>JAEUCK010000504.1:0-303913 GCA_017311455.1 Otocyon megalotis megalotis | reverse complement strand
TTTATGAGTAGGCCTTGCCGTGACTCTGCTTGGTCACTCCATCAGTGCGTGTCATCTGTTCCCTGCTACCCTCTGACTCCCAGACCGGAGGGAACCGGGGAGATGCTGGCCCCGGGGTGCACGCTTGCAGCTAGAAGATGAACGCGTCCTGCAGGCACAATGCCTGGCAGAGGGATTGGAATCAACAATCGTGCATTACACGCTTGGAAGTTGCTAAGAGACTAGATCTGCGATGTTCTCGCAACAGAAGAGAGAGGATAATTACGTGAAGCAGCAGAGGTGTCAGCTGACACTGGGGCGCGGTTCACACGGCAACGTAGAAGTCGGCTAACGCAGCGCGTCGTGCACCTTAATCTTAACCATGTGTCACGTGCTACGTATTGACATGTCGACAGATTACAGACCGACGTGTCCTGTGCCCGTGATAGCTCAATAAAGAAGTCAATAAATAAATCTCAAAAAAGAGAACGGGAACCTGGAGAAGCCATGCCCGTCCTGAGTCCGAGGCTCGTCCTCTGTCCGAGGGCGATGGCCACAGCAGTGCCGTGGGAGGAGAGAGGACGGGCTGCAGGCCCGTGCGAGGATTCAGGGAGGAAGAGCCCCGGGACTGTGGCTCCTAGAAAACCTCCCAACAGGCTGGTTGCTCTTTGCGTTATTAGACACCGGGGATGTGGTGCTTTCTCCACTTTCCAAGCAGCCTGCCAGACGTTACTTCCAACAGCGGGCAATGGACTCGCAGGGTCACTGGGCCCTGAGGGCCAGAAGCAACCCCAGAGCTCAGAGCTGAGCTCTCCCCCAGCACTAAGGCCTCCCCGAGGTGCTCAGGCGGCAGCACCTCCTCTGGGGCCTGGGCCTTCGAGGAAAGGCCCCACGATGGCCCCATAATCACCCCGTGGGTGTGGAGCTGGGAGGGGGGCCTCCGTGACTCCTGCAGACAATCAGCTCAGCCCATGAAGCGTGAGATTTAATTACCCTTATCTAAGCTTAAATAACTGTAAATGTCGGTGTTGGTCACACGGATTACTGTGCCCCGTGGAAACACCCAGCCATTGCCCTGACTCGGTGCTTCCCTCGGGCAGGGGGGCGACATATTAACGTCACGGGAGCCCACCGCCGCTGCACCCCAGGGCCGTGCCGACTGCGACTGTCTGTGGGACATTCTGCAGGACCCGGCGTGCGGCTTTCCGTGTGTCAGGTCTCGGCAAAGAAGGGCAGGTGGCTTGCCGGCTGCCACCGGGGAAAGAGAGAGAGAAAGAGCTGACGTCCGTAAGTGGCTGGTCCCGTGGCGGCCGGCGGTGCCAGGAGAGCTGCTCCACGCCTCTGTCCAGCCGCTGCCCGTCCTCGGCCCCGTGTTAGTGCCCGGTGCAGGCCACAGTGGGAGAGGCCGGGACGAGGGTCGGGACTCACCCTGGGGCAAGGACTGGCCGGAAGTCCGGGGTCCGGGGGCAGCTCTGGGTGGCAGCGCGGCCTGGTGGGTCTGACAAGTAGACGGGGGGGCAGGTCCCAGCCCCTGTGCCACCCGTGCGCCTTATGCCTTATGCCCTGAGCATGTTGCTTCTCTTCTCTGGGCCTCTCTCGCTCACTCGCTCACTCTCTCCTTTTTTTTTGCTAGTAAAATAAGAATGATGGTACCTCCCTCGGGGGGTGTTGAGAATATGGAAGGTGCATCACGTCCCACAGCTTTGCCGTCGTCCTTCGAGCAGGCCCCACGGTCCCACCACCACGCCCACCTGGCAGGTGAGGAAGTTTCTCCCGAGGCTGCTCGGCTTGGGAGCGGCGGCCGCCGGCGCGGGCTCTGGTTGCTCGAGGGGCCCACGATCTCCTCGAAGGGGTGCGGGGTGTGGGCCATCGGGGCGGGTGGAGCACCGGCAGCAGCACCCGAAGAACCAGAGGCGGAGCAGCGGGCAGCGTGGCCCCAAGGGCCGGGCCTCAGCTCGGCGGCCGAGTCGCCCCTGCAGGCTCCGAGCAAGAAGGGAGGGGAGAGGGGCCAGGCCCACCCAGCAAAGGAACCCGACGCACGACCACGAGGACTCAAAGCGGCACGGCCACCGTCCCCAGGGCACTGACCCGGCCGGGCCCTGTGGCATTTCTGAGCTTCGAACGAGGAAACCCGAGGCCAGATGCACTCGGGCCGGGCCCCCGAAGCAGCGCCTGCTGGCTGTGGGCCACAGCGACGCTCTGCCTCCCGCGCCCTGCATGCCCACCGAGCGTGCCCACGGCAGATGGGTGGCAAGGGGGCAAGGGGGCAGCACAGACACCACCCCGCCCTCCGCGCCCCTGCAGACACCGCCGCACCTGCAGCACGGCCGGGACCCCCGCCACAGCCTCCCCATGGGCACAGAAGGCCGCACACGACCCCGGCTGGCCCCCGGCCTTGTCCGGATCTGATGCTCTGACCCCTGACAGTTTGTTGATTGACCCGTCCTCTTCTTGCCTTTCCCTGTGGACCTTACGGATGGTCGGAGACGGTCAAGGTATTTTCCAATGAAGCCCAACAGCGTGAGTGACCCTCCAACTCTAAAGCCGAACAGCGCCTTATGCTATGTGTCACCGGTGGTTTTTGAACAGTGGTCCCCAGAGTCCTGGGGTTCTTCTCGAGGGGCTCAGGGGCTATTGGGGAGACGGAAACCCAGGGCCCCCACCCCTGCCGATGTAAGAGAATCTTCTCTTCTTTTTTTTTCTGTTTTATGATTTGAGATTTCAAATGAAACTTCATTTTAGTCATTCACTCATCCAACAAATACTGATTTAGGAAATGAGTTTTCTATCCCCCACACTGAAGGAGATGATGGGGTGGAGGGGGGGACATTGAAGGAGACAGCGAGGGAGGGAGGGACGGAGAGGGAGGAAGATGGAAAACCATCGATCTATTCCGCTTTATAGATAGAAAGCCTGAGAAGCAAGAATTGAACAGGACTAGGCCAAGGTCTTACAGAAAGTCAGTGTAGCTGAGACTGGAACAGTTTCCCAAATTCCCGGCCCCACTTTGGGCTCTTTCGCAGCCCTCCGACCCCTTCTGTCCACCAGGCAGGTCACGTATAAGGGGGAGAGGGGGAACCCAAACGCCTTTGGCGAGTAGGACAGACCAAAGAGCTAAATCAGAAGTGTGATGCTGCCGTTGGGACCCCCAGTAGATGCCATGTTCCAGAAGAGCCCAAGCCGGAATGCAGCGTCCAGTCTGTGCGAAGGTCCAGCCCGGACATGCACAGGAAGCCTGGCACGCGCGTGCAGGTCCGAGGCAGGGCTGTGAATCCCCAGCCGTAGAGGTGGAGCCCATCCCCGCTGGCAGGCCCTCCTCTGGGCCGTTTTATGGTCGTTGCAAATCGAGCCGGAGCCATCTGCCTCCTGACGCTCCCGGGCTCCCGCAGGTCTCCTCCGTGGGCTCGAGTGTCAGCTTCTGCTCAGGCCAGAGGCCCTTCCGGTGGTTTATGGCACATCTGGCATCTACTTCCAGGGAAGTCCTTTCCCCTCTGGACAGATTCTTCTTTCTCTCAAGAGCTCAGGCACTTCTTGCCCATTCAGACAATAACTCATCCCCTTCCTTAATCAACAGAGCTGTTGTTGTTGGGTTTTGTTCTGTTTTCTGTTGTTGTTGTTGTTGTGCCAAACCCCAGGGAGATACTGGCAGGTGACAACTCTCCAAGACGTGAGAACTTACTGTTTCATTCAGCCCCTGGGGTCGGGAAAGGGGAGGCGGCCTCTCTCCTTGACACCAAGACGGTGCTGAGGGCAACCTTCTGAAGGTCACAAGCCACACGCGTGGTGAAGAAGGCTCCTTCATCACATGTCCCTGCTGGAAGAGAAAGGTTGGCGACTGATGGTGCAGTCTAGCCGCGTCTCGCAGGCGGGGAGCAGGCCCTTCCAAGGCTTCGTGGTGAGTCGGAGCCCCAGGCTCCGGTGGGTGAGCATGAGGGTGCTGCAGTGCTAATCTATACAATTGCTGGGACTCTTCTCTGAAAAGCAGTCCTCTTTTGGGTGCTCAGACAGCAAGCCCTGGGGCTCACCTGGGGCCGGGAACACTCTCACTCACCCGCCCACCTGCCCAGCGCGCTCCGCCCCCGTCCTTCCCTTGGCTGCTTCTTTACTCCTCAGGTCTCAGCTGAAATGTCACTTCCTCGAAGAAGCTGTCTGAGAGGGATCCCTGGGTGGTGCAGCGGTTTGGCGCCTGCCTTTGGCCCAGGGCGCGATCCTGGAGACCCGGGATCGAATCCCACGTCGGGCTCCCGGTGCATGGAGCCTGCTTCTCCCTCTGCCTGTGTCTCTGCCTCTCTCTCTCTCTCTGTGCCTATCATAAATAAATAAAAATTTAAAAAAAAGAAAGAAGCCGTCCGAGAGACCCACATGTGAATTTTTTTTCCCGTGGAATTTTCTTTTCTAGCACCTCATGCTTATTGATCATTCATGATATTGATCAAAATTTTAAATTTTTGTATAGTTACAGATGTATTTGTTCAACACACGATTCTCCCACAGACCGGAAAATCATTTGCTGTCCGAGGGGGTGACAAGGTGGTGTTTCCAGTTCCAGAACCCTCCTCAAAGGTGTCTCGCGTTCTGACCCAGGTAGGAAACGTGGCAATTACTTAGCTTGCTGAGTCGTAAGGGGTTTTATTGCCGTCAGAATGAATGCTGGGTGTGAGTCCCGAAGGGGTACATGGTGGTCAATTCCTATGTAAGTCAAGACCACAACAGCATCAACTATAAAAATATTCTACTAATTCAGCGATGCACAACCCTTCCTCGATCAACAGCCCAATCCGTGTGGATGAAAACCCGCCAGCAGGAGGCACGTAATGGCAGGACGCAGGAGGCGAGGTCTTCTTCAGCAGCCTTGGCTTCGTTGTGTGGTGTTTGTCCTCGGCTGCTCTACCCGGGCGCTGGTCTTCCCTAAGGCGGTTCTTTGCATGTCGTGGCATCCACCACCCATCCACAAGCCTTGGGGACTAGTCCAAGGGGGTCCAGGTCACTGCCAAGAGACCCTGACAAATAGAAAAGACAACACAGATTAAGAGATGGTCTATTGGGATCCCTGGGTGGTGCAGAGGTTTGGCGCCTGCCTTTGGCCCAAGGCGTGATCCTGGAGACCCGGGATCGAATCCCACGTCGGGCTCCCGGTGCATGGAGCCTGCTTCTCCCTCTGCCTCTGTCTCTGCCTCTCTCTCTCTCTCTGTGACTATCATAAATAAATAAAAATTCAAAAAAAAGAGATGATCTATTTAAAAAAAAAAAAAACACAACAGATACAATACCAACCAATGGATTTGACTCCTGATGAGCTTTTCTACCTACTTGGGGGGCCCTTCTCCAACCCTAGGAAAAGTCTCCTCAACAGAGATGATGGCAACAGAGACAACACGACCAGGATACTGGCCACGGGAATTTAACTGTGGGCTGACCATCCTGCTGAACCCCTTCCATACCCACTTCATTTAATCTCTTCTTCGAAGTTACCACAAGGCAGATGCCATGATCCCATCTCCTGATGAAAGAACAAGGATCCAGAAGGGGGATCTGGTGAGATGTGGACCTGAAGTTAGAACCCCATATTACCTAATGCCAAGGCACAATCATTCGTTGATGCCATAGGTATTTATTTATTGAGCCCTGCTCTACGACTAGCAAACTCTTCTAGGCCTTGGGTTGACACCATATAAAACAGAAGATAGAAGTCTCAGGTCTCCATGGAGCTCATGTCTTAGGGCTGATGAAGGTCCATGAATCTTATGGCTCCCATGTTACTGAAATGTGAGTTAGAGAGAGAGAGAGAAAGAGAGAGAAAGCCAGGGTTCTTGGGTTCCTGGGTTCAATCTTCAATGGTCTGCCTTCTACCCCACCACCACCACCTGCCATTCCCATCTCTAAGGTGGGGCATGTGGCCAGAGCAGGAGGCCCCCAGCGTTGCAGACCCAGGACCCAGCAGGGGTCCTGTTAGTGGATTCTTGGGGTGTTTGCAGCCCCAGTCAGCCGGGCCAGGCAGGTTGGGCAGCTCTGTCAAGGTCTTTGAGGAATTATGGAGGAGAGCTAGTGAGCTCCGGGGGTGTCCAGGGACCTGCCATGGTCCGTGTGTTTCAGCTGTGTCCTTTTACAATGCTTACCCGTTCTTTGTGTGCTTTCTCAGGACCGAAGGGGCCGGTTCCTGATGCCCACGCCAGCCCCGGCCACCGCCTCTGGCATCGTGCTGCCTCCATGACCCTGCCCGGGCAGCCAGGAACAGAGGAACTGCAGCACTTGCCCCCCTCTGGCCTCAGCAGTGCTTCTCCTGAGTCTCTGTCTGTGCTTGTAAAATGGGGAGGCAGGTGCCCCCGGCCCTAAGGGTCTCAAAATACATGAAGGAATGTGGGCCGTGTGGACCTCAGCCCAGGCAGCCGGACAGAGAGTCCATGGATCGCCTGCCCTGCGCCCCTCCTGCTGCTGCTCCCTGCTTCCCTCCACACACCTCCCCTCCCTCCCTGCCCACCCCCAGCAACTCGGGCCTCACCATATGCTGCTTTGTTTATGCTGAGAACCGTCTGGGGTGGCGGTTCTAACACTCTCCGCTTGTACAGCCTATTTTTACCCACAGCACAGCTCGCTGCCTGGGTGGCAGGTCCCAGCAGCCCCAGCTGTGAGCGGCTCAGCCCGACTGCCCAGATGCCCCCGGCTACACCCCAGCTCGGGTCAGGCTGGATGTGTCCCCTGGGCTCTGCAGTGTGGGGGGCGCATCTCCACTAGGGTGTCCTACAGTTGGTAGGGAGAGTTTTATGCCAAGAGAGGGAATGAGGCAAGAAAGAGAGAGAGGGAAGAGAGATGGAAGGAAGGAGGAAAGGATGGACGTAGGAGGGAAGAGGGGCAGGAAGGAAGGAAGGAAGTAGGGAGGGAAGGAGGAAAGAAGGAAGGAAGGAGGGAGGGAGGGAGGGAGGGAGGGAAGGAAGGAAGGAAGGAAGGACGGAAGGAAGGAAGGAGGAAGGGTGGGTTACCCACCATGCCCAGCCCCCATGCTGTGTATTTTAACTACATCATCCATTCATTCATTCATTTATTGAACAAATGCTTGAGAGAACTTAGGCGCCAGCCGTTGTGATAGGCACTGGGGTACAGGGGTGGATAAAAGCAGACCCGTCCCTGACCTCATGGCGAGGGAGACCAGCTTAATCCTCACAACAAACTTAGGAAGCTTTAATATCCCTATTTTGCAGATAGGAAAACAGGCTGGGAGAGGTCAAGGCACTCGGCCTGAGGCACAGCGAGGAAGCGGAGATTGAAACCCAGCACTGCCCGCTTCCCAAGTTCATAACGTATCGCACCACCCCACCTCCTGTCCTCAAAACTGGGAAAGACCAGCGGCTGCCGCAGACTTGGACTGTTGCAACTTTCCAGACCATCTCATGCAACTGTTTCATGGAACCAGAGGGAAAATCAAGAGGCAGAATGTTGTAGGATTTGCCAAAGGCCACAAAATCCAGTAGGGTCGAGGTTGAAAGTGGGGTCTCCTGAGTCCTAGACACTGGCTCTTTGTACCAGACTGTACCGCATCCCTCTACTTTCACTTTATTCTTTGTGTCAAATACGTGGTGTTTTTGAGAAGACAAGGCGACGTGTCTTCCATTCTCCATTCAGGACACGCTGAAGCTTCCAAGCTGTGGAATCAGTATGTTGCAGACATTCAGAGGAAAGGAAAAAAAAAAAAAAAAAAAAGCAGTTGCTAGCTAACAGAGTAAAGTTACCTCTCAACTTAGAATATCAATTTAGATTTTTTTTTTTTTTTAATGAAACCGTAGTCTTCAGATTTTGGTTAGAAAGGAAAAGGATTTCTAAATTCCAAACTTCCATTAAGCATCAAGAACGTAGCCAGGCTAATCTTAGCATCAAGCTATAGTCTGTGCCATATGCAACTCGAGATACAGCATAATTCAAGTTTCTACTAGATCGCAAGGGGAGGGGGAAAGTGCTTTGCCAAGGGACAGGTTTGGGAAGGGCGAAGGCAAAGGTGGGGCTGTGACCTGAGTCCTTGAGAAGAGACTCAGAGGCCCACCTACCCGCAAAGGCTCCAGCCCACCGAAGGATCATGAGACGCATAACGTGACAAGACCCCCCCAAACCCCCAGGTGTGCCATTTCCTCACTGAATGCACCCAGGTGCACAGGGCAGGAGCCCCTGGGCGGGGGGAGTGCAGGGTGCGGACCCCGAGGTGGCCAGCACAGGCCTGGGCCCTGTGGGACCTGCTACATGCCCGGGGCTGGGGCAGGGGACAGGGCCAGGGGCCCAGAGACAAGTGGGGAAGACTCCTGCCAACTGGTGGGGCCGCCGGGAGGACAGCCGGGCTGTCCCCTGCCCCCTGCCACCATCGTGAGAAGGAGGGGGAGACGCAGAGACTGAGACTGAACACCTGCCCCGAAGAAGCAGCGTCTCTCTGCGGGAAGCTGTGTCAACCTGGGAAACCCCGTGATCTCTCTTTCTGCCAAATTATAATGCCTCCCTTCTCCGCCTCCCCCGGCCCGTCGGGTTGGAGGCCAGAGCAACGATAGGAAGGTGAAGGAGGAATCAGTGAGACTCTTTTTTGGATTTTGTGAAAATGTTGGAGTCCCGTAGGTTGTCCACCCCAGGAAATTGGTTCCTGTGCTCTGGAAGCCTCGGAGGGGAGGGAGGTGAAGTCAGAGTTGAACGTCCAGATCCGGGGGCGAGGTCTCTGCCTTCAGAGTCCGGGCTCCCTCGGCCTCTCCCCGCCTGGTGTGTGGGCTGTCGTTACTCCAGAGAGAGCCAGAGCTGGAAGGGAGCCGAGCGCTTTCAGCCCCACACCACCCCTCCACACACACGTTTGTTTACAGATGTGAAAACCTGAGGCCCACACCTGGGGGTCCTTCCCCGGGGACCAGGCCAGAAGTGGACATCCAGGCTGCTGCCCGGGCTCCCCGGCTCCCCGGCTCTGAGCCCGGAGCTGCGTGCACCAGAGCCGGAGACGCTGTCTGGGCCCGTCTCTAGCTTTCTCACACAGGCATGGCTTTATTTTTATTTATCTCCTTTATTTTGGTCTAGACTTTCTCCCCCCCGACGACGTGACAGCTAAGGACCCTCCAAATGGAACCGTCTGTGACTCACTCTGTCTGCTTGCCTGTCCTTGAATCACCCCATTCAAAGTGAGCAAACACTTGGCCGGGTTTGCTTCAGCATCTGACTTCCAGGGACAAAATTAAACCTGGAGGGTGAGGTGAGTGTCAATCTGATTAAAGTGTGGTCAGAGCCCTGCCCGGTGCCCCTTCAGACACAGCCTGTGAGTGACGGCCCCGTCCAGGGAGCTGCTACGCCACCCCCATCCACTGCCTTAGAATCTTTGGCTAGGTTACCCCGTCCCTAAAAATGGTTGCTTCATTCTCCGCCAACCACTAACATTCCAAGAATAATCAAACTTCACCACTTCAGATCCATTAATTTAGACTTTATGATAATTCAACCAAGGCTTTGAAGGTTTTGGTAGACAGGACAGGAAGGAAGACTCGTTAACTATTTTAAATGAGCCAACTTCTCTGGGCCAAGAGAACCACAGCAGCCGCGTGGCATGAAGGTCAAGGCTAAAAATCAGATTCTGATACCTACTCGCATAAAATCACTCAGCCAATTACAAGATCATTCTCGTCTATTCCCTGGTAAAGGAATCCCCGAGGAGCTATCCCTATACGATTGGGTTGTGGTGTGTACCTGAGAATTAACAATTGTCTTTTTCATTAAATGATCATTGAGATTTGGGTAATTCACAATCACATCTTCTGAGTTTTTCTAATGAACGAACTTTCCGCCAAGCTTGCTTTGCAAGAGCACCGGGGGGTGATTTAGACAGTCCCAGGCAGGAACTCGGAAAATCTGGGTTCTGGTCGTAGTGCTTCCCACCTCGCTCAGTGACTCAGGACTCGGGGTACCTACAGTGAGCCTTGCCAGGCCTCTCTCAACCAAGGAAGTCAGGGCTACCTGTAGGTTAAAGTGACCTCGTAAGGCTTCAGGGGATGGAATGATGCCATTCAGTCAACCCATTGAGGAACATATGCGCTGACCATCTACAGCGTGCAGGACCCTTTGGGGGAATACAGACCGTTGTCATTCATTTATTCCATGAACACGACTGCTGTGTCTCCTTAGTCTCAATCACTGAGCTAAGTGTTTGGGATACAGTCAAGAAACCAAGGGATCCCTTGGTGGCGCAGTGGTTTAGCGCCTGCCTTTGGCCCAGGGCGCGATCCTGGAGACCCGGGATCGAATCCCACGTCGGGCTCCCGGTGCATGGAGCCTGCTTTCCCTCTGCCTATGTCTCTGCCTCTCTCTCTCTGTGTGTGTGACTATCATAAATAAATAAAAAAATTAAAAAAAAAAGAAACCAAGGTAGACATGGTCCCCCGTGCCCATTGAGTTTATATTCTAGTGAAGGAATTTGATAATTAGCAAGAACAATAACAAATCTGGAATACAATTGTGCATAGTAAGACCCTGTGAAGGAAACCCAACATTGGGATCGAGAACACCAAGTTTAAGGAGGATGACATGATTTAGCATAAGTAATCTGAGGACACCTCTATCAGGAAGTGGCATTTTTTTTATTTAAATTCAGGTAATTACCATATCATGTATTATTAGTTTCAGAGATGGAGTCCAGTGACTCATCAGGCTTCTAGTAACACCCAGTGCTCGTTCCATCGGGTGCCCTCCTCCATGCCCGTCCCCCAGTTACCCCGTCCCTCCCACCCCATCCCCTCCAGTAACTCTCAGGCTGTTTCCTATGGTTAAGAGGTTTGTCTCCCTCTCTGATTTCATCTGGTTATACTGTTCCCCCCTTCCCCTAAATTCTACATATGAGTAAAATCACATGATAATCATCTTTCTATGATTAACTTATTTTGCTTAGTATAATACTAATTCCATCCATGTCATTGCAAATGGCAAGATTTCACTTTTTGATGACCGAGTAGTATTCCATCGTGTATGTACCACATCTTCTTTATCCGTTTGTCTGTGGATGGACATCTGGGCTCTTTCCATAGTTCGGCTATTGTGGACATTGCTGCTATGAACACTGGGTTCATAGGGTGCAGGTGCCCCTTGGCACGTTTAAACCAGAATACCCCCCATTTGCTTCGACGTGGATGGAACTGGAGGGTATTATGCCGAGTGAAATAAGTCAATCAGAGAAGGACAAACATTATAGGGTCTCATTCATTTGGGGAATATAAATAATAGTGAAAGGGAATAGAGGGGAAGGGAGAAGAAATGGGTAGGAAATATCAGAAAGGGAGACAGAACATGAAGACTCCTGACTCTGGGAAACGAACTAGGGGTGGTGGAAGGGGAGGAGGGCGGGGGGTGGGCGTGACTGGGTGGCAGGCACTGAAGGGGGCACTTGACGGGATGAGCACTGGGTGTTATTCTGTATGTTGGCAAATTGAACACCAATAAAAAATAAATTTATTATTAAAATTTTTTTAAAAAAATAAACCAGAACTTGAAATGTGAAAAGCAGCTGGCCAGAGGAAGAATGGTGAGTGCTGGGGACAAGTATTTCCATCACTCAAGCAGTAATTGCCCAAAGCCAGAGGCCAGATGCAGCAGGACACATTGCGGGAACTGCCAGCAGTCGGAGCTTACAGAGCAAGCGGGAGTGACCTAGGCACAGATCTCATCCTCAGGATGTCCATTATCTAGTAAAAAAAAAAGCAAAACATTTATAAGCACAATTTATGGTAAGATCTTCAGAATGGTGAAATCCTATGAAAGAAGAACAGATTAAGGGCTGCCTGTGAGGCACGAGGCAGGACTCAGTTGGCGCCAAAGGGAGAAATGGGGCTGAGTCGCATCTAAGAGGATTGCTCTATCAGCCAGCTCCTGCACGTAACAAGCCACCCCCAGCTCAGTGGTTTAAAGCAACCAGCTGTTCAGCTCACAAGTCTGAGGGTTGTCGGTTGACGCTGCGCCCAGCTGGGCGGCTCCTTTGGTCTTGGCCTGGCTGCCAGTTGGAGCGCCTCTGCTCTCTCCACCGCTGCCGGCGTCCATGGGCTCGCCCATCCTTCGAGCATGTTCTTAAGTCAAGGCCAGAGTGTAAGCACGAGAAAGCCAATTGTGCAAGAGACCAAGTGGAACTGGATGAGGCCCCCTGGGCCTGTCTCTTCTGCTACATTCTATTGGCCAAAGCAGGTCCCCAAACCAGCCCAGAGTCAAAGATAGCAGAAATACGGCACAGTCACTGGGTAAAAGGACACGATTCGAAGAGGCCATTTGTTGTTGCATCATGGTGCATCACAGTCGCTTACCTGGAGAAGCCTAATGCTTTGTGACTGGAGGAAGGGTTCAAATGGAGGGTGATGGGAGGCAGGGCTGTAGTCGGGGAGCTGAGACTCCACTACATGGGAAGGCTGCAAGGGAAACTGAGGCAAGAGCCACACTGGAGGAAACACGGGGAAGGGATGTGGGCGAGGTGTAAGGAACAGGTTAGGCAAGAGGCCTGGAGTCGCCTGCAGCCCCCAAGGCAGATCACTGTGGGCGCCCTTGTGTACCGGTGTGCGGTGTGGGCCCCACGCAGCCCCTCCACATCCTGTCTCAGGGCCCCTTGCTGCGAGCCCTCTCCTGGTGCAGGGGCTGGTGTCCACACCAGGGAAAGCCTGGACTCTGGGAAGGAGGACTCGCCAGAAGGTTGCTTTTTGAGTTAGGCCTTGAAAGATGGGTCAGATTTATGTACGACGTCCACTCTAGGCACCCTGGGCATTACGGTGAACATCGTAGTCATTCTTAGGCCCAGAATCAACTGAAATATTGAGACCAGAGGAAATAGAATTTATGGGATGTCCCAATTCCTCCTTCTTAGTCACTTTGAACCTTCTTTAATAGCAGAGCCCGTTTTTATTTTTATTTTTTTTATTTTTTTTATTTTATTTATGATAGTCACACACACACACACAGAGAGAGAGAGAGAGGCAGAGACACAGGCAGAGGGAGAAGCAGGCTCCATGCAACGGGAGCCCAATGTGGGATTCGATCCCGGGTCTCCGGGATCGTGCCCTGGGCCAAAGGCAAGTGCCAAACCTCTGCGCCACCCAGGGATCCCGCAGAGCCCGTTTTTAAAGATGAGATTTTACATAGAACCCTAAAATGAAAAGCAGATGGAAGCATAACTTAACAGTATGCATTTGCCTCCCAAGTCTCTTCTTCCAGCACTGCCTTTAAAACCCATCATTAAAAACAATGAGGCTATTCTGATAAAAACAGTACCTCAGGAGTTATGGATAAGAGTTATGATCTTTTTTTTTTTTTTTTTTTTTTATTTATGATAGTCACAGAGAGAGAGAGAGGCAAAGACATAGGCAGAGGGAGAAGCGGGCTCCATGCACCGGAAGCCCGATGTGGGATTCGATCCCAGGTCTCCAGGATCGTGCCCTGGGCCAAAGGCAGGCGCCAAACCGCTGCGCCACCCAGGGATCCCAAGAGTTATGATCTTAAGACAGCTCAAGCATCTGATACGTTTTGGTATTTGGTTCGAGTTGCGCAGTATTGAGAAAAACCTTCTTTCACTTGGATAAGCAATGGTACTCACTCACAGAATGCTGCGTGAGTGGAAAATCACTGCCCTGGGGTTCAAACAGAGCCCAGTACAGGCTTCTAATTAATGACACTTTCACATTCCAAAGGCATATATGAAAAAAAAAAAAAACAAAGGCATATATGTAAAATATATATATATTTAGGTATATGTATAAAGGTATATATAGAAGTGATACGCAATAACATATATTACTTGCATATCATATATATTATGCATAATTATATGCACACACACAGTAGATCTATTCTATTCATTTCAAGGTCTGCAAACATGCACACACACATATACAAAATAAGCTAACTGCTTAGTAACCATTCTGGTGTGTGAATTGGTTCGATGATATGATGAAGCATGTACATTATTTTTAATTACAGGGTTTTTTTTAAGTTTTTATTTGAATTCCAGTTAATTAACATACAATGTTACATAGGGGCGCCTGGGTGGCCCAGTCAGTTAAGCCTCCAGCTCTTGGCTTCAGCTCAGGCATGATCCCAGGGTTATGGGATGAAGCCCTGCATCAAGCTCCGCGTTCAGCTCCGAGTCCGCCTAAGATTCTCTCTCCCTCTGTCCCTCCCCTGCTCACAGGTTCTCTAAATAAATGTCTTTAAAAATACAGTGTTATATTAGTTTCAGGGACGTGATACAGTCATTTCATTACAGTTTTTAAAACCAGCTTTTACTTTAACGTAGGCATTTAGACAGAGACAGTTGCTCTTCCGCAGAAGCACCCGCCATTTCCTGGAACACAGTTTCGAAAGAACCGCACTCAGAGGATAGAGGAGGTAATAACACAGCTGTGTGTCTGGTCTTGGGAAAGAACGCAAATAGAGTGGACTTTGGGGTCATTGATTTCAAATTCCACCTGTGTCACCTACTGGCAGTGTGATCTTGGTCACAGTCTTTAGTCTCTTTGAGCCTCTCTTCTCATCTTTAATATTAGTATCACAACCCTCATTTCATCTGATTGTTATGGATCCTTAATAAATGTTACTTCTCTTTTCTCAACCCAGTTCAATCTCTTCGTATATCAGGAGTGAAAGGGAGAATAGATCTTTGATTAGCTCAAATGTTTCTCTAGATGCCCCCATGTTCTAATAGCATCAGCCTGTCAGGTTGTATCTACGATGTTTGTAATTCAGGTAGCAAATTGATTTTTGAAAGCACTCTGGGCCTGCTCTGTCCATGTCAGATAAGCTCCAAGCATTAATTATGCACCAATATTGATGTTTTTGTCTGACAAGGTCTAATGTCACCATATTCAAATCTGGCTGCTTCCTTGTTAGAAAACCCTTCGAAATGTGGCCTTGGAAGAGACAGGATGTGTCACCTGCAATATTTGAGACATCCCAGAATTGAAGCCCTCAATTAGAATTAAAGACAACGCCCGTCCTTGTTCTGGACCCCAAAGAGAATGAGCTGGTGTGATTCATGGAAGCAGCTTGAAGTGTCGCTTGAAAAAAAGGCAATCAGATCTTCTGGTAAACTGTGCGTGGTGGGTGATGTGAACCATTTGAATGCATTTGTATTTGCAGCATGAAAGACTCAGGTATTATGGTCTGTATCTGGAAGCCTATATCCATTTGCTAATCGGTATGATTGATCGTAAACATCCAGCCAGATCCTCCTGATTTCACAGAATCATGAGGAGTATTGGGATAAACTTATTTTCTAAAGAATTATAATCATACAAATGCCAGTGTCTCTAACTTGAGCTGAGCTTAAATAAACCAAAGGCGATCTCATTCAAAGGTTTTTTATTGGACTATTCAATTCACCCAGCACATAATCACTGTGCTCTGACTACATCCAGGCACGGGGAACAGACAGGCCCAGACAGGCAAGGTCTGCTCTCGGGGAGCATGTATTCTAATGAAGCATCTTTGAGATGCTCTCATTTCCAACACTTTGGCTAAAAGGACTTTGTAAGGCAGAGAAAGGCAGCTGAATGAGTCTTTTCTATGAGTTTAGGGTTTTTATTAAAATAAAGGAGCTTGCTAATCCCATCTCAAGCAACTCCTAAGAACCATACTCAAGAATTCTAAATATAATTAATGTTTCTTTCACATTGAGCTGTGGATGTTTTCATGATGTCAGAGAAATCGTAGGAGAGCTCTTACAGAAGATACTTATTAAACATGCACTGCATTTTCTGAAGGGGAATTGGGTAAGACGGATTTGAACTTGGAGAGCCTCCTCTGGAAGCCACGCGTAAAACCTACTCCTGTGGCTCTGAAGCATCTGCACCAGCCAAGAAACGTCTCCCCGCTGCTATCTCCACAAGCTCCTCAGCGGGTCCAAAGTCTGTACAGATACTCATGCCTTCAAGCAGTTGTTGGGATTTGCTGTACCTGGGAGTTCTCAGGGTATAAAGAGGAGTCGCCGTGCTTCCAAAGACCAGCAAGCCAGTATCTGAGATGCTCATTTCCCTGCCTGCTTCCAGTAAGCTGACCTCCCTTCCCTTGACGCTATCCCTCTGTGACTTTAATGGAGCTCAAGTCAACATCACGCCACTTAATCAGTATTTTCTTTTTATTTGTGCTGAAGCATATTGTGATGTCAGCAGGAAAGGGGTGAGAAAGACAAAATTCTTTCTTCTCCCCAGAGCGCCCACATGCTGTGGGTCAGGGAGCATCCTTCACAGATGAGCAACTGTAGTTTGCAACTGTAGTAATAACCACAAAAGCAATAACAACAAATAATAACATGCTTACAACCCTTTTTACATCCATTTGTATGCAATGGGTCCTTCCCATTGCCCCCTGACGTGGGGATAACTATGATGTGCATTTATGTGTTTATATTCTTTATGTTTATGTATATTATATATATATGCACATACATGTTTATACATGTGAGGAAGTTGGGAATGATGTCAAAGGATGTAGGAAGAACCCAGGGCTCAAGTTCAGGAGTCCTGAGTCACCATAGTTCTGCTGTGAATCACAGATGTGACTTTGAGCAAGTGGTTTTATTTCTAAAATCTGTTTTCTTCTCTGCATCATTATTCTCACCTCCCAATGCTAGATGAGAAGAATTAGTGAAGTAGCACATCTAAAATACTTGCAGATGACATGATCATATATGTAAAAACCCTAAGGATCCAACCAAAAATAACAAGTTAAAAGAAATGAACAAATTTAATAAATTTTCAGGATACAAAATCAACATACAAAAATCAATGGTCTTTCTTTATACAAACAGAAAACTATCTGAAGGGAGACTTAAGAAAACAATTCCATTTACAGTAGTAACAAAAAGAATAAAATGCTTAAGAACAAACTTAATCAAAAAGGCCACAGTCTTGTACACTGAATATTAAAAAATACACAGATAAATATAAAGTCCATGTTCATGGACTGGAAGAATGAACATTGCTAAAATGTCCATACTACCCAAAGTGATCTACACATTTAATGTAATCTCTATCAAAATCCCAAGAGTATTACTTCCAGAAATAGAAGATATAATCCTAAAACGTCGGTGAAACCATACAAGATCCCAATAGCCAAAACAATCTTGAGAAAGAAGAAAAAAAGGCAGGAAGCATCTTATTTCTTGATTTCAAGATATATTACAAAGGAACAGTAATCAAAACAGTATGTTACTGGCATGAAAACAAACATATAGACCAATGGAAGAGAATAAAGAGTCCAGAAATAAATCCACACATTTATGGTCAATTGATCTTCAACTAGGGTGCCAAGAACATGCAATGGGGAAGGGATTACATCTTTAACAAATGGGGCTACAAGAACTGGATATCCACATCAGAAGAATGAAATTCTTATCCTATACCATATACAAAAATAAACTTAAAATGGATTAAAGGCTGAGGCATAAGATCTAAAAGCATAAAACCACTAGAAGAAAACATAGGGAAGAGTTCCTTGTCATTGGTCTAAGCAATGAGTTTTCGTATATGATACCAAAAGTGCAGGTAACAAAAACATAGATGAGTGGAATGACATCAAAGTGAAAAGCTCCTGCATAGCAGAGGCAACAACAGACTAAGTGGAAAGGCATCTATTAAGTGGGAGAAAATATTTGCAAATCATATATCTGATAAGGTGCTAGTATCTAAAATATCTAACAATCTCATACAACTCAATAGCAAAAAAAAATCTGATTTAAAAATGGGCAAAATACACGATCACACATTTCTCAAGAGAAGACATACAAATAGTCAACAGGTATATGTAGAGATGCTCTTGACATCACTGATCATCAGGAGAATCAAATCAAAACCACAACGAGATAGTTCCTCACACCTGTTAGAATGGTGGCTGTTATTACAAAGACAAAAGATAACAAATGCTGGCAAGGTTGCGGAGGAAAGGGAATCCTGTGCGCTGTGGGTGGGAATGCAAATTGGTGCAGCCATTATGGAAAACAGTATGAAGCTTACTCAAAAAATTAAAAATAGAACTACCATATGATCCAGAAATCCCACTTCTGGGTGTATTTCCAAAGGAAATGAAATCAGTATCTCGAAGAGATATCTGTGTTCTTATGTTCATTGCAGCGTTACTCATGACAGCCAAGATATGGAAACAACCTAAATGTCTGTCAATGGATGATTACATAAAGAAAATGTGATTATGTGTATACACACACACACACACACATATATATATATATATGCTGAAGTATTATTCAGCCTTAGAAAAGAAGGAAATCCAGCCATTCACAACAGCACGGATGAACCTGGAGGACATCATGCTAAGTGAAATAAGCCAGACACAGAGTGACAAATACTCTCCCTCACATGTGGAATCTAAAACAGTCAAACTCAAAGAAGCAAAGAGTAGAAGCCTGCTTTCCAGAGGCTGCAGGGAGAGGGGAAATAGGGGGAAGTTGATCGAAGGATACAAAATTTTATTTACACAGGATGAGTAAGCTCTGGAGATCTAATGTACAGCATGGTGACCATGGTTAATAATACCATATACTTGAAATTTTCTAAGAGCATCGATCCTAAGACTTACCGCAAGAGAAAAAAAGGAAAGAGTAACTATGGGAGGTGATACATAGGTTGAGAAGCTTAATTGAGTGATCATTTCACATGTATACATATAGTAAGACATCAAATTGTATACTTTAAATACTTACAATTTTTATTTATCATTTATAACGCGATAAAGCTGAAAAAAATTTTAAAGTAATAGAAACCCTACGACAGGTGCCAGCTAATAGAAGAGCCCCAAACTGTTGGTTTCCACCATCTTTTCACTTAGCACAGTATGTACTCAATAAATACTTGCAGAATCGAACTGAATTGGTGACCAACTTATAAGATGCAGATTGTGTGTGTGTGTGTGTGTGTGTGTGTGTGTGTGTGTGGCAATTGAGTACATGGACACAGGAGTGAAATCACTTAGATAGGAGGCTCCAGTCCTCCAGTACTAACAAGACTAAACCAAGTGTTGTGACCACTATGAAGCTGCTGCAAGGGTAATAGTGGAGCAACACCTACCTCGTGAGTTTATTATAAAAAGCATATAAAGTGCATGATATAGTACCAGGCACACATAACTGATATGTGTCGATCAGGACTGTCGAGCTTGTTCTCGTCTTCCTTCTCGTACAGACGGTTGCCTTTGAGAGCTATGGGACGGCAGGGCAAGCCCATCGATAGCCCCTTCCTACATCGTCAACACACCCGCCACTGCCAAAAGTATCCCGTAGAATCAGAGGCTGTGAAGGCATTTGGACACTGTTTCCGGTTTCTAGGCAATTGCCGTGTATCCCTGCTCTCACCTTGGGCATCAGCAGTCAGCATCAGTCAGGCCTGCCGCTGGCCTCTGCTTCTACAGAAATCCCATTCACGGGAATGAAATGGATCCGAGGCTGGAAGTGGCTCCTATAAAGGGGAAGCCTATGGTAAGTGGGACTCAAAAGATGACATTTATATCCTCCTAGATATTCCCATCTTACTGCTCCGGGAGCCCCCGAATGAAGACATCAAGGCGCCAACAGACAGCCCCATGTACATGAGGCAAGAGAGAGATGCAGGACAGAGATAGGCCGGGAGAACTCCACCTCCCTCAGAAGCCACCCAGTCCTTCCCATTTTACAGTGAATGACTTCCCACGGTCACACAGGAAGTGGGGCTCTGTCTCTGTGGAGGACCACTGTGATGCCCAAGTCCCACAAGTGCCATTTACACAGACCGCAGCGCGGATGGCACCTCTTAGAGTTTTGCATCAAAGCAGCCCTATCTTCACTACACCCCCTGTTCTCTTCCTCTATCAAAATCTTCTTAACTCGTACATGGTAGATCACTTCATTTCTCTTGGGTTTATACCTAGGAGTGGAATTGCTGCACCACATGGTCATTCTCGATTTAGGCATTTGAGAAACTGCCAAATTGGTTTCCAAAGTGGCCACACCGTTTTACATTCCCGCCACCCATTAGTGAGGCTTCCATGTCTCCACATCCTCTTCCATATCTCTTATTGTCTTTTCTCATAACCAGCCGAGTGTATCTCACTCTTTCAGTTTGATCTCATGGTTTTGATTTGCCCTTATCCCTTTTCCCTTTTCTCTGACGATCCAGCCTGCTTGCAAAACTAATTAATTACTATAAAATAAAAAATAAAATGAAATGAAATGAAATAAAATAAAATAAAATAATAAAATAAAATAAAATAAAATAAAATAAAATAAAATGAAATAAAATAAAATAAAATAACACATTTGCTTAGCAAGGCTCTCAGCCATGCAGCAACCTAATAATAAACCTGCCCCACATGAGGAGCAGTTACCTGGACCAGTGTTGCAGATGACCAAGTGGAAAGTCTCCCTAGTTCCAGGGTTTACCAAGAGGAAACCCCTTTTTTTACTGATATAAGCTACATCTTCCCTGATATGAGCTACATTTTCCCCCATATGCTGCTTCTATAACTATTTTATAATCTATTGTGTCAATCTGTTTTGTAATTTCTTAATCAGTTCAGAACTTGAACAGGGAGGAAGGTTGCTAGTTACTGGGCCACCTCAAATGCTCCAAATGGGCATCTGACATACATTGTCTCACCTAATCCCCACCACAGTCTTGTAGGTATTATCCCAATTTCACAAATGAGCAAAATGAAGATAAAGCAAGTCTACCAAAGCCACCCAGCTAGAAAAGTGATAGAAGATTTGAGCCCATGTCTGCATTTCCTCTCCATCTTCTGTTCTTGAAAGCACAGAGGGCCAAAGTTCTAACAGAATTTCAGCTCTGGCCCTTGCCAGCCATACGATAACGAACACATCGGTGCCCCGCTGACCCTCAACTTTATCCTCTGTAAAACGGGGCCAATAATACTAGCCTTTTGTACATCAAAAGTGATAAGGATAGCATGAGGCGATGCAAATAAAGCCTTCCTAAAAAGTATAGAATACCATTCACCTAAAGATTTCAGTTTTTTTCGGGCCGTATCAGTTATCTCTCAATCCCAAATTTGGGGAAAGCAAATTAGGAAATAGTCCTAAAGTGAACAAATCTTTTGCAAACATGTCTGTCCCAAAGGAAATGCAAGATTTAGCTTCGTTTCAGCTGACTTTCCAGTCTAATGACCTAGAATGAGCTGCTCTGTTTTTCTTCTCATCTCAATGTGTCGCAGCCCACGTGAAAACGTCTGATAAACTGGGAGCTTCTTTTGATGCATGGGAAAAGAAGATGTTTTCTATTCCAAGCACCCATATCTTTTCTGAATATTTTCTTCTGGGGGTTTTGATCTCACATTATTTCTCCTTTGATTCGAAGGATGGGGAAAGAAAAACCTATGGGACTTTTCAATTATTTACTGCAGAAGGCATTTGCAGCCTTATTTCAAAGTTGGTTTCTAGATTTCTACACTCGCTCATGAACGTTGGGAAGCGGGTCTGACCTCCCGGGAGGAGAGCTCACTGAAGGTCAGGAGAAGTGTCTGACTGATGCATGGGACTTCGGATATTCTGACCCAGACCTCTGTCTCGGAGCTGGGGCAGGAACATCAGCGTGATGGATGGGGCTGATGGGAAGCTCATCCAGCCACCTGGTTCTTCATTTTGGTCTCTGACCTCTCCTACTTTTCTTGCCATGAAAGAGGAATTCATGCCTTTACTTTAAAATATTAGAATTCCATTCAATTTCAATTCGACATATACTTATTAAGCGCCTATGCCTATTTTGTGCCATACATTGAACTAAAAGCTGCAAAGATGAAAATTATCTATCATCCATGGGGAAGGAGGTCAAGAGTACCCAGTCCTCAGCCTGGCTGGGTTCAAATCCCAGCTCTACCACTTACAGGATGTTTCATGGAGAAAATGGGGATGATATTGATAATATCAACCATATAGTGTTCTAATCCACATAGAGCACATAACATAGTATCTGGCCCATGTCTGTCCATTAATATGATGAGGAAGAGGATGGTGTTCTAAATGCAAGTAAGCAAAAGAAATATGGTCCCTGCCTTGATACGCTCATGGGGGAATAGATACTAATCAAATATCTACATAAACTCGTAATTACAAAGAGTGTTGCAGTGGATTACGTTGGCTGTCCTTCTAACCTCTCGCCCAACCCTCCCTCACTGTGCTCATTCTGTAGTAACCATATATGTTTGGGGTGGAGGTAGGGACTGAGTCCAAGCTCAGCTCTTGAAATGCATCTTTAAATGGCCCAGTCCGATCTGTATAATTACCGTTCTGTCACCACGGTGATTAATTCAGAGATGATCCCATGAGCAAAATCAAACTAACCAAAAAGAAACCCAAGACCTTTATATTGGGGAAGAGAACCCCTTTTCTCTGCTGCTGGATAGGACAGAGGAAGCTTTGACCTGGTAGCACTTAGCAGTCATTTTTCAACCAGTAAAGGCGCCATGCTTAATAGGAAGCCAGTATTACGGAAGGCAGAGTTAAGAAATAAAATTCTATTTTAAGGGATCCCTGGGTGGCGCAGCAGTTTGGTGCCTGCCTTTGGCCCAGGGCGCGATCCTGGAGATCGAATCCCACGTCGGGCTCCCGGTGCATGGAGCCTGCTTCTCCCTCTGCCTGTGTCTCTGCCTCTTTCTCTCTCCCTGTGTGACTATCATAAATAAATTAAAAAATTAAAAAATAAATAATAAAATAAAATAAAATAAAATAAAATAAAATAAAATAAAATAAAATAAAATAAAATAAAAATATGCCAGTGAGATGGTAAAGATAGTAAAGAAATGGATTTTCCTATGCTGGCAGGAGACAAGCTACATCAAGAAAAAAGGTCTCTGGTTATATTGTTGAGCCGCTGGATCTGGCCTTACCTGAAATCCACAATATCTTGAGAATATTCAGACAAAAGTCATCTTCAATAATAAAAAGAACAAGTAATTAAAAGGAGGCAAAGAATGTGAACAGACATTTCTCCAAGAAGATATACAAATAACCAATAAGCACACGAAATGATGCTCAACGTCATTGGTCACCAGAGAAATGCACATCAAAACAACAGGAAATAAAAAAAAAAAAAAACAGGAAATCACTTCACATGCACTAGGATGGCTAGAATCAAAAAGTCACATATTAACAAATGTTGGTGAAAACAGAGAGGAATCAGAATCCTCATACGCTGCTGGTGGGAACGTAAAGTGGTGCGGACACTTTGGAAAAGAGTCTAGCTGTTTCTCAGGTGACTAAATATAGAATTGCCCGATGACCTAGCGATCCCACTGTTTGGTACATGCCCAAGAGAAATGAAAACATCTGTCTGCTAAAACCTCATACGTAAATGTTCACAGAAGCATTATTCATCACATCCAAGAGACGGAAACAACCCCAGTGTCCACCAATTGATGAATGGACAAACAAAATGTGATATATCCAATATATTTATCTGGATATAAATATATATTCCAGATATATAAAATGGAATGTTATTTAGCCATAAAAGGAACGAAGTTGATGCATGCTGCCACACGAATAAACCTCAAAAATATTTTGAGAAGTCAAAGAAGTGAGTCACAAAAGACCATATATTATATTATTACGTAATTCTATGATTCCATTCATAGGAAATGTCCAAATCAGGCAAAGTCTAGAGACGGAAAGTAGGTTGGTGGTTGCTCAGGGCTAGGAGGGATGGGGGTCGGAGGGGTGATAGCTGTGAAGAGTGGGATTTCTTTATGACGTGTTGATGAAAACGAACATTGATGATGGAGAACCACTGCATCGTATATATACGTTAAATAGGTGAATCGTAGGGCGTGCAAATTATATTTCAATAGAGCTGTTAAATTATCTTTAATATCTAAGTTGGATTGGAGTTGGGTTTTAGTTACTTGCAATGGGACATTTCCTATGCAACTGCTCTGAAGAAAGCCCCCAGGAGCTGTGCGACTCCGTATCTGTGACCTGATCTAACCTGGCCCCGCGGGATGTTCAGAGCAGATCAGGAGCAGAGGTCCTGCTGGGTGGGACACCTTGGAAACAGTCTGGCTCCGCTCCTCTACGCCAGGCCTGCGGCGTCCCCCTCTCCAGTCCCCTCCCCGCCTGCGGGGGCCCCACTGGCCCTCACGAGCAGGGGGCTTGAGAGATGTTCCAGCACCAGGAAGGACAGCGGGCCCTCGGCTTCTCCGGGCTCTCAGCCTGACCTCCTGGCAGGTCACTCCTTTTCAGCCTTGAAACCTCGACATAATCCTCATCTTCCAGCCTTCTTCTCCTTCTCAAAGTCCCCCCTCTCTCTTCCTCCAGCCCTGCGGGCCTGAGTTCCTAGAAGTGGAGCTGAGCGTTTTTCTGATACTACGCCCAGATCCCAGGCCCTAATAGGTCTGGGCCTTGATGTTCTCTTGTCATCGCACGTGGCAAAGAATGAAAGAGACTCTGCGTGCCAAACAGCCGGTAATGCCTGCCCCGGTGTGTGCCCAGTAAATGTTTGTCTTCTTGCCTCCTTCCCACCAGACCTTCCCTTTGCTTGCTGACTACCTGACCTCTCAGTGTCTCACGTCCTCTGATTGGTGCGTCTACCTCTTCTCTTGCAATCTTTGGGGGGCTGCTGGCTGACTCACCCCACTATAACCGTGTTCCTTGGATATCCAGTTCTTCGACCCCAGTAGGCAAGTTAGTTCCCCAGGGACCCCTCATCAGCTACCCCATCTGGCAGTAACTAAAACTGGCGATGTCCGGCAAAATAACAAAATCCGTCCACCGTATTGTAAGCCTGAGGACTAAGTACCACGGGGGCAGGGAAAGTCAATCGTGCTCACCTCGTTCCCACATACAGTAGCACACAGACCGGCCCATGGTTGATCCTTGGGGGCGATCTGGTAAGTGAATGAATGATCCCATCATCCTGCACTTACTACCTAAATGTCTGTCCCGTCTTCCACGTTGGGCAGCACCGCTGTGCAGTCAGCTTTGTTGACTCCAGAATCCAGCACAGAGGCCGGATCAGAGGAAGGCATTCAGTACACGGTGTTTGAATTTTCGGCTTCCTCCACAAAGTCAATTACCCAACCAAATAACATGTCTGTCCCCTCTGGGCACTCACGACCTCTGGGATAAAACTCCTTTGAGGCACTTACCAAGTCTGCCTCGCACCGTAATGATCTGCAAGCGCGGCTGATTGTCCCCATGGGACTCTGCGCTCTTGAGAAAGTGGAGGCCCCACCTCAATCATTTTCAGGGCCTCCCCAAGGGTTACACCGAGCAAAAAGCACGACAGGAGCTGGGAAAACATACTTCTGGAATAGCAGGGGGGTGACCGAATAAACACGTGAAGACGAGAGCGTGGATTACGGACGGAGGCCGTGAAGCCAGGATGTCTGGGAGGCTGCAAGGAGGTCTGGCCCACGCGGCCTCCACTAGCTCACAGTGAAGCTGTGTTCGAGATGTGCTGATAGATCTCCTGTTTGTTTTATTTTCTCCTTCTCCCATCTGACCGTACGTTCCGTGAGAACAGCACCCACACGGAACACGTTCACCATCGCAGCCTCCCTGTTTAACCCACAGTAAGTGCTCAATAAGTGTGTTAATGACTGGATATCCACCCACCAGAAGCCCCCTCCCCGAGACCCCGCTCTTACTTCCAGCCCTCCTGCCCCTAATGCCGCGACCAGAATTCTGCATTAATAAGGATACAATCACCGCAGCCTCCTTCTGCGGCTCCCCTTCTGCCCTCCTGCTTTTCCAACTGGCTTGAATCATTTAATCTGCAGTTAATTCAGAAGCATCCAAGCCAGGCTCTGATATAGCAGATGATCAAGATAAACGGCTGGCGTATTTTTATGAGTAAAATCTCTCCAGATTCCAGTACATGAATCATTTGTTGCGAAACCTCTCATTGTCTTTAGGCAAGGCTGTAACGTGAGGGAAGATGCTACCTCTTTATGACTCAAAAGGCAGGGGATTAGGAACGGTTTGAAGGAAGGAGAGTACAACATAAAAATAAGATTTATCTCTTAATATCCTCCTTACGTATATCCCTCCACCCCTTTCCCTTACTTACTTTTCAGCATGGAACGGGAATTCAATCTCGTGTTTGTTCCACAGACTCGACTCGCAGGGGAAAAAGCAGATCCTTATGGGCCGAATTTAGGGGCTGCTTTCACTCCGTGCCGATCCAATCAACCCCCTTCGGATCTCGGGCTGAAAGTCACCTCCTTGGGGAAGTCTTCCATGATGACGTAGGCTAAGTCAGATCCTTCTAGTACTCACTTGTAGCCTTCATCATTATTACTATTATTGCTTTTGCCATCATTTTAATTACATTTATATGTTTACTTGTTTGCTGGCTTAATGCCTGTCTCCCTCAGTAGACGGTAGACCCTTTCGTAGGGATGGCTGCTGTATTTGCTTCCCACTGTATCTCTCGCCCCTAGCACGGTGCCTGGCATAAAGTAGGAGCTGAGCAAACATCTGCTTTAAATAAATACACAATGAGAATTTCCCCATATCTTTCTCGAAGTTCGTCTAGAAAGAAAACGAAGCACTGTGTGATTTTTTTTCAAATACTTCAAGTTGTATTGAACTAGACATGAAACGTCATTTTTTTATTATTTTTTTTATAAAACGATATGTGTATTTATTCCATGCATATTCCGTGCATGTATTCTCGGCATTTATCACCTTATATCATACTCACAAAAATACCAAAGTCTGGCAAAACAGATATTATCCCCATCCTAGTAAACGAGCGATTTGTACCTCAGTAGGCTTCAGTGGCTCGTCCAGCGTGTGCCCGGGTAATGGTAGGGATGAGATTAGGACTCCCCTGTCTTAACTCCCGAATTCAGATTCTTGCCACCATGCCCTGTACTATTCCCTCCTGGAAAATCGCAGGAACTCAAAGGGGATGTATTTCCTGGTGGAAACTTCGTTCTCCTTTCTGGCTCTCCAACGCTAGAAGGAACGGAAGAAGTGGAAACAACTACGACCAAAAAGAGGATCACGTTTTCCTTTGCTCTTTAAAACTTGCAGAAAATCAGCAGACAGGATTCTGGGTATGGTCAGTGTTTTTGGGACTAGACTGCAGCCAGCATCTACCTGCAAATGGGTTTTTCAGACAACCTTGCAGGACCTCAGCCCCTGGGGCCGGGTCCTGCTCTACATGAGATTCGTCTTTAGCTGCATTGATCCAAAAGGCTTCACTTCCAACAAGATCTAACAAAAACACATGGACACTGAAGCACGCCCACACCTGCACAGACACACGTAGACAGATGCCTCTGAACTGAAAGATATGCCTGCCAAGGCTCACAAATGTGCTCATGCATATGTTTTCACAAACAAGCAATGCACCGTCCCCTTCACCACAATGACAAGCACAGAATCTGATGAATGCACTACCCCACACGTGTCTACACACAAATGCGTCCTCATAAACGTCTGATAATAACTCATGTCAACACACCATTTTACAACATACAATCTTTTTATGTCCATTTTCCCAATTTACTCCAATAAAAACCCATGCATTATGTGTTTAAAAAGCTATGTTACCCCAAGTGACAGGGGTTTTTTTCTTAGGATTTTATTTATTTATTTTTTTTTTAAGATTTTATTTCTTTGTTCATGAGAGACACAGAGAGAGGCAGAGACACAGGCAGAGGGAGAAGCAGGCTCCATGCAGGAAGCCCCATGCAGGACTCAATCCCGGACCCGGGGGTCACGCCTTGAGCCCAAGGCAGATACTCAACCACTGAGCCCCCCAGGGGTCCTGTGACAGCGGTTTTTAACCTGACCCTATAGGGTGGCTTTCAGAGGGTCTCTGACCTTCTCTGAAATCGGGTGTGTGTTCATTTTTTTTCTGGATGTTAGGGTCCATGGAATTCAGGCTTATGCCCCTTCCCCCGCAAAAAAAAGGTTTTGGATCAGGTTGTGGGGAGGATCTCATTAACCTGTAATGAAAGATACCAATCAATATGAAGTTTATAAAGTGCTTTTTCTTCCATTTCTTCTTTTATTCACACATCTGCAACCCTGTGGAGGTAACCTTGCAATTATGACTTTTTGATAGAGACACTTGAGTATAGACACCTATAAGCTCGCACCAGCCAACACCCACTTATTTTCTCCCTGCCTGCCACTTGCCTGTGATGGAAAGAGAAGAGAAACTGACACCTGAGCCCATTGGCCTCCATCGAGATTTTCACACGCTTCTCCGCCTACCTGAGCCACGAGATCATATACGGGTCACTCACATGAAACTAACTCAGACACCTGAGAAGTGACTATTTTCATCAAAATTTAGTTTCCTATTCCCCACGAAGTCGACGTACTGTTTTGAACAAGTGGAGGACACAGATTCCCTAAAAAATTACCCGGTCTGTCTTGAACAGCTCCATAAACAGACAACCAAAGAGCCAAGTCATTTTCTCTTCTCCTTGACTGGAATGCTCTCCATCCAGATGTCCACACGGCTCACTCTCGCTTCCTCCTCATTTCTGTTCAGAGGGCGTATAATAATAATTCACGGGGGGATCCCTGGGTGGTGCAGCGGTTTGGCGCCTGCCTTTGGCCCGGGGCGCGATCCTGGAGACCCGGGATCGAATCCCGCATCGGGCTCCCGGTGCATGGAGCCTGCTTCTCCCTCTGCCTGTGTCTCTGCCTCTCTCTCTCTGTGACTATCATAAATAAATAAAAATTAAAATAATAATAATAATAATAATAATAATAATTCACGGGGTCCCAGACCACCCAGCACGCTCCTCATCTCACCCCAGTGCTCTAGCATTTGCTCTGTTTTTCCTTTAGGACTTCCTACCATCTTCCTTATTAGATATGTATTTGGTCATGGGTTGGTTTCCCTGTCCTAGGACACGATTTCCATGGGGACTTTATCCATTTAATCTGCTGTTCCCAAACCCAGGAAAGACACTCAGCAATGATTTGTTTCATGAGTGGACACTTACCAAAAACAAAACAAAACAAAACAAAAACAAAAAAACAAACAAAACAAAACTAGGGAAGTATCTGTAACCTCTTCAGAGAAGGTAAGCAGCTTGGCGAAGGTCACCCCTCTGTTAAAAACCTTCAAGCCGAAACCACCTTCTAGGCACCCCTGCGACACCCTTGCTGCCTTCAAAATGTGTATTTCATAGCATTTCTGTTTGGCTCACGTCCATGAGCAAACACTGGCCCCGGATTAGGAAAGGAAAATCTCTTTATAGTCCAAATTCCTCTAACAATAAGGAAGTTCACTGGCTTATGTACTGGCAGATGCAGAGAGAGGATGGGCGAAAGAGTTGCTTTGATGTGGGGCTCAGCAAGGTCATGATGCACCTGATGGCCCCCACCCCCATCTTTTTGTCCTACATTCTGTGTGATGTTGGCTTTACTCTAAGGCTGTGAATCATCTGGGTCTAGTCAGGAAAACAAGAAACAGATATGTTGCATTTTAATTGAAATATTTAGGGGATCCCTGGGCGGCTCAGCGGTTTAGCGCCTGCCTTTGGCCCAGGGTGTGATCCTGGAGGCCCCGGGCTCGAGTCCCTCATTGGGCTCCCTGCATGGAGGGAGCCTGCTTCTCCCTCTGCCTGTGTTTCTGCCTCTCTCTCTCTCTCTCTCTCTCTCTCTCTCTCTCTCTCTATTGAATAAATAAAATCTTTTAAAATTCTTTTTAAAAATTAAAAAAGAAATATTTAGTGAGATCACTGTAGATTCAAATGCAATTGCAAGAAATAATGCAGGAAGAAGCCTTGTGTGCTTTGTGCAGTGTCCCCAGTGGCCACATTGTGTAAACCTACAGTATTACATCACCATCAAGATGCCGACATTGATACAACCCACGGGTCTCACGCAGACTTCCCCCATTTCCCTTGTAAGTGTGGGTTGAACTCTACGCGATTTTACTTTTATCACCTGCACAGGTTCACGGAGCCACCACGTCAGTGGGCATGCTGAGCAGATCAGAGATCTCAAGGATTCCTCCTGTTTCCCTGTTATAACACGCCCACTACCGTCCTGATCCCTGGAAGCCATGGATGTGTTCTTAATTCATAAAATTTTCTGATTGCAAAACTATTGTATGTGTGGGGTCCCACAGCATGTAACAATTTTGAATTGGCTTTCCTTGCTCAGCATAATTCTCCGGAGATTCATTCAAGTTGTTGCATGTAGTTTGTGTCTTTTTCTTACTCGGTGAAATTCTGTGGTATGGATGTACCATAATGGGTTTACCATTTACCCACTGAAGGACATCTAGGCTGTTTAGATGGATGATGGATAGATAGACAGATAGACAGATGATAGATACATAGATACATAGGTGATAGAGAGGTGGATAGGTAGACAGAGGTTAGGTAGACACATAATACAATGGAAGATTATTTAGCAACGAGAAAGAAAGAAATTCCACCACCTGCAACAATATAGAGAGAGCTTGAGGGCCTTATGCTACGTGGATAAGTCAGACAGCAAAAGACAATTTCTGTAAGCTGTCATTTATATGTAGAATCTAAAAAGCCAGATTCATAGACACCTAGTGTAGAAAGGTGGCTACTAGGGGCTAAGAGGGGGGCAAACAGGGAGATGTATAAAAATTCACTTATACCAGATGCACCAATTACAGGGATCTAATTAAGGTACAGCTTGGTGATCATAGCTACTGGGACTATATTTTATAGTTGAAATTCCCTAACAGAATGGGCCATCAGTGTTCTCACCACAAAAAAGAAATGGTAATTATGTGATGTGATAGAGGTATCAGCAAACACCATGGTGGCAACCTTTTGGCAATCCGTAAGCGCACTTTAACCTTACGCAATGCGGTATGTCAATTATGGCTCAATAAAGCCGGGGAAATATCAATTGGCTACAGGTACGTGTGTGTGCATGTGCATGTGTGTGTGTGTGTGTGTGTGTGTGTGTGTGTGGCTGCTTCTTGGTTCTCTATTCTGCTCCATTGCTCTATGTATCTGTCCTTCTGCCAATATCAGACGGTCCCAGCAGCGTGGCTACACGTGAGCCTTAGGATCGGGTAGAGCGATACCTCTCCACACTTCTTTGTCAAGAGCCTGTGCCTTTCCATACGAGTTTTAGAATAAGGTTATTTGTGCCTACAAACAGCAACACGGCTGGGGTTTTGTTAGGAATTGCATTAACTGCACAGATAAGATTGATGAGAATCGATATTTTTACTATGTTGACTCTTCCAGTCTATAGCACAGCATCACTCTCCATGTATTTAAGCCTCTTGGATTTCTTTCTTTAGCATTTTATATTTGTATGTGTTTTGTTAAAAAGTATATCGAAGTATTTTATTTTCTATGGTGTGATTCTAAATGGTATTTTGTTTTTAATTTCAGTTTCTGCATGTTCTTTGTTAGTATATGGAAATGCAATCTATTTTGTGCATTAATCTTGTATCCTGAAAACTTGCTGAATTCACGTATTAGTCCTAGGAGGTGTTTGGTTTGGTTTGGTTTGGTTTGGTTTGGTAGATTCCTGGGGATTTTCTAAGTAGATAATCGTGTCTTCTAAAAATAGGGACCATTTAAGTTCTTCCTTTCTATTTGTGTGCCTTTTATTTCTTTTTCTTTTCTCATAATACTGGCTAACACTTCCAGCAATACGGTGAACGGGAGTAACCTCCTTGCCTTGGTCCCCATCTTAAGGAAGAAAACGTGGTTTTCACCATTCAGTATTATATTAGTTGTAAGTCTTTTGTCGGTGTTATACCTTAAGTTGAAGATATTCCCTTCTAGTCTTGCTGAAAGTTTTTATCATGAACGTGTTTTGTATTTCTCACCTGTTTCTCCTATCCCGTTGATGTGATAGAATTTTTCTTCTTTAGTTTGTTGATATATGGTGGATTATATTGGTTGATCTTGCGGAAGCAACCTTCCCTATCTGGAATGCATCTTATATACATCTGGAATATGATGCAAAATTATTTTTACACGTAGACATATCTGACAAAGGACCCTTGTCCCAGTGCTCCTTTCCTTACGCCTGGGAGCTCAAGTTTGGCTAGCCTCCGAGTCACTAAAGGAGATTTTTAAAAACCGCTTCCCAATGCTTTGCTCCAGGCCTATAGGAGCCAAGTCTCCGGGAGTGAGGCCCTGTGGTTTTAACTACCACCTCCAAGACATTCTGATGGTGAGCCAAGTCTAGAACTGTCCTGTCTCACACTTCTGTGCTGTCCCTCAAAAACCGTAATCAGGGCAACTCACGTATCTTAATACAAACCTGACGTAGCTAGAGAACACCACCTTCCACCTTTGGGTGGATCTGGAGGTTTGGAAAGATGCCTCGAGACTAGATCTAGCATTTGCTCCCGGTGGCCTTGCATTTTCACTAGAAAAGGATGGCTCTGCGCTGAGCCTGCGCTTCCCTTTGCATCTCAAGTACCATGGGATGTCTAAAGAGACGAGGAGCGACAGACAACACAGCGGCAGGAGAAGCTGAGAGGAATCTCTGGAAAACTATTTGTAAGGACCCAAACTGCCACCTTCTCCTCATCGATTATGCTGAGCAACTCTTATCCAGTGGGCTACCCTGTGCTGTGGGCCCCTGAGAACATACAAGTATTTCCATTCATAGTTCTTGTTGCCTGTGGTTTCCCGATTACCTCAAGTGTTCACGATGCTCTTTCTTTTAAGAAAGTGTTAGCACAATAGGAACAAAGATGCAGGGATGTAGTCATCAGTCCTGACATGGAGTTCACTGTGCCACGAGCCCAGCAAGCAACCCTATCCCCTGGCTCAATGTCACCTAGCTCAATGCCCCTGGGTTTCAGACTTCTCTCTGTGGGGATAAAAGGCATTTCCTACAAGTTCCCAAGGAGCCACTAAAAGGATCAGTGAGATCCTTCTATATCTGTTAATGTTTCCCAAGGAGGTTTGCTAGACTATTTTCATAAGGAGATAAATTTGCCCATTTTGCTTAATGATAAAACTCAAACTCCTGGAGTCGACTTTCAGGAACTTCCAAGAGTTGCTAGTTACCTGCTTGTCCCATGTCATCCTTGTTCATGAATTCAGCTCATAATAACTAAGTGTCTACTGTGTTCTGGGGCCCGTGCTGAGCACTGGGAAAATAGTGGTGGGCCTCGTGGGCCTTGGCATATGGTAAGGAAAACAGAGATTGATGTCACAACAGTTGTGACATCACGAGTGTTAGCCACAGAGTGCCATGGGCATGTCTGATGTGGGGTCCCAAGTTCTGCTAGAGGGTCAGAAAGGCATCCCCAAGGGAGTGACATTTGAATCTAGTTGCCATCAGGTAGACTAAGCGGTGCAGGGGAAGAGAATTTTCCAGACGTAGGGATCAGTATAGGGACCCGAATGGGTGAGAGCCTAAGGTGAAGATGAGCCCTGGCCTTCGAGGAATGGAAGACCTTTGAGGCTAGGGGTGAAGAGCAAAGATGAGAGAGGGCACAATGAGCCGGAGAGGGAGCTTTCGGGCATAGTGACAAAGTGAACAATTCACTGTTTGCTCAGCACTGGAGGTAACTTCCTGCCTCCTCGCTTCTCCTCCTACAGATGCAGGCCCGGGATTGCCAACCAACTCGCCCACTGCTGGTGCACACACAGTCTATGTCAAAGCCCAAGGCCAATGCCAGCACCTCAGGAACCTGCCCTAGTGTCAGAAGGAAAGGACTGCCCTCTCCTCCCTCCTCCCTGCAGCACTGCCAGGAGGAGGCAGGGGCTTTCAGCCCCCTCTTTGCATGACGAGAGGGATGTGACATCCTCATTCTGGTCTCCTTAGTACCCCGCTTACTACACACTTGACCCCCTGATGTCAGAACTTCTTTGATCTCCATCTTTGATTTCTTTGGTTATGGCACACACCCAACGGGAGTTAATAAATGTCTATTGGATTAATGAAGCAATGGGAAAGAGAGAGCAGGAACGGGGGCTGCCCCGGGAATAATATGGCCGAGGTCAGCCCCAAAACATCGATCAACTGAATGCCGACATCCAACCACGGTCTCGCTGCTGGGCCATGAGTCCTGTCTTAAGGAGGGTCTGATTAGCAACAGTAGTCATTAGCCAGTGCTGGTCATTCATCAGTCACGGCTTCTATAAGTTTGTGGTCACTGGCGAGATGTCCAGCAGGGCATGTCTGTGTCACGTTAGCAGCTTCCCAGGGGACTTCACTATTGTCACAGGCATTTCCCAGCCCAAGCCCCAAGGCTGTCACGTGGCCTCACCCTGTTATCAGCCTCCAGCCCAACAACGACGACGGTGGCAGCCGTTGACACCCTGTGGACAGCCACGTCCAGGGAATGTCTGCCTTGTTCCGAATTTTGTCAGGGGACAACCCCACCCTGACCCCCCCAGTCCAGGAGGGTCAGGCTAGTGACTTGGGTGCTTGCGGCCTCTGTCACCACTGAGGATGTCTTCAAATGCTACAAGAGAGACACGTAAAACCAGCAACCAGGGCCTACTTCCCCCATGTCAGATGCATCCCATGCTAAAGAGGAGCCCAGCCTCTTTTCCAGCACAAGCATTTGATTTTACAACACAAAATTTAAAAATAGACATGTGTAGGCTTGGTGGGGTTCGAAACTGGAACGTGGGTAAAGGTTGACACTTGAGAATCAGAAAGTCCACATCTGACTTAAAGCTCTGACGCCTGCACCAGTTTTGTGGCCACAGGCAAGTTACTGGCTCCCCTTGACCTTCACTTCTGTTCACACAAGTGTGTTGACAAAGGAACCGATGATTCCCAGTAGAGAGAGATTTCAGTATTCCCCGCAGTCCTCACGTTCCCGACAAAGAAACTGCAGGTGATGGTGGAGACAGAGGGAGAGACTTTTCTGAAGTCGCCCTGACATAAAGGCAGCAATGGGATTAAACCCCGGTGGCCTGACTCTTACCACGTCTCCCTGACCTCACAATGATGTCCACGTCCTTGTGGCCACCAGAGCCCAGAGTGTCCTGTGTCTGTCACCAGCGGAAGGAAGGAGAGGAAAGGAAGCTACAGAATGAGAATCTACAATTGAAGCAAAAAGAGAATATCTTGAAGGTTTCTAGGTGCCGGAGTAGAAATGAGGACAGAGCCCATTGTAAAGACATAGATGCCCATTGACCCAGAATGTTCTAATCTAGTCCACATTGGACACCGAGGCGTAGATTAAGAGACCCGGAAGCCTCTTTTTGTGTTTGAGGGAAAGAGTCAAGTTCGAGAATAAAGATCACCAGGATGAGAAACAGTCCTGTTCATGATGCTCTTTATCCTCTTAAAGGTTTTCTCAAGAAGTAAAAAAAAAAAAAAACTCCAATGCCTTCACATTAGAGGGTATATTTTATTTGAGCAGTTGTTTCATTTTTCTGTCTCATATAATTTGTGTGAAAATTATTTCTGTTAAGTAGAAACCTCACTAACCACATTCTGCCTATGAGGAAACTGAGGCAAGCAAGAAGAGATGAAAGGAGACAAGTTTCCTCCTGATTGGTAGATTCAGCACCGCCGCACCTCGGGGATGCAGCGGAGACAGCTGGTTGCCCTGCCCGCCCCATGGCCACGCTCCCTTCCTTCCAGCCCAGCAGACGCTGACTTTATCTGGAGCCTCCAGGTATCAAGCAAACACGTTGAGTTGCCAAACCTCCCTTCCCATGATGGCTGATTACATGACCAAGTTCTGGACTTGGAGAGTAAGCGGACTTCTGTGGGACAGTTTTAAGAAGACTTTCTCACGGGAACTGGCTCAGTGAGGCTGGATCCTTCGTGCCCCTCTGCCTTGCTTCCTTCCTGCTCCTTGGCCTTGAAAAGCCAACACTCCATCCGCCATCGTGGGCTACAAGATGACCTTGGGGACAAAGCTAGATGCCGGGATGGGACAAGTTGACACAGTGGGGCGAGGCTGGGAGCCTGAGCGCGCCGACTCTGGCATTCCCGTATGTGAGAAAGGAAGAAATTATTATTATTTTTTTTTTTGTAAAGCTGCTATTATTTGGGTGAGCTCCTTCTCTATGCAGCTAACCCTCATCCTAGCTTAGTCTGAGAAGCGGGGCAAGAAGACCCTCTCCCCTGTGAGATCTGCTTCCTTCATTGGGTTCACATGATGGCAAGAAGGAGGAAGAGACAATGGACACCGCGTCATTCATCGGATTCTGTTTGCCATCGATCGCACGACACACCGTCACTTGCTGCATCACCGACAAAGAACAAACGTGGTCAATTAAACGAGGACATGCCACCGATTGTAAGACGCAAATCAATTCCAGAAATGTCACAATGGGAGGAGGAAACAGCCTATGAAATCTGTGTGCTGGGAAGTTTCATGAAGCACAGAGCTTCGATTTGACGTTTATCAGATCAACTCATCCTCCCAGCCCTATTTAAAAAGAGAGAGAGAGAGAAGAGGCCCAGCAGGGAGCAGTGATACGTCCAAGTTCAGCGATGAAACCAAGATGAGACCCCTGACTCCAAATCCAGGGTCCTTCACGAGGCCCCAGTACGTAACTGAATGTTTGCTCGGGTTACTTTGACTGCCAGCGACATGTTTATTTAATCAACCACCTGTTCCTGTTTTTCCCTCTAAAATATGTGGCACTGAATAGGCCGAGGCAAGGCCCTCCCACTCCCACGCATGCGGGGACTCGGCCGCCACGGGAGGGGAGGAAGGCAGATTCCGTGGCCAACTCGCATGTGCCCGCTCCGGGCCTGCGCTTCGGTCAGAGCACCAGGTGGCCTCCGGGAGCCGCAGGTAGGAGTCTTCCGAAATGCAAGACACCGGGTGGCACAGCGGCAGCTGACGGCCGGGACCCCACGAGGGCGCAGCCCAAATCTGCGCCCCCGCCCCCCACACGGTGAGGGGACTCCGCAGTGAATGAACGGAGCCCCGCAGGAGGACGCCAGCCATCCAGATCGGGGCCCGGGGATCTCGCGTCCCGCCAGCCTCCATAGACGGAGGTAGGTCTCATCACCCACAGTCCGCTCGGGTTATGAAGGCCGTGTTGGGTCCAGCGCGGCGGGTTCCGGAGTCCGGTGCTAAAACAGCGAGGCTGGAAAGCATCGAAGGGAGGATCCAAGCGAGTACGGATGAAGCTTCTAAAGTATCAAGCTTCTGAAGTCTTCTCGTCTGTGTTTTGGTACCACTTTCTCCTCTGCTCCCAAATCGCCTCACCCCTGACACTCCTCATGGCATCCATCCTTCTCGAGCACACGTGAATCAGGTGTGAATGACGGCGAACGGTGGGCATGGCCATGAGGGCAGCTTCCACGCGGGGGGTGCGAGACCTCCTCCCAACGGTGCGGGTGTGATGGCAGAGTTTCCAACGTCAGCCTGAGGAGGGAGCGGCCCCTCCGCTCCGGGCTGCCCGCTGCTATGGACGGACGCCCGCAGCCGTCTTGCCCCCACGGGGACGCTCACATGACCGATAAGCATGGTTTCCCCCATTTTTTTCTGGTGAAAAACATCTCAAATCTCAATGTGTGTGTGTGTGTACACATGTGCATGCGTGTAAGAGTATTCAAATCGTGGAAGTTTTGCACAATAAAACAATGTAGAAAGAGGTAAGAATTACTTTGGAAAACACGCCATCGCGGGGACTGCAGTCCAGGAGCAGGGGATGGAAGCGGATGTGGGGGGCCTGCTTTATGAATGGCTGATAATTAGCAGGAGCCTTGAAAATGGGTCTTTCTCTGACGCTTGCATCAAATAAGACGGAGTTCCCGGGAACGCTGTGAGGGTTTCCTTCGCATGCCCGACGGTCTGAAATGGGTCTGTGCCGGTCAGGCCCTGGTCAAGGTGCGGTCGAGTCCTCCCCGCCAGCACAGCCAGCGAGCTCTTGACTTCACAGAAGAGGAAACAGCTTCAGACAAGGAACCCGAGGCAATGCCTGGCCCCAAACCACACGGTTTTCTGTCGTGATGGAGGCAACGGGCAGGGCGCGGAGTCGTAGACTCAGCAGCGCTTCCCAGCAGACGATCCCAAGGACGGGAAGACAGGACTGATTCTTCTTTGCAGTTTCTATGGTCAAGGGACACTCGTAAGCATCACCACCTGCCGTGATGCCCAGAACGAACCTGGGAAGCAGCTTCTATCCTTATCCCCGCTCTCCCGATGAGAAAGCGGAGGCTCCGAGAGGTCAGGAACTTGCCCAGAGTCACACAGCAAGGAGGAGGCAGGACCGGATCTCAGACCATTTGGCCAGCCTGGAGCCTTCCCATCCCTGGTCATGAATATGCATCGGGTCTATTTGGAATAATAACCTCTTCCAGCCCCCCTGGGAGGAGGAGGACCCAAGGGTGCCTCCAATGTGGGTGGATATGGCCTCGCCGGGAACTCATTTACGGAGGGAGCGGCAGTCTCCCTCTCTCTGTAAACCTGCATTCCACCAAATGAATACACAATGAGGCCTTCGGAACATTGAGACATCATTTTCCCTGCAAATCCTGGACCATTTAGAAGGAGATCAGACCTTGCTTTGCTTGGCAGGGGAGCCGTGCTGGTGATTCATTCCAGAGCATGAAAGGACAGCACGGAGGCGGCTGCTGGGAAGGAGGTGCGAGAGCCAAGAGCAGGAGCAAGGTCAAGGGTGAGAGGGGACGGAGGAGAGGAAGGAGGCAGAGGATGAAGGAGGCAGGGGGCGGCCGCCACCCTGTGCGCTGCCCAGAGAAGCCTTTGAAATGCAGGCGCCGGGTCAGACCTCGATGTAGCAGCCCAGGCTCGGCGCCCGGGAAAGGAACTGGAGTTAGCTCTGCTGTCTGGCCAGAGAGGCAGCTGGAAGGTGGAGATGAAAGAGCGGCCACTCGCGTCCCCCCACACCCCGCCACGCTCGACTTTGAATGCCTCCCAAGGCCGGGGAGGGAGAGGGTGCTGGGTCCAAAGACAGGGGTGGGCCGGAAGGGGCGAGCGGCCCGAAAGCTGATCAAAAACGCTTTCAAGTTCAGATTAAGCTCCACGGATTGCAGGAGGCCAATTTAATGGGAAACGTTCCCTGTTCTCCCCGCCGCCTCCCCTGGCTTCCCGAGGGAAGGGGACTGGGCTGTGATGTCGCTCATCAGAGAAGCCCACGGGTCCCAGATCTTATCCAAATGAGCAGCTGTGAAAGGCTAAGAAGATAGGACTGGAACAAAAAAAAAAAAGTTTACAAAGTGTCGAAAGGGAAGGAAGGGTGGGAGAGAGGGATTTTAATTACCCTGCGTCCTTCCCGTGGAGGGGCAGGACGCCCGGGGAAATTCAGAGGCTCGGAAAGCTCGGAAAGATGAGGCCAAGCCTGTCGGGGTGGGGTGGGGAGGGGCGCGGAGTGGGCTCCTGTGTTCCAGCTGCAGCTCAGCCCTTCAGGTTTCCAGGCCTCAGTTTCCCCACATGCATGGTGGCTAAGCCTTCGGAGTCTGCTCGACTCAGTCCTCTCCACCCAGGACCCTGGCGGGGGCCCCACCCTCTCTGAGCCCCCACGTCCTTCCTGTGAACGGCAGTGCTGGCCATTTCTGTGTCTGGGACACGCGGGGCAGCACGCTGGCAGCAGGTGGACCGCCTGTGCCCGTGGTACCTGTCACCACCGGAGGAGCCAGAATTGTCCACAAGGCCTGCTGGGACCGCGGGGGCAGGGAGGCTCCTAGAGACGTGGGTTCAAGACCCAGTCCTGCAAGTTAGGCGGCTTATCCCTGAGCCTCAGCCTCTGGGTCCAAAATAAGGGGCCTGTGGGCATACGCGGGGCATGTGCTCTGCGACCCGAGGTCAGCACCTTGTTGCCTGCAGGCCGCGGAGCCGGGGGCCCGTGGTCAGTGGGTCGTGCTCGATGCACGAGCTCTGGAGACCCGTCCAACAAGGGGGCCTCGAGTCGTTAACATCGTGGAGACACTTAAATCTCACGTTGGGTGTCCTCAACACAAGGCCCAAAATGCAGACGGGCAGGGAGCAGGGGCTGGAGAGCACTTCCGGGGGCGGGGGACACGCCTAGACGTCGACCCTGGGGACGCGCTCGCGGGCAGAGGCGTGTAGTGGGCCCGTGGCGTCGTGTACTTCCAGGACGGGCCCCGTGTCGTGTATCAGCCACACCTCAAAGCCGTGGCAGGGGACGTTTTATCATGTAACGACGATTCTATGTTGTGAATATATCGTACTTTAGAAGGGAAAGGATAATTAAACAGAAAATGGTCAGAAGCCCCCCACGTCTTCAACAAGCATAAATTGGGTTTTGCTCGGCATTCGGTAATGTATCACCACGTAAAACAAACCAACAAACAAATAAATATCCCCGTTAGCTCTGCATAACGTCTTCACCTCCGGGGGGACACTCTGCGCCTTGTAGGGTGTGGGGCACGCGCCTCCCTGGATGCCAAGGTGCAGCACGGGGCTGGGTGTCACCCGCGGTGCCCTGGGAGCCTGTTGGCACACGTGCAGCTGGACGGCCACGGAAGAGGGAGCAGAACCCACGTATGGCTCAGGGGCCTGTTGCCTAGGGAGGCCGGGCCTCCAACCCGCCCGGGACGCCCCGACGGCCACGAACGGTCCCACAGCAGGGTGGTTTCTGCATCTCTTCTGGTGGCCAGGACACAAGAGGCTTGACCCTGGAGAGAAGTGTCCTCAAAGCCACTGCGGCCCCAAGGAGGATCGGGCAGCCAGCCGCTCTCGCCCCCACTCGACAGGATTTTATGGTCTTGTCCACGTTAAGAACAAAGCCCGCTGCTCCGGACCAAGGCGACTCTTGCTGTGGGAGCTGATGTGGCACCAAGGACAGGGTAAGAGTGGGGTCTCGCTCTGGCCTGACCTCCGTGCCGTCTCCGCAGCCCCGTTTCCCTCTCCGGGCCTCACCTCGGTGTCTCCGGCGGGAGTTGGAGCCCGCGGCTCAGAAATGACGTGGAACGTGGAATGTTGTTCATCTACAACCTCGTAGGTGTGGCGACCATCGCCGCGGAGGCCCCCTCGACCTCCCGAGGGTGTCCAGGTCCTGGAACGACCCCCGCCCCTTGGAACACGGGCGCGGCCTGTGACCCGTCTGGAAACAACATGGCCAAGCCGATGGGAGGCTACTCCTGGGATCACCCACATGGGACCGGGACTCCAGGTTCTCCGGAAGACTCTCGCCCTTGGATGAACAAGTGGCCAGGCCTGGGAGGCCCGTGTGGCTGGGACCCCGTGAAGAACTGGGGGTGGCCTCCAGCCACAGCCGGCGGAAGCTGGTGTCTTGGGAACCAGAGCTGGAGGGACCACACCCAGAAGCGCATCGGCCCCAACGACCCACAAACACCGGGTCAAGGCCGAGATGGGAGGGAAGCTGGCCGGCACCGGGGCTCCGCTGGATGGGCCCTAAAGTGCGGGACCCAGCCAAGCCGTGCCTGCACTCCTGACCCCCCAGAGCCCAAATAATCAGTGCTTTAAGCCACCACGTTTGTCATAATACTGAGGACAGCAGTAGGTAATTCATGCGATGTCAGATGTCTAAATATTGCCACACCGCAGGTGTATGATGAATGATCATCGAGGGGACTTGGATCATAGTCACCCCAACCATAACAGGATGCCATTCGGGGCCTCCCTCTGCGGACAGAGTCCTCCTGTGCGGCTTCGGCCCCAGGCAGGCCCGCTCGGACCCCGCAGCCTGCCGCCCGGCGCCCACTCCAGCCACGGGAGCCCAGCACCATCCGTCAGGCACAAACATGAGCCACCTGCGTGGTCTTGGATTTTCCAGGAGACACGTTAGTGGTAGGAAGACAAGTAGAGCCGGGTTTAGTGACATATTCGATTTAACCAACATGCAAACATGTCATCTCGACCCACGTCGAGTGCGCAGGAGCCTCCTGTGGCCGGTGCCCGGGGTTAGCACCCACTCCGGAGGCCGCCCGTCGGACCACCAAGCCTGTGACCCTGCGACGTCTCCTGACAATGAGCGGGGCCCGTCCCCTTTCGTCCGTCGGCTGCTTGAACCAAGCGACATGGAAGGCCAGGCCCACCGGTGTGAGGAGCGGCGGCGGGGGGCTCCCGAGGCCGCGACGGGGCCAGGAGCAAGGTGCAGCGGGGGAGACCGGGCCCCAGGATCCCGGGAGGCGGCGGAAAGGTGATGCTGCGGACGGCGGGACGGCGGCGGGTCCGTGGACTAGGACGGGCAGCAGGTTACGGGGCAGGAACGGCCCTACCGCCCTCCACGCAGCAGATGTTGGTGGAGGATTCCCGGCCACGCGGGCGGGTGCACTGACTGCAGAGGCAGATCCGGCCCCCGCCGTCCTGGAATCGCCAGCCGAGTGGGGAAGGACGACGTGGGGGTAGAGTCGTCGGGTGTGCACGTGGCTACAGCAGGGGAGCCCCCCAGACAGACTTCCAGGCCCTCCCTCTGCGCGGGGACCATGAAGGCCTCCCGGGTGGAGCGACAACGGAGCCACGTCCTGGAAAAGGGGCAGAGGCCTTGCCGGTGACAAGAGGCGCTGAGAGTGTCCCAGCAGGGACGCGTGCGGGGAGACGTGGGGCCCTCGGGGGGCTCCCGGGCCTGGCCGGAGCAGAGCCTCATGACGACAAGGGTCCGAGGCTGCAGAGGGGGGCAAGGCAGGCACTGTGGGGCGCCGAGACCGTAGGAGGGGGCCCCGAACTTTCCCCCTGGGCTGCTGGGGGTCGCCGTGTGTGCAGACGCCCGCCCCACCACGGACCTCGGGACACGGCCCCATTCCGGGTCCCGGTTCTGGCGCTTTGATGGTTTCCGCGATTGTTGCCCACTTAACACCACACGTGTGTCTAGAATGACTCCTCCTTGGGGCGGGCGGGTGGGCAGGGGGGGCCCGGCTCAGGTCACGGCCCCAGGGTCGGACCCGGCCCCACGTGGAGCTCTCTGCCTCGGCCTCTGCTGCTGCTCCTGCCTGTGCGCTCGCCCTCGCCCCCACCCCCGCCCCTGCCCCTGCCCTCGCCCTCACCCTCGCCCTCACCCTTGCGCTCAGATAGAAGCCCCGCCCCACCCCCCCACTCCCCCCACCCCACCCCCGGCACTGACTGTCTGGGCTCCTCGTCCGCACCCACACCCAGACCACACCCAGACCCAGGGCTGCAAAGGCCCTGCCTCACTGTGCACCGCGGAGCCCGGTCCCCTTTCCTACGTGCCTTGGTGGGGTCAGAATGTGACGCGGGGCCAGCCAGGAGCGTCGACCACATCATGCTGCTTCCCCGACCCTGAAACACAACGTGTCCGTGGTGCTCACGGTGCCTTTGCACTGAATCCCATGGGCTGAGCGCTGTTGGGTGGGACCCCGGGGCCCCGAGTGCGGAGAGCAAAACGCAGCAAGTGCCCACATGGGTCCCCGGCCTGGCACGCGGCCGTTTGCCCTGGGGTCGGATCCCTCGTCTCTGTCGTTCCCCCGTGTTTACGGGGCACCCCCTGTGCACGGATGCCGCGCTCGTCACTGGTGACCACGTGGAGGCCCGACGGGGGCACGTGACCCAGCCTGGGGAGGAGGACCGTGAGCACCGCGGGCACAGACCAGGATCCCTGTGTCATTCTGGGCCGGGGGTCGTCCTCAAGGAAGCAGGGTGTGGGTGACACCGAATGCCGAGTGAGAGGGGACAGCCCCTGGGGCCGCGGTGCCCTCTCTCGGGAGGCCACCTCCCCAAGCCCTGCTCCAGGCCCGTCTGCCAATATTCCTGACCCTCCTCACACCTCATCGCCGTGTGCGTCCGGTGAGAGCACGAACGTCGGCCGCCCTCCCCTCCGGCCACTGCAAAATCGAGATCCCAGAAGGCGGCGGCACGTTTCCCACTTTAAGTGTTTTTGCACCTTGCTGCTGGTCCCTGCTCCCCGACGCTGTCCCCATTCTCTCCTAGAAGCGGCCCCGCTCCCTCCCTGGGCCCCACCGTGGAGGCAACGCCTTGAGGGTGTCAGGCTCCAGCTGCGGGAACAGCGTGGGGGGCGCGTGTGCTCTCAGCCGGGCTGGGACCACGGCTGGGACGGGGCACGTCCAGGGCCCGGGGGTGCTGAGCACCCATAACGCGGCCGCAGCCTGACCCGCCGCTCCCCGCTGGGTGGCCTGCAGTCTGCCCGGCCGACCGCGTGCTTCGGGGACCGGCTGGCTCAGCCCGGCCGCCCCGCCTGCTTGCAGGAGGCAAGTGGAGGCCCCCGTGCTTTGCCCGAAGCCCAGGGCCCAGCGGCATGGCTGAGACATGGGCCCGCCCAGTGTGTCCCCAGCTTCCCTCCTCTACCCTCAGGCTTAATTTTCTCGGTGCAGTAAAACTGTGTCCCCCCCAACCTGTCAAATATGGGCGCAAAGGGGCGGATCCCCTGCCAAAGGTCACGCGGCCCCCGCAGAGATGGCCCAGCGGGACGCGGACCCCGGGATCCGGCTTCACAGCCCCGCTCCCGTCCACACAGACGCCTTCGAAGCCGGCTGTGCCCTACGAGCCTGGCTCCCGGCGTCCAGCCTGGGGCGGGGGGGTCCTGCCTGCGCTGCAGAAAGAAGCGCAATAAGCAGGCGGCCGCCTCCCGTGCGGGCGCTCACTGCGGGAAGGCAGCCGTCCGGCAGCCAGGTGGCCTCAAGAAGGCTGGCAGCGGAGCCGGCGATGCTACGGGTCTAGCCTAGGGCCGGGCTCTCCGTAGGAATCCCGAGTGGGAGGCGCTCCTCACCTCCTGGCCCGTGAACATGGAACGGGGTGCGGGTGGGAGCGAGGACAGGAAAAGCAGGGTCGGGGCAGAGAGGACAGCACGTGGCCCGTCCGTAGAATCCGCTTTCTGGCCCGAAAATCCCTAAAAAGCGTCCTTCCAGGGGCTGTCTCAATGCCTCCTACGACTGAGAACTCCCCACGTCGGCTAAGAAAGGAGCCTGCTCCAAGAGACAGGAAGGCGGAGGCCGGGCCGGGGCTCGTGTCGCTGAGCCCTAAAAATGGGGGGGGAGGGATCACCTTCCAGCAGCGTCTCCGTGAGGCTTGACGTCGTCCACGGGCGCTCCTGCCGCCGCGTTCAACCCTCGGCGAGTGGGCGGCTGGCAAGGGCCGTCTAGGGCGCCGCTGGGAGCTATCCCCGCCGCGGCCGGCTCGCGGGGCCTCGAAGCGCGGGTCTGGGTGCCTGGGCTCAGGCCTCAGCGCCGTCCCGCCCCAGCGGCAAGACCCACGGGCAAGGCCCTCGCCAGCGCCACGCTCCTGGTTCCCGTCAGCAAACTGACAGCAGTGCCCACCTCCGTGGACGCGGATCTAAGACGTGGCCTCTGACGTGCTCCGCGCCGGGCCTGCCAACCGCTCTCCGCTCGGTAGGAAGACGTTGCGGGGATTACGGAAGAGTTGGGCCCACCTACGAGCCGGCTGGTCCCGGGAGAGAGGACCTGCAGGGCTCACGGGCGGCTCCTTCTTGGCTGGGGCCAGACCAGACCCCGTCTCTCCTCTGACCTCCCCCTGCCCCGTCCTTCTGTGATAGCCCTGAGCTCCCCAGGACGGGAGGAGTCAGGACCTGCTGTGAAGGAGGAGCCCCCCGTCAGGGAAGGGTTCACTCACGCTGAAAACCCAGGACAGACAGACGCGCGCCAGAGAGAATTCAAACAGTGGGCGGGGGGTGGGCGGGGGGTGGGCGCGGGAGGAAGGGAGGGACACGAGAGCTGGGCAGGTGGTGCCGATCAGAGCAACGGTCGTAACGCGGTGCTCAGGGGACCCCGGCCCCGGGTGTAGACGCAGGATGGAGGAGGTCAGACGGCTGAGGTCCAGGCTCTCTGCTCCCACAAGGGCATCTCCACATCTGTTGGTTTGCGGGTGGAGGTTTCCATCGGTTGCCTACTGCCGCGAAACGGCTGCTGGAAAATACCCCGAAACCTGTGACTTCAACCATGAACTTCCATCTCTCACTTGTTGGCTCAGTCAGGGTAGGTGGTGCGGCTCCGGTCCAGGCCGTGCACACGCATCGTGGGGCCAGGGCAGGGGCGGGATGGGGCCCAGTGGTCTAAGCGGGGTTTGGCCGGGACACTTGGGCTCGGCTGCACCTGTCTCTCATCCCCCGGAGCCGGGGGCTACGGTAGGCGCGGCCCCCACGCGAGTGCTCACACGCCTCGCCCGCATCCCAGGCTGTTGGGAGAGCAGATGCTTCCCTCGATGTACAGCCTCGGGAGAGGGGCGGCCGAGACCAGTCTCCTGCGTCTCTGAGCAGCTGTGGGTTCAGCACATCACTGTTGCTGCAGATTGAGAAGGACAGGATTTCCGAGAGAGAGGAAATGACTTTTGGCGTCCGTAACCGTGACTCTGTCCCTTACGACCTACACCTTGGGAAGACCGGGATGACAAGCGGAAAGGATAAAACACCCCAGACGGGGGAGGAAAGTGGGACAGTGCTTCAAGGGAAGTTTTTGCCTCCACGGAAAAAAAGAGAATGCACTGTGATGGGGGGCGACGGGAAGAGGAGAAATCCTAGAACTCGGGGTCCCCTGGGGCCCCGCCTCCCGAGCTAAGTCCTGGGTGTGGGAGCGTATCACTTGCTCCCTGACACATAAATACTGTGTAACAAACACAAAATCGTTTTTTTTTTCTTTTTAAGATTTTATTTATTTATTCATGAGAGACACAGAGAGAGGCAGAGACACAGGCAGGGGGAGAAGCAGGCTCCATGCAGGGACATGATGCGGGACTCGATCCTGGGACCCCGGGGTCATGCCCTGAGCTAAAGGCTGATGCTCAACCGCTGAGCCACCCAGGGGCGTCCAACAAACAGGATGACGCATTACAATACATTTCTATGTTCTTAGATCTGCAGGTCAGCAGGGGGTCAATTTATTTAGGCTGAGCCTCCCTGAGGCAGGCCTGCCCTGTGTACCATCCTCTTTGGAGCAGAGGGAAAACTATGGAATGTTCTCTTGGAGACAGCAGAGGCACCAGAGGGCAAGCGGAGGAAACAGAGAAGGGTCTACGAAGGCCTAGACTTGGAGACGACACGCAGTTACGTCTGCCTCATTCTCTTGGCCAAACCAAGTCACGTGGACGAGCTCCAAGGCAAGCAGGCCAGGCAGGTGGCAGCGGGGACGGGGTGACCTGCCTTCATGGAAAAAAAAAATCCCCAAAGTCAGATGCAAAGAGCATGAATATCAAGGGCGGCAGAAAATCTTGGGGCCGACAGTCCAGTCTACTCTACTTGGGATGGAACAATAGGAACCCAAGTGAGCTTGAGGATTAGGGAGCAGCAGGTACAGGTGTCTGGCCACCAAGACCCCCACACAGGACAGCCACCAAGGCTGACGAGCCGTCCAGGTGCCTGAGCCAGGGACAGACTCCCAGCCACCAGCAGGAGACGCTGAGGAAGCACACCAAGGGCATGAAGTGTTGGTGGCCCTGAGGACACGTGGCCGCCAGGGTGCAGGGCAGGAAGTCGGAGGGACTGGTAACCACGGGCAGGACAAGACCACCAGCCATAGACACACCTGCATGGAGGCCGAGGACCGTCGCGGGACAAGCCGCAGCCCGCGGACGCCCGCAAGGCCCAAACGCCCACTGCCAATAACTGATAGATAAAAGTAAGGCCGCTGGAAATTAGCCCACCCCCCCCCACTTGGGGGAGGAGAGGAGGAGGGAGATGACGAGGATCTTGACGCACCTACGGGGGACCCCAAATCAATCACACTTAAACCTGAGAGTCACAGAGTCCTATGGACGCGCAAGATTGTGTCTTCGGCCCTTGGTGGAAACGGGGACTCGCCAGGTAGGGACCGCGGCAAAGAAGCAATGGAAGGTACATCAAGCGCGGCTCGCGGACGGCGGTGACGTGAGCTCCTCACCTGCTGCTGTAGGTGTCCGCTCCCGTACGTTGTGATCACATTTTCCTTTCGCCGGACTTCTTACCGCTTTTCATCTGAAGATCAACGGCGCGGCCAACGGAGGCCTTTGAAAGGCCCGTGTCAAAAAAAAAAAAAAAAAAACTTGGGATCCCTGGGTGGCACAGCGGTTTGGCGCCTGCCTTTGGCCCAGGGCGCGATCCTGGAGACCCGGGATCGAATCCCACGTCGGGCTCCCGGTGCATGGAGCCTGCTTCTCCCTCTGCCTGTGTCTCTGCCTCTCTCTCTCTCCGTGTGACTATCATAAATTTTTTAAAAATTTTTTAAATAAATAAATAAATAAAGGCCCGTGTCAGAGCCCCACGCCAAGGACGCAGGAGCCCCCCCCCCCCTTAGGACCCTGGAGCGGGCCCGTCCTCCTCCTCGGGTCTTGCGGATGCTTCCGGACGCTCCTCTGCACCGACTAACTTCGGGGGAGTCTCCCTGCCTGGCGTTCTCCAGGGGAAGCTTTAACTCGTGGCTCAGCGCGTCGATTATGCTGCTTATCCTTTTCGTTCCGTGTTCCTGGGAGGGGGCGGGGAGTGGGGCACGAGAGCAGATCGGAGCCAGGCTGTCCTCGTTTGACTTACCGGGACTTGGAAGGCACTTGAGTTCTTTTCTCTTTCCCATTGGAACGGGAGCGGAATCCAAAATTCCTCGCTGTCTCTAAATACCGACTGACTAAGCTTAAAGACTCCCAAAATAAACAGCTTAGCATCCCGGAAAGTCAGCAGCGACCTGGGGGTCTGGTAAACGCAGCGCGCGCCTCCTGCCCTCCTCACCCGGACTCTGCTCCGGGGGCCCCTGCTCCCCGGGGAAGCGGACATACGCTTGTTTTGTAGCCAGGTGATAAGCGATGAGCTCCTAGCACCTCGGCCTGTGATGCCGGGGCCCCCGAAATAGGATGTCGCATGGCCAACAGGACGAGATGCGAGCTCAGCTGGGTTGCGTTGCTCCCCGCCCTGCCCACCCGTCCCACACCTTCCTGCCCTTACGGGGCTCCCCCCTTCCCGTGTGTCCTCCTGAAACCCGGCCCGTGCTCGCACCTTCGAGCCCCTAAGCAGCCCTTCTTCTGGGGCCCACAGCCTGGCACAGACGTCCCCACTGCCATTCCCCGCCCTGGACAGACATCACTAATGGATCGCGGCACCTGCTCCTGCTGATCCGTACCGAGCCTCACGGTTCTCTGGTCCAGGCCGCTGGTTCGGATCAATGGGACTTGGCACCCGAGGTGGAGCAGCTTTGTAGGACCAGATTTAGACTCTATTTCGAACCTCAAGGAGCTGAAAACAAAAATTGGCATAATAACAGCCATCGTTTGTTGACTGCGCTACGTGCTCTTCAAATACCATCCCGCTGATTCCTTTTCACCGCGTGGCAAGCGGAGCACTGCGCTCCCCCATCTCGGGGGCAGGAACGCTGGGTCTCGGAGAGGTCAAGTGACGTGCACAGGGTCACGCAGCCGGGAAGCGGTGGGGATGGGGCAAGAGGCCCCGGGGCTCTCGGTTTCTCCAACATCCACCACGCCCCCCAGCTGGGCTGCCCTCACGTGCCGTGCTGTTGCTTGCTCTGAGGCCTTTCCTTACACAACTGCCCTTTCCAGGATGCCATTCAACTGTCCGCGCCCGTGCAGAGCCTCTCACCTCCCGAGAGCCAGCACGGCGCTATCACGTCTTCCGGGAAACCCTTCCTGGCCCAGCTACAACGAGCCCCGCTCTTCTTGCTCCCCCACAAGAGGATTCTTACCTTTCGTGCAGAGCCTCAGCACGACGGATTCTTCTATATCAAGTCAGGAAGGACGGAACGAATGAATGAATGAATGAGTGTAAGCCCCAGACCCGAGCCCCCGAGGGTGACTTGTCGAGTTTTCCGTTCCCCAGGAACTCAGCTGACGCCTTGTGCGTGTTCCCACTGCCTGTTTGCCAGGGTAGTGGGTTCTGTGTCCGGGGCACCAGCCTGCCCAGGCAGGAGGATCCGAGGACCCGCTCACGAGCGAGGACCACCCGAGGCCGCACACTCAGGGGGAAACCCAGGACCTCTGAGCAACAGGGCGAAGGTCTGGGCCAGGACAGGCGGGGCCAAGGGTCCGGTCCAAAGGGCAGACCCCGGAGCCGTGTGCGTGGGCAGCCTCCTCCTGGTCCCCCCTCCGCCCGCCCTCCCGACCCGCCCTGCCTGCAGGGTCTTTCTCAGACCCACGCCTGGTCTTGCGCGGCTCCCCGGTGCCCCCAGGTACAAGGCCCGAGCCCTCGGCAACCTGAGCCCACACGTCCCGTCCACGGCTTCCCCGCCCCTCTCCAACCCACCTCTGACATCTCGGGAACCTCACGTGGCTTGAATCTGGACGGGAGCCCGGGGGTTCCTGCTGTGTGGACCTTTGCTCCTGGCACCCTCTCTTCCCAGAATGACGCCCTGCTTCGGGTGGCCCCAGATGGCTCCTACTCAATGTCCACGCCCCAGCTCAGCCATCACCGTCTCCTCCCCCGGACGAGGTGAAGGCCCCGCCGTGCGCCCACAGCCCCCTCCCTAGGCCACAGCGCTCACCTGGCCTACACACCTGGGCAGTGGGCGCCCCGCTCCTGGCTGGATGGCAGTGCCCGGGGCCACGTCTGATGACCGAAGGGTCAGTGTGGAATGACGAATGGGTGAGGGCCAGTGACTCGGAGCGAAGACGGGGAAGGCGACTTGGGCTGGAGCTGTGCTCTGATGGGTTGCCTGCGCCAACGGTAAGGGGCTAGCGTGCAAGTAGGAGACACACGAGACCCTCTGGCCACTCTGCCCAAGGGGGGTTAGACCTTGCTGCCCCACTTGAGAAGACCTTAAATGCCCCCCTGCACCCTTGGATGCCCCTCCTGCCCCCGAATCCCGGCGCTGCTCCTACCTGATGAGATGCACGTGACCCTCTCTCTCGGGACCTCTCTCCTGACGGCGCTGCCCTCTTTGCCCTTTCTCTGCCGTCCCCTATGACCCTGCGTGGCCTGGCTGGCTGGGCGGGGGGGGCGGGGGGGTGGGGGTGGCAGAGCCCACCCCCTCCCCTTCCTGGCTCCCGCTCGCTCCAGCAACAACAATACGGGGGCAGGGGGGACTCTAGGTCGGCGTCGGCGCGTGCTCTGAGGCCAGGCTCCACGGTCTACGTGCATTTCCATTTTTCTGATGCTCAGAGAAGCAGACGGTGTCTGACGGCACACAGCTAAGGGGCTTGCTTGCCAGCGCTCCCCCCCCCAAGTCTCCTGGCCCCGGGGCCCCCGGAAATTCCTCCTCCTGCTCTCACGGATCTCGTCCTCCGGGAGCGTCCTCGCTCCCTGCAGACAGAGGGAAGGCCGCCTCCGCCGCCCTGTTCTCTCCACCCTCGTCTTTTCCCCTTTCTCAATAAATCCATTTAGGAGTAAAGCGCTTGATGGACAGTTTAATAGAGCCCTCCTTAAGCCCGGCCACATTAAGGATTCCTGGCTGGCTAAATGTCAACGTCCGCAGCTCAATAGCTGTTTTCCTTCCTTAACAATCCGTGTTTCGCGCCGGGTTCTTTATTGGGTGGACGGGGTCCGGCGCTTGAACGGGTCGTCACGAAGTCAGCAGACCTGGGATTGAGGCCGGACTCCCTGTGTGACCTCGAGCGAGTCTTTTAGCCTCTCTGGACCCTCGCGGTTCTAAAGACGGCGACAGCGATGTCCGGCCCGGCCCACGAACCACGAGTGCGTGTCTGTAATTTTTTTTTAAGTTCCTTGGGAAAAGGGGGCCAAAGTACGTGAATAAACATTTCGCCCTTGTGGGTTCTTTTTTTTTTTTTTTGCCCTCGTGGGTTCTTACCTTGAGGTGTAACGGTGCAAAACTTCTCCGTGAATAGCCTCGCTGCCTTGCAGCCGCCTGGACGACGCCGAGGAGCTCTGTGCACTTAGGCTGTAACGATCGATCGAGGACTTCCTGGAAATGGGGAGGTTTTGTGTTTCTTCCCAGGATGTTTTTGTCTCTTTTATGAGCTGATATACACCAAAATAGATTCCATCGGGGAAGAAAAAACAGCAAGGAGCCTCAGCCTGATGCCTCCCTACGTTGTATGCCGCCTATGTGTCTCAGGGCTGGAAGTGAACGTCCCCAAGGTCGCCCAGCAAGCGGGTGGCGAAGCTGCGTGTGACCAGCAAGCAGGGCCGTCCCCACGTGGGCCGGGCGTGGGTCCCCACGAGGGGCGCGCGGAGTGAGTGGGCCTTCGGGGAGGAGGGCAGCGCCAGCTCCGGGTGCCAGGGGCGCTGGGACGGCGAAAGCCTTGGACTCGGTGTCAAGGCCGTAGGCAACCATCCCTCTGGCTTTCCAGAACCTCGCCTTCCTTTCAAGGCCCTGGCTCTGGCCCACGGCCGAAGCCCGGGGTGGCAGGTGTCCTCAGCGAAGGCTCTGACCCCCGCTGCAGCTCTGCCCACGCCCTGCAGGGACAGCCCAGGCCCCTCGGCGTGTCCTGCGGTGCAGTCGCCCTCGCCCTCCCGGGGAGCAAGGCACTGACCGCCTCACCCTGACAGGCCCAGAGCCGCCGGCTCCAAGCGCACGGGCCCAGCCAAGCCCTGCGAACGCCTCGTCGGTTCCGTCCTCACGAGCAGCCCTTTTGGGCAAGGAGGAAACAGAAGCCCAGGGAATCTCTCCTGCCACCCCGTTAGTGCTCCCGGGCTTCTCTTAGGGCCAGAGCTCCATACGCCTCCCTGCGGCTGGGGACCCCAATCCGCTTCTCCCGTCCCTCACCCTCTAAATTCGGCTTCTCATCCATAATTGGTCTCGCCTGCTCCTCATCGTCTCCAGAAAGCCCTCCCCAAGGTTCTAGGCGTGGGACAGGTGCCTCTTCCGGGCTGGACCGGTCAGGACCGTAGTCCTGCCCAACCCCGGCCTGCGGTCCTCACCCCGCCCCCCGCCCCCCGCCCCCGAGACGTGAGCCCCCCACGTCGGCGCCACAGCTGCCTCATCAGCCACCTACCAGCCTCGGGACCGGGAGGACATCCTCCAAACTCTCCATGTCTGTCTCCTTTTCTGGAATCCTGGGGTAACGGCGGGGGACCTTAGAACAGGAGCAGTACAGAGAGCCTGAGCTGAGCCCGGCACGCAGCAGGTGCCCAGCAGGTGCCAGCTGCTGCCCGCGCACCGGGTCACCGCGACACTCTCCACCGTGCCTCTTGCAGGTCTCGCTCACGCAAGATTTTTGAGGAAGGAACAAACGCTGTGCTCCGCAGACTCCGCCGTCTACCTCACAGCAGCGGGGACCTCAGGGATCAGCTGGCACGAGCACAAATCAAGTTTCCTTTTGCATTTCCTTTTATCCAGGGAAGTAGGAGAAGGGGCTTCCCCGTGCCCTGCTCCCCGGAGTGAGGTCGTCAGCCTTACAGGAAAAGAGCTGGAGCTCGGGGGGAGGCGACCGCCTTGAACACGGGGGGCCGCATGGGCAGACGGTCGGGTACCGGACGGCGCACGCAGCTCTGAGCACAGCTCGGGTTGCCTGCCGTGAGGCTGGACACTCGCTGGCGGTCGTCCCCCTTGCAGGACCACCGCGCCCCCGGCCCCAGAGCTCGGTGGCCCCAGGCAGCATCAGCCGCCTTCCTTGGACCCCCGGCCCTTTGCACTCCTGCTCTCGGGCCGACAGCGGCGTGGGCGCAGGTGCAGGGCGGGCACTGCGGTCGGCCCTGAGTGTCCCTCGGCCCCGCGGGAGGCCCAGCGCGGGAGCTTTGTTGGGCCCCGTCCCTCCTCGGATGGCTGAGCCAACGGGACGCCTTGGCCCTGGGTCACCCAGTGTTAGAGGCGGATCGGGGAAAACCTGGGTGCGACCACCGCGGCTGTGGACTGTGAGCTTGCCGCCCGGGCACGGCTCCGGGAGCTCGGCACCATGTCCATCCTCCTGTCAGCCCCGGGGCGGACGCCCCCCGTCCTCCCCCCGCACACGGGGAACCCGAGAGCAGAGACACCACAGGCGACGACTGCGGCTGCAGGACTCAAGCGCTTGACCCCAGGTAGGTGGGGCTGGGCCTGAGCCCCCTCGCGGCCTCCCGCCTGTCCCCTCCCCGCTGGACCTTCAGGACTCCAGGCCCCCACACCTGCATGACTTCAGGCTGGATAAACCTCTGATCTAAGTATTTGTGTTCTTTCATCCTTACCCTTGACCTTAAGACATGATCATCACTGCTTCGATTCCTGTTCGGACAGCCTCCCGGGGAGTGCAGAGGCCCGAGAGCCTCCTCTCTCAGCTCCACCCCAACGCGGACAGAGGGGCTCAGCCTCCAGCTGCGGAGTCTCCCAGGGGGGGCTTTAAAATGCAGATGCGTGGGCCCCAGCTCTGCCCACGCCCCACCCCCCAACGTGGCTAAATTAGAAATTTGCGGGCTCAGGCTCAGACATCTCGGTTTAAATACCCCTCGTGCTTCCAAAAGGGCGGCAGGAACCTGCTCCAAGGAGCAGAGTCTGCATTTGGGGTCGTTATCCCTGGATTCAGCGTTACCCTGCGACCCTGAGGGAACGCGCAGCCCCTCTGAACGGCCTTTCCTCAATCTGTGAAATGGGAAGGAAATTTCCACCTTGTGAAGGTGTTAGGTCACCGTATGCGGCAAGGCTGGCAGGTCTGCAGCACACGGCACCCAGTCCTGGGATGCACGGCACCCACCGCCCCCCACCCCGGCAGCCGGCAGCTGCCTGCTCTTCCGCTCCGGTCGGCCACGCTCAGCGGCTGAAGGCCTGTGGACTGCAGTTAAACGAGGGGCTTGGGTGTGACTTCTGGCTTCACCTCCTAATACCTTTGTTACCTCGGGCAAGTTTCTGAACCTGAGTTTCCCCATCTGAGAAGTGGGGCCAATGCCACATGGCCCGGTGAACGCGCGAGGAGCGTGTGTGCACAAGGCATTGGGCACAGACCCGGGCCCGGGAGGCGCCAGGGGTGCAAAGCCGGACGTGCACGCTCCCCCCTCCGCCTCTGCTGCCCGTACTTTGTGCCTCGGGAGAGTCAAGCAGACGTGCTCCTGCTGACTCGAGCCGCATGTACTCAGGGACTGGACCACAATTCCAAGAACCATCAGTCTTCCAGGTGCCAAGTTAACAGATTTTGGTTTTCCAACTGTCAGGACCGGGGACTTAATCCACAGGAAACAGGCTTGGCAAAGCCCCATAGGAACCAGCACAACTTCTAACTCAAATGCTGCCCAGGCCTTTACTCACTGACAGCAAGTTACTTCCACAGGCGTCTCTGGCCAGGGCAAGGCCGGGGGAGGAGAGGTGGTCAGTCCCAAAGCAGGTGCCAGAGGGAGTGAGCACGGCAGAAAAAGGCATCGAGATCCAGAGACGTCTTAATGGGTCTGAGGGTAGAACTTAACAGGGCCAGATGCTCGATAAATGGTGACTTGAGAGCATGTTAAATCCTGCTTCTGGGTTTTGAAAACCAGACACATGAATGCAGGAGAGGAAATCGCGGTGTCGCGGGCTGCAAGGCTCAGTCAGCTAATGGCTACGAGGCCTTCACGCCCCGGTCACCGCGGGCCGCGGTGGAGACAGCAGCTCCGGAGCTGGTCTGCTTCCACTTCCCAGCCCCATTACGTGCGTCTCTGAGCTTCTGTGTTCCCACCTAGAAAGTGGGGATAAAACAGTGCCTGCCTTGTGAGCTGCCGAGAGAACCAAACGAGGCCGTGTCCCAGGCCCGTCCTGGAGGCACAGAGAGAAATGAACAAGCCCCGCTGTCCACGGAGGCACCGACCAGCGGGGAGGCTGACGTAAGCCCAGCAGGGTGGTCCGCGTGCGGGTCTGTCCCTGAGACACCATAGGCCGGGGTTGACGAGCCGCAGCCGATGTGCCAAGTCCAGCCCGCTGCCTGCTTTTATAAATAAAGTTTTATTGGAACACGGCCACACCCCTTCCTCGACGCGTTGTTCATGCCATCTTTCCCGCTGCAGTGGTAGCGTTGTGTCCTTGCAACCGGGACCATATGGCCTGCAATGCCTAAAATATCTAGGCTGTAGCCCTTTACAGAAACACTGTGCCAGCTCGTTACAGAGGGAGAAGTTAACTCCGTCCTAGATGCCAAGAAAGAAGACGATGCTTAGCCCCAGCGTGTGTTGGGTCCTCTGAGTCGGTGAACTTCTATCTTTTGCAATTAATGAATTTGGGGTGTGGAAGTTTTGATGGCTGGCCTGGGGTCCCAAGTGTGTTAGAAGCAGGATTCAAACCTGGGCCTAATGATTCTGCACGGCAGGCTGTTTCACCGTCCCGGACAAACGAGGACAAGGACATAGCATATTTGAGCTGGGTATTGAAGAATGAATAGGAGCCTTCCAGGGGCAGGTGACGTCCAAAGGATGAAAAAGGCATCCAAGGATATAGACGAAAGAGCAAGAACAAAGTGTCCAGGGCATAAACATGTTTGGAAAACACAAATAGTTGGGTGCTGAGGGCTCTGAGAGTATGAGAGCTAGAGAGGGAGCTGTAAAGGGAGGAAGGGGCCCGGAAGACAGGCGGTGATGGAGAGGGTGCAAACTGCCCACGTGTAGATCTCCACCCACAGGGTCTGGGGAATACCACCCCCCCCAAGAGGGGTCCAGGAGCAATGCACACAGAGCAATTGAGCGATCTCGGTGTACCGATGGCAAAACTGAGCCCCCCCCCCCGCCCCCAGCCAACGGAAAAACTTGCCCAAGGCTGCAAGCCCACATCTGTCTGTAGTACGAAAGCCAGGGTTCCCTGTCAGGTCACAACCCTGGGGCCAAAGTAGACACTGCCAGTGTGGGCGCTGCCGGGGTGGGGGGCACCTGCCGGGGGCACCTGCTGCACCGCATCCTGGAGAATCGGTGGGGGGAGGGGTGAAGGGAGCTCTCGGGCTTCCTTGGGACTGGCTGGGTTCCACTGAATGATCCATCTGGTGCCACAGCGTCCCAGACCCATTTCTGCGGGGTTGCCACGCCGGTTAGGACGAGCCGTGCCAGGGGGAGGCCTGCCCACGCACCCGCGGCCTTTGAGTGACTTCACAGATTGCCAACTTCTCAGATCGAATAGACGGCTTACAAGCAGGGCGAGGCTGAACTCAATGTAACCGGCTGTAGAACGAACTGGGGCCTTGCGGGACCCCCTCTAAAGACCCGCACCCACATCACGTGCATCACTAAGGGTCGCGAGGCTCTCTGCTTCCCAAGACCAGGTATGAACGAGGCTGCAATTACACATTTCAGTTAAGCGCCTTCCATCGGTGCTGAGACGCGGTGGGATCCACTCTGGGGAAATACAAACGCTGAGATGAAATGCAGTCCTCCGTCCCTCCCCCCGGCTCCCCCGGTACCTCCTCCTGGCACCATCTCTGTTTGAATCAGCAGCAGCAGCACGGTGCTGGGCAAAGGGAATGGGCGCCCCATCTGAACCCCGCCTGCACCTCCTGCAGCCCCTCTCTGGAGCCTGGGCTGCCTCTCCTGTCACTTAGGGTCATGCCAAGCTCGGGACGTGTCAGGGGCTTGAGGGCGAATGCAAATAAGCACGCTCCCACCTGCTGCCCTGTCACTCTGAGAGCTGCTGGGAGAGTCAGTCACTCCGTAAGCATTGCTTGAGCACCTACTGTGTGCAAGATGATGTTCTGAACCCGATGCCAGAGAAAACCTTCTGGAAAATGCTTTGAAACCCAAAGAAATTGAGTTTAAATCCTGGCTTTGCCAAGCTCAAGCCATGGAGTCTCCCTGAGACTCTCTTCCTTCCCCGCAAAGTGGGAACAGCAGCAAATCCACCGCACAGTGCTATGGGTCCTATACAATAGCCTGGGGGGCCCCTACCCATTCCTGAATGCTGCCCCCGACCTTGGAGGAGCTTCGCACAGCTACTTGGCATTTCTTTGCTCCCCCTCAGCCATCACCCATCCTCTGGACTCTGCTTTGTAACATCTCCCCTGCTGGCTCGGGCACCCCGTAGAAGGCCCTGCTGCTACCCTGTTACCCACCCCCAGGCCCCCAGGGAGCACCTCCATGTGCTTAGCCCTGTACCAGTGGCTTTGGAAAAGTGCATCACTGCGTGATTAAATATTTACTCTCAAGCCCTTAAACCTCTAGTTTTAAAAACAGGACTAACGCGAGATGAGAATGATTCCGTCGATCCTGGAGGTGATGCAGTGCTTGGTTCAGGGAAGGAGAGACTGAAGCGGGCTGTGGAACTTGGGAGACTAGTGTGGAAGGAAAGGAAAAGCGCTGAGAAGAGGGCTTCTGGCACCAAGGCTGGAGACCACGACAGAGCCACGGGGATGTGGCCCAAGCTGCCACGTGGTGAAGAAATCTCTGGGCTAGGCCAGCAATGCCTTCCCGTCTCATGCTGGGGCTTGGTTTCCTCGCCTACAAAACGGGGAGAATAAAACCAAGCTCCTCCTGGGTTTGTGGCGAGGAGCGCACAGAACGCAGGGTGTGAAAGGCTTTGAGAACACAAGAGTGCGCAGTGTGGAGAAGCACCCGAGTCACCATGGAGAAAGCAGACCAAGCAGTGCACACATGCACACGTGTTCACAGGCGCCCCAGTGCACCCATCAGTGGCTCCAGACCTTCCCCTGCCCTGGGCCGTGTGACCCCAAGAAATGACCATGGTTCTCAGGCCTGGGGTGGTCCCCGGGCCCAGCCGCCCTCCCCGGGGCCGGCAGGACCCAGGTTCCCTGCTCTGAGCCTCGGGCCCCTTCGTGGTCCATCCTCACCACCACCCTGTGATAACTGAACCGCACGCCCGTTTCCCGTGACTCGTGACAGCCTTGCTGTCTGTAAGGCAAAGCCTCCTGCTGTCCTCAGCGCTACCCTAAGAGGGGTGGGAGGGAACAGCTGGAGGAGACAGAAGGGCTCCGTTATCTCACTCTGAGGCATGAACAGCCAGGACCAGAATCCCAAGAAAAAGAAAAGGGGGTTGGCACGATGATTCTCCCATGCTGAGCGCTCTGCTACCTTTAACTCAGCACCCCAATCCCCTCGAGCTTCGGATCCTACAAGCCGCATTATGCATGTACCCACTCTTGGTTTAACTAAACACCTCTGGCCCTTTTTCCTCTTCTTTGTGTCCACGACTTAGTTGTGCATGAGATTTTGGAGTTTTTAAAGCTCATCTTTATCATAATCAATGAGAAAAAAAACATGGTAGGAGTTTATTTTTGCATTTTAGAGATTTAGAAAATCCAAGCTCTAGCTGAGGTCCTATGGGGATGAGGGTGGACTCCAATCTGGGGACCTGTGTCCTTACACAAGAGGAAAATTTGGAAAGAGAGGCACACACACACATGAAGAATGCCATGCGATGACAGAGCGATGTGTCCCCTGGTCGAGGAACACCAGGGATTGCCAGCAGCCACCAGAAGCTAGAAAGAGGTAAGGAAAATCCTCCCCTGGAGCCATTAGAGGGAGCACGGTCCTGCTGACACTTTGATTTTGGACTGTTGGCCTCCAGAGCCGTGAGAGGATAAACTCAGTGTTGTAAGCTGCCTGGTTCGGGGCACTTGGTTATAGCAGTGCCAGGAAACCGATACAGCAGCATCACCAGCACCCATCCTCCCCTGACGCTCTGGCCCCGTCTGACTGATAAGGTCTTTGTGGACCTCACTGCCCATGTGACCTGCCCCATGTCATAGAACTCAGGTCCCTTGCAGAGAAGCTTTTCAGAAATATCATGAGTTTCAAAGCTCTGTGGCTTCTAGGTCTCTTCCCAATTCTCCTACCTTCCATCACACTATGTTAACCATCTACATCCACCCACCCATCAATCACAGATAATATATCCTAAAACAGTTGGGACACAAAAGCGAACAAAATAAGTCCTGTGATCATAGGTAGCATGGATGCAAAGCAGCAGAAGTGTTGGAAAAAAAAACATAAAAATAAACATCCAAGCTAATGAATCTGTGACAAGATCATTTCTAGGTAGAAAACAAAGTCAGGTAAGGAGAGAATGGTGGTGGAAGGAGGTGGAAGGCCACTGAGAAAGTGATCTTTGGGGACAGAACCTAATGTTTAAAAAAAGAAAAAAAGACAAAAGGATGCTATTGCCCACAAGGCTTCTTGTCCTGAGAAGACTGATATCCCAAATAGCTTATCTCCTGACTCCACGCTCTCTACCTCCCCATTGGACCAAACCTAAAACAACAGCAAAAAAAAACAAACAAAAAAATTCTAGATTTGATATTCCTGAGGCTCAAATATGAGCCACTAGTCCCTTCCTTGCACTTACGCTGCCATGTTTATAGGTAGGCTGATTGTATGATTTTTCATCCAAACTGGAATGCTTTTGAGGGAGGGAGGGGAAATTCTCGCTGCTTACATCAGGACCATGGCATTTCCCCAAGAGAGCCAGCATGTGCGGTCTCCTATTTGAAGGGGGCTGTAACTGCCTCCCAGGTCTCTAAGCCCAGTGATGTAATTTCAACATAAGTATCCCACATCAATTAGCCAGGCTGGAGGGCAGCAGAGGAAGGTCATTATGTAAATGGTGGCCAATCGACGTCACGCAGGCTTCAGAAGGAAGCCTTCTGCCTTCCTGCAAATTCACTGCGGTTCTGTGTTAATGCTGGACTCCTTTTTTTAAAATTTTTTTTATTCATTTATGATAGTCACAGAGAGAGAGAGAGAGGCAGAGACACAGGCAGAAGGAGAAGCAGGCTCCATGCACTGGGAGCCTGATGTGGGATTTGATCCCGGGTCTCCAGGATCGGCCCTGGGCCAAAGGCAGGCGCCAAACCGCTGCACCACCCAGGGATCCCTGCTGGACTCCTTTATGAGGTGCCGTAACACATCCGCGACAGACCCCAGCCTGCCCACCTCGACCTTCCTAATCCTTGAGCGGTGGTATTTGACCTGAGATCCCAAATGTGTGAAGGGAAATTAGAGCTCATGGCAGAGGCCACTGGAGACCCCCTAGCGTTCATGCTCCGCTTCTTTCACGACAGTGGAATTCATCTGCCCAGCTTCCCTTGCAGCTAGGAATGTCATGTGACTTCATTTGAGCTAATGAATATAAGCACAAGTGTTGGGTGGAAACTTCCAGAAACCTCTCTGAAGGTACAGCTGTTGAGTACCCTTTGCTCTTTGGAACCCTCTTTTTTCTACCATCTTTCTGTGACACGAATATGATCATTAGAGTGTCTCCTTGGACCTTGAGGTCAAAGAGCACCCACAGACAGAGATGATGGAGGGCTGAACGGGAAGGGACCTGGGTCTCTGAGAACTCTGTGGAGCGGCACCCCTAGCGGCCCTGGACTTGAACATGAGACAGTGCTAATGCACTGAAGTGTGGACCTAGTTGCAGTAAGACAGAGTCCTGCTAGTTCCTGGTGTTAATTCTGCAGATCTGGAGAACTGAGTCCGGGAGAGGGGATGAGAGGACGTCCAAAATCAAACTGGCTGATTAGATAATTACAAAAAAATTATCTATTGTCATAATCAATGAGAAAAAAAAACATGGTAGGAGTTTATTTTTGCATTTTAGAGATTTAGAAAATCCAAGCTCTAGCTGAGGTCCTATGGGGATGAGGGTGGACTCCAATCCGGGGACTTCCCAACTTCTAGCTTCCACTAGATTCAGTCCCCTATTTTCTGAACACAAACGTGTGTGTACATGTGTGTGTGTGTGTGTGTGTGTGTGTGTGTGTGTTTGTAAAGAGCACAATAGAGGAAAGTGTAACCAACTCTCTGTGCTCAGGAAAGACTTTCCAAGGGAGAAACCATTGAATCCAGGGCCTAAGAGAGCAATGAAATATGTTAGTTGTTGTAAAAGGGGGAAACAGCATTTCAGGCAGAAGCCCAGAGGCCAGGGAGGACATGGGAGGTGCGGCAGGCACAGCAATGTTCCCCCACATATGTCTCTGCCCCAAGCCCCTGAACCCGTGGATACGGTGTTATGAGCCAAGCAGGAATCAAGGTTGCTCATCCGCTGTCTGCACTTAGCTGAGTGGGCTCAATAGAGTCACAAAGGCCTTTAAAAGCAGAAGAGGGGAGACAGGAAAGTCAGCGTGATGGAAAACTGCAGCCTCCCCTGGCCGCTGCTGGTGCGGAGATGGAAGGAGGGGACCCGAGCCAAGGAACGTGGGTGGCCTCTAACAGTTAAAAAAGGCAAGGAAAACGATTCTCCTAGACCTACCAGAAAGGAACGCAGCCCTGCTGACACGTTGCTTTCAATCCAGTGAGAGACCCCTCCGACATTCGGACCCCCCCAAAACCATCAGGTAATAATTTATATTATAAGGAAGCAAATGTGTGCCTTGGGCCACCAAACCCATAGGAATTTGTTACAGCAGCAACAGGAAACTAATACAGGGATGAAAGCTCATTGCGGCTGAAGTGTAGCGCGTGGATGGGAGGCTGCAGAGGTTCACAGTCCACGGCCAGAGTCTTCATTCCGAGGTAAGGGTTTTGAACCACAGACAAGGAGAAGCCACTGAGGGACTGTGGGAAGGATGGTGCGGTCGGATTTCCATTACGGAAGTTTCCCCACCTGTCCGGGTGAACGGAGAGGTGGGACTGGAGACAGGGAAGGGGTCACAATGGTCTTGGGGAGAGATGCCGAGTTGGGGGAGGCAGGGGGGTTTCCTGTGAACCCCCCAGGACCCCTGCACATGGAGCGACGGCACCAGGGGGTGTCCTGCATTTGTTGTCAGCCTGTGCAGTCGAAATCTCTGAACTAGAGGAGAGCGGGCTTGAGAGCTGCTCTACCCTTTACTAGCTCTGGGGCCTGGGCTGAGTCACCTCCCTTCTCTGAGCCTTGGTTTCCTCATTTGCAAAATGGTGATGACAATCCCTTCAAGGATCATCAGGGGGTCAGTGTCATGTGGGGTATGGGTCGGGGGGCTGGATGCCATGGAGCAGGCCCTAGAGACAACGCCGACAGGACAAGGACAGCCACAGTCATTCCCAAAAATGCCCACGGAGGATGCGGGAAAGGCCGTTTCTGGTTCTGGGCACAATAAAACGATGTGTGAGGTCACAGAATCTTGGCCACTCCAAGGGATAGGTGCTAGAATCTGAATTCTGGACTCTAGGAATTACGGAGTCCTAGAATAATACACACCCTCCAGACTGATAGTAAACCACCCAGCAATTCGCTGAGGCAAATATGAACGAAGCTGTCACTACCTCCGCCGGTTCCGATCGGTCTTGGCCGCCTGAAGCTTTACATCGGGAAGGTATCCCAGACCATGACGGCGTCTGCGCGTACAAATGCTGAGATAGTCGCCACTGCCCTGGGGACACACACTGAGGCAGATTGGCTATGTGGGCCCTGAGATCAGCGTGGGAAGGTATCGGCGGGTGTGCTTGGACTCCCCCAGAACTCCTGGGGAAGCCGCAGGAAGGTAAACGAGGTTTCCCACTTAGATCACCAGACACCTCGTCATCCGCAGGACTTCACCCACCTTGCTTAGAGCAAGACGCTAGGAAGGGGGGAATGGCGATGCCTTAAAACACAGATGAGACTCACTTTAAGAACAGGTTCAGAGGCCAGAAGCCTAGAATTCATCCCACGCAGGGGGGAGGTGGGCACCCACCAGGCCAGGTGGCAAAGGCCCTGCGGGAAGGCCCACTGTGCGCCCCACTTCACAGGCGAGAGGAAGGCCAATGGGAAAGCCCTGGAATCCAGGAAGCCGGGACTGGACATTTGGGAAGCCCCCTCTCTTCTCCAGCCTTCCATGTCTCCATCCATGTCTCGTGAGGGGATTAGCCTAGAACCGTGGGTCTCACCGCGGGCAGGTCTACGTCCGGAGAGCGGCTGGACGTTTGCAGGGGCATTTTGGTGGCCGTAACCGATGGAAGGGGCAGCGCTGGCGTTTGCACCCTCCCCAGCCTGCAGCACACAGGACGGCTCGGCCTGACAAAGAACCGGGCCGCGCCTGCCTTGATTTTGGGACGTCCCACCTGACATCTGCAGAAAACGCCCCGCTCGGGCGACCCGAGCCCAGATTGTAGCTCCACCTCACACAGAGATACGAGGAACCTTGTCTGATTCTGATACACACAGGCCTTTCCGGGAACGCAGCTCCCATGCAAATAGAGGAGGCATCACTCTCGGTCTTGCTGAGACTCTGCTGTTTGGGGAAATGAGAGCTCTGAAGGCCACGCTGCTCCTGTAGCTGAGCGGCCAATTCCACCCACTCACTCGGGCTTCCATCAAGCAATCGTCCGACTGCTATTACGTCTTCCGGTCCAGTCATACCCTCTTATTCACATATCAACATACATATTATTTTATTATAAATTACTTTGCCTTTTATTTTTCATTTACTTGGCCGCACGGGCATTATATAGATTTTTAAAATGAGATGTCGAGGTGGGTCATATAATTTATGAATTCTATTTCAGGATAATAAAGGGAGCATCACAAAATATTAGCCTGGAAGGGCTGGGAACCGCCGAGTCACGTGAACACTGGGTGGCTTCCAGCCGCGGCCAAGTAGGGGTATTACGGAAAGAGAAGCACGCAGGTTCATCGGCTGCACGTTACAAGTAGAGAATGACGGTAAATTATCTTGTTTTCCGCAATTTGTCCCTCAGCCATCCCCAGAACGTAGGGTGATCTACGCCACTGACTGCGTCCTGTCCAACTCCCCGAGCGGCGAGATTGTCTGGAATCGAGTTTGGGCCCATTCGGAATTGCTCAAGAAAGCTGCAGCTCTGCTGAGATGGAGCCAAGCAAGTGCTTTTTTTTTTTTTTTAAGATTTATAGCGTAATTGATTTCTTTATAAGCCATTCAGGCCTTATTATTTATTAATCCACCTGTCAAGGTTAATTTAAACTACTTCACAATAAGGCCAGTTGACAACACCTCTGTTTACCAGGTTGACAGCCCCCATGAGCAAAGAAATGGCAGAATGGTTCTTCTCGCCTCAACAGGGAGCTCTGAGGAGGGACCGCCCAGCCCTCACGGGGAAATGCGAGAGCCCTTCACCCTTGGTGGGGACAGAAATCAAGGGCTTACCCTCCCTCCCAAGCACGTCCCAGGCCCCAGAGCTTGCACCGGACACTGCGCGACCGCTGAGTCCCATAGATTGTGCAGCCTTGGCCGCTGCTGGACCTCGCTCTTCTCCCCATTCCCACTGCCATGACCTGAAGCCATGGCCGTCTTCTCCCCAGACTGTGGCAACGGTTCCCACGCTGGCCTCCTTGCCTCTACCTTTGCATCCCTCCCATCCATCCAGGTGATCTTCCCCAAATTCAAGGCTGACCGTGTCTGACCAAAGCCCTTCAATGGTCCCCACAGAGTCAAGTTCAAAGTCCTCCATGTGCCCGACCAGCCCTGCCAGCCACTGCAGCCTCAACTCCCGCCACCCCTCGACCGCCTTGCACTCCGTGCCCCATCGGTACCATGCAGCATGCTTTTCCCTCCTCTCATCTCCCAGTCATCGTGGAAACTCCAGCACTAACCTGCTGGCTGCCCCTTGCTGCCCCAGCTACCTCCCTCAAGGATTCCGTCTCGGCATTTGTGCTCTTTAAACCCGTGACCATTGAGTCAGTGATTGACAAATATGGGTCCAACGTAGAGCATGGGCCAGGTGTGGTGCTGAGCCCCGGGGGCACAGCAGAGAACCAGGGAGGCCGCTTCCCCCTGGAAGCTCTGGTCCAGGCTGGGAGGTCCCCGAAGCAAATTGTTTCTAAGCAATCCCCAACATGGTGCTGCAGGAAGCCCAGAAAGAGGGGGGAGCTCCCCTAGAGAGCCACCATACTCGGGCTCTCCTCTCCCGGCTGGGCCGCAGCCCTATACGGAGAGCGTTTCCATACCGGCCTTTAGAGATGAGCAGCCTGGTGTCCAAGGAGGGGAAACGGCGCACCGACGGTCACCCAGCTCACCTGCGCTGAGTCCCACATTCAAACTCAGGCCTGATTCCAAAGCTTCTCCTCCATCGTCTGCTGGGTCCAGCCGAGTCTGCATCCCTCGGCGGGTCCACAGCACATGAGACTCTAAGTCGCATGTACTCCAGGACCAGCCGCCTTGGGTGACGTTCGAGTCCTGCCCCCTGAGCACCACGTGGCGTGCAGAGTCCATAGTGTTAGCTGAAGGACTACGTGAGCACCGGGTGGCTCAGCGGTTGAGCACCTGCCTTCAGCCCAGGGCGTGATCCTGGAGACCCGGGATCGACTCCCGCATCAGGCTCCGTGCATGGAGCCTGCTTCTCCCTCTGCCTGTGTCTCTGCCTCTGTGTGTGTGTGTGTGTGTGTCTCATGAATAAATAAATAAAATTCAAAAAAAAAATGTGAAGTTCCCCAAGAGACTCTGACAGGGAAGCTGCCATTGACTTTGAGCGGGATGTCGCGTTAACCTTGGCCAAGTAGACCGCTGGTCGGATCCAGGTCCTCACGCCCCCCTCACCTTCTCAACGTCAAAGAGTGTGAGCGCTCGGTCAGATACTTGACTGGAGGAAGTTCTCGGACTCCGAGTGCTGAGACGTTAGCAGGTCACCACGCCACGGGCCTGTGCGAAGGCAGAGCCGTTGGCCCTTCTACACCCCTGACCAGTTCGGTGGGCATGATCCCGGCGGGATCGGGGAGCCTAGGGCTGCCCAAGGCTGCAAGGAGTCTGCGTAAGACATGAAGACAGAGGAGGATTTTCATTGCTATTCCATTTGCATTTATAAAAAGTAACTTGAATACATAAATACGCCCAGTTTAAAAATAAGAGACACATTTTGGATCATGTGGCTTGAAATGCGCTGCTCTGATTCCACACTTCCCTCATCCAGGCCTTGAGGTGCGAGCAAAACATGTAGGTGGATCAGTGATTTAAACGGCCCTCCTCGGGGCCCATCGCCCCACCAGGTGTTTTCTGTTATTTTTTTGTTTGTTTGGGGTTTTTTTTTTTTTTTTTTTTTTTGGACTTGGGTGTAAAAGTTACTCGTGAGAGAGAGGGAGGGAGAGAAGGGCGAGGTACAGACTGTGCGTGCCAGCTCGGAAGGCCGCTCAGCCGGAGGCCAGGGCATCAGCCTGGGCGCGTGGGGCCTGCGGAGGGTGGAGGGAGCCCGTGGGCTCTGGTCCCGGCTGCTCGCCCACCCACGGGACTCCAGGAGCCTGGAGGTCCGGGCATGCTTCCTAGGCCGCAGGACGGCTCCCAGCGTGTCAGGGGCGTGCCCTCTTCTCCAGCGTGCCGCTTACGTTCACACGCAGGACATGTTTCCATGTCCTCCCCCCTCCTGCCTCGTGGCACGCACGACGGGGGTGCCAAGGCTCAGGCGGGCACTCGGTTCCCCTTCACCTCCTCACCAGGCTCTTGTCCCCCATGCAGCAGCCTGGCCGTCACCACCCCAGCCGGGGCTCAGTGCAGGACGGGCTCAGGGCGCCAGCGTCCAGGTGCCTGTTTCCCTGAGTGGCTCCCGGGCCTGCTGTCCCCGAAGGGAGGGGGTGATATGCGGCCATCGATTTCCTGGAGGCAGACGGCTGGGGTGGCCTGGATAGAGAGTGAGGACAATGCGGGGGAGCTGGGGGAAGCCTCGCTCGGGCTCCCGGATGAGGCCTCCGTCCACACCCTTCAGCCGCCCCCATGAGCTCTTGCACCCAGGATGGGAATCGCGTCACTTCGTACAGAGTCCCAGGTGATTCCCATTTGTCTGTTGACCTCGTGCTCTTCCGTTGTCCCAGACGCCCCACCGCAGCCCTGCCTGGGGTCCTGCCCAGCCTCGCCTTTGCCTCACTCTAGACGCCCTCGCCCTATCCCTCGGCCTAAACTGCCATACACGATATACGGCAACATAACACAGACGACATTAATCAATATAAACGTCTGTGCCTGCGCGTGCATCAAGCGTGGGTCCCGGTGCGCCTCTCCCGACCTACTGCCCCTCCAGCATCTGTGCTGGAGCGTCCAGCAGGTCTCCAAAATCTAACCTCCTCCAAGTGGAACCGCCACTTCCCGTGTGGCCCCCACCCTGTGTCCCCACCTCAGCAAGGAGCAGCGCTATCCTCCCCCAAGCGGTTCTCGCCCGAAACCTGGGGTCGCCATAACCGTCCCCCGCTCTTGGCGCCGCACACTGAATCCGTCGGAGTGCGCCCGGGGCTCCACCCTCTCCGTTGGGATGGGGGATGAATCTGAGCGCCCTCATCATTTCCGACTCTCCCCTAAGCCACAAGCAGGCCCCTCGGGAAGCTTACCCGGCCTCCCGACGGCCTGGGGACTCGCGCGGCCCGCCCGGAGCATCGCCACGTGGAATCCAGCTGACCCGCTCAAGTCTCCGGGCCCAGGTCACCTGCTCAGCCCCCCACCCCCTGCCCTGCCTGCTGTCCACGTCTTCGCCAGGTACAGCTGCCCCAAGCTGCCTGCCCCTCCACCCGGGTCACTTAAGGGCTGTGCCCTCTGCTGCAGGCACCCACGTCCCCGCCCTGTGCACGGCCGGCTCGTCCCCATAATCTAGGGACCAAGTCTAGTGCCATTGCCCTAAAGAGCCTCCCCATGCCCCCCCGAGACACCCCCGGGCTAATGAATTGATTCAAGCACTAATGAACACTTGGCACGACTTTACCAATGTGAGCGTCGTTCGCAGGGCGTGGTGCCCCGTCCTGCAGGGGTCGGCCCTGGTGATGGAGGCCGGGCCACCTGGAGGTGGGGTTGGCTCCTGACGCATGGCCCGTCCAGATCTGGAGGCTGACGGATGAGAGGCAGGGCTTTGGCTTTGTTGCCTTCGCTTCACGGAAACGTGAGGCCCCGAGCGGCTGAGCAGCCAGGAGGGGGAAGAGCCAAGGCGGGGAGTTCGGTCTGATTGTCCAGCGGCCCCTCTAACACCGTCCAGAGCGGCCACTCGGCGCCTTCTCCGTCCCTCCCGCAGCTCCTCGCAGTATTAAAATTCCAGTTTCCTCTAAGTGCGTCCTTGCAAAGGCCATTAAAAGGTCATCTAGCATCTGATCTTCTTTCTTAACTTTGGAGCTAAGAGAGTCCTCTGTGCTCCCTCAGCTGTAAGACGGAGATAACACTCACCGTGAGGCCTTGCAGACATGCAGAGGGCCTGACGCCCGGGGACCCCGGGGGAGCATCGGGCTCCCTGCCCGAGGCCGCTGGCTCCTCCCGCAGACGTCCACAGAGCCACGCTCCGTGCTCGGGTGCAGGCCCCACAAAGCTGCGCTGCGTCGGGGGTCTGATCTTCGGAGACTCCAATTCTCACGGGGCAGAGAGCACGTCCCCTGACTTGCCCACACCCGGAAGAAAGGCCAGGGGCTTGGGCATTGGATGCAACAGGCCTGGGTCCAATTTTTGGTCCCCTGCGCCCAGCCATGCGGTGCCGGGGGACTTAACCTCTCAGAGGCGATGCCTCGACTCCACAGCGTGGGCGGGGATCTAACAAGTTGGCCTGTGCGTGAAACACGAGGCTGGTGCTCCGTGAGCAGGAAGGACGATGTGCTCGCTGACTCTCCTGAGCACTGAGGCTCCTCCACGCGCTTTACCTGCGCAAGCTGTCACTGTGGCCCTGCGACGCCAGTCGGCCCGCGGCCCTCATTACAGGAGGGGCAGGAAGGCCCGGGGCTCCCCGTCGGGGGTCGGGGGCTGCAGTGAGCAGCTGAGGAGTCCGCGAGCCCCGGCCAGCCTGCGTCCCCGAGGGCGGTGGGAGGAGCACCCAGGGCACACAGCCCAGCTCCTGCAGCGGGGTGCCGGCCGGCTACTGGGGACGAGGACGGGGTGCGGGGCTCCTGGGCGCTCCCGGCTCCCGCCTCCCCACGCCGCATCCACAGGGCCCGGAAGGGCAGGACCCCCAACGTCCGGCAGGACCGCGATGTAATGTTGGAGAGTTGCCCAGGGACGCGTGAGAGCCAACCGGGCAAAATGCTAAAGGGCTGGAAAACATAACATTTAAAAACAGCCTCTGACGGTGCAAAAATGAAGGAAGGGCTTGTGCAAAACCAACTCCTCTTGCAGCCACACGGAGCTGTGATGGGGCGGGTGGCCGAGCCCGGCCGCTGTCCCTGCTGGGCTGTGAGCGGTGAGGCTGCAGCCGCCCCGGGCGGGGTGACCCGGACCGAAGGAAGTCGCGGCAACTGGAGGCGCGTCCTTGGGCCCCCAGCCCCGTGTCGTCGTTCCCAGCCTGTGGGGGGAGGACGGGCTCTCGGGGACAGTGGGCAGAGCCTCAGAAGCTGGGTCCCCACAGCGGAGGACGGCACCCGGAGCCCGATGCCGCGTGCAGCTCAGCCCGGGGTCGCCGTGCGGATCCTGGAGGCTGTCGTCCGAGGAAGGCTGAGTTACAGCAGCGGCCGACTGCCGGGACGTGTGGATGCTGGACGCGGACCGGCCCAGGGTCAAACCCCAAGGCTTCCCAGCTGGGCGACCTTGGGCAGGTCCTCCGGCTTCTCTGGGCCTCCTGGGAACCCGGCGAGAGGCTCTGCTGTGGGGCCGACGGGGCGGGAAGGGTCAGCCGTCGGCCGGACGCAGCGTCAGGTGCCACGGAGGAGCTCAACCAACGTCCTGACAGCACTGGCCCGGGGGCGTGAGACCTGGGCGGGCACACGTGTCCCCTGAAACGAGCCTCATGAACATCGTCCTGCCCCCAAGCAGCATCCTGATGCGCAGGGAGAGAGACAAAGGCCAGATGGATCCCTGGATCAGGGGCACCGAGCGCCAGGCTCACGGCGAGGCCCAGATCGCGTGCGGGGCCTTAGACCACACGCTCAGGACCCAGGGCGTGTTCTGCACACGGCCCCGCCTGGCGGGGAGTCTGGTGTGGGTGCTGGTGGGACGGGGAGGGGCCCCTCGGAGCCCAGAACATCCTAGATTCATGACCCATGTCCATGGAGCCACGCACAAGTGCGTGTTAAGGGCGTGCACAAAATGTGATGGAAACCAGGGACGGCGGCACCGGGTCTGGACCTGAGAGGCTGAGGATGCCCCGGGAGTGATGGGGAGTCGGGGGGTGCGCGGTGCCAGGGGAGCAGCAGAGGCCAGGAGGCTCGGACACCCGTCTGTTAGCCCAGGGCCTGGTCACCGGCCGCTGTGAGTGACGGGGAAGAGAGGCCGACGTGGGTCAGACAATGAGCCTTCAGTTCCCGAGGATCACCCCGACCCTCGCGACAGCAGAAGGCGGCGACCACCCGTTTCCAGACGAGGAAACCAGGGCTCAGACGTGTTAAGTAGCTCGGTCGAGGGCACTCGGTGGCCGCGTGTAGAGACCTGACTTGGCTCCCGTTGGCGGACGGCTCGCCGTGCCCGGCCCTCCACCGTGGACGGGGCTTCGTGGACGCCCACCGCCGCACCCTCCGGCCTACGAAGGCCTCCGGTCTAGTTTGCACTGATTTCCATGAGTTTCTCCTTAAAGCATTTGCACAATGTGCAATCCCAGCTGCGAAGAGGTTGGGAATGAGCCCAGTGTTTCCGGGCGGAAACACCACCCGCCGTCTGCGCAGCCTCGGCCGGGGCCGCGGACGTCCTCCCGGCAATGGCCCGGCCCCTCTCCAGCTCATCCGCGGCCAGAGCCCTGGCCGCACATGGGTCACAGAGGTGACCTCGGAAGTCGGGAGACTCAGACACTGATTCCCAGCCGCCCTCCTGAGTCCGGAGCTGCCGAACCGATGATCCTGCGCCTGGTCTCCAAGCGCCTCCAGCGCAGGCAACAAAAGGCTTAGGTAGGAGACACCGTCGGGCGCAACCCGAGGGGCTCGGGGGCCCCTTATCACCACCAGAAAACTCCCCGGGGCCCCTGGGGTTCAGCCACAAGCCACATTTTGAATCCGAACTGCCGCTGCGTCCTTGGCTCTGCCTGCCCCCCCCCCGCCCCCGCCCGGTGTCAGGGCCCACCCGGGTGCTGTAAGGGTGCAGGCTTCCCTCCCTCGGGTCCCTCATCCACACCTCCCAGCCCAGACTATCCCCAGGTCCTTCCCTGTCACCTGCGCCACGGGGATCGTCTCCCCCCACCCCTGCCCCATGACCCTGCCTCTGGCTCCTCGAGAGACGCTGAGCTCTGCAAAGGCGACGACTTCATCTCAGCCCTTTCGGGGTCCCCGGCCCCGGCAAAGCACCTGGAACACAGAGGCGTCAGCAAGGGCTGGCGGAGCAAGGGAGCCACGGCACAGCCACGGCCCCTGCCGTCGGGTCGGTCCGCGGGGGCCAGCCCTTCCTCCTGGAGCCCCGCGCGGGCCCGGGCGGTGGTCTTGGGGCTACAGCTTTGCGTCCCACCCGGGCGCGGCATCCGACGTCTTGGCGCCCTCTGATTGCTTACGCTCCGTTCCCCCGCAGGCCGCTCCTGCTCATCAGCCCAGGACCTGGAGGCTCCCAGAGACGCCGCCGCGACCCCGGGAGGGCTCGCCGAGGCCACCTGCACACTCACCTGCCAGCGTCTGCCAGCTGCGCCGTCTGGGCCCTGCTGACAGGTGCCAACGGCTCCCGCCGAGGGCACAGGAGGGAGACCGGAGGGAGACAGCGGGGGCCTCGCAGCGCCGGTGTTCTTGGCACCTGCCAGGCCGACTTCGTTTCCAGACTTTGCACCTGCAGATGCTGAGCAGGTTTCTCGGCTCATCAGAATAACAGGATCGGGTTTATTAATCTGCAGCCTCCAATCTGTCTTTACGGCTGCTCTCAGCCCCGGGGTCACCGCCCGGGCGCCCATCTGGTGACCCCTTTGAAAGGCCCTTTGACACATGTCTCCTCCTCGAACCCGCTTCATTCCCGGCGCTGAGCAAAGAAGCCGGCGCTCATCGGGAAAGGTCAGACGCCCGCACGGTGTTTGTTCACGGGGGTGATATTTCACCAAAGAGCAGATGCTTCCTACATGATAAATAAGAGCAGCCGCTCCCCACGGGTCTCGGGGGAGGGAGGTTTCTCCGCTCGGTCGGCAGCGGCAGGGAGGAGGGCAGAGTCATCAGGACGCAGGCTCCGTGCGGAGTGGGCGCCGCACCGGCTCCCCGCGCCCGCCCAGGCCCGCGTAGGCCGTGGCCTCTCATCACGAACACTCGCTCCGCGCCCGGCACCTGCTCGGATCTTCAACCCCTCTTCTCCCCATCCCCACGCCGCGCCTTGAGGAAACAGGCCCCGGCGTCTGCGGCTCGTGTGATGCAGGTCAGGCGCGTCGGGCGGCAGGGTCCGAGTCCCCAGCCACGCGGACAAGTGCGTGGAGCCTCGTGACTCCGGGTCCGGGCGGGAGCGTGGCCTGGAGCCAGGCAGGTACAGGTACAGCCGGGAGTCAGCGGTCACCTGCAGCCGAGCAGAGCGGCTCCGGCGCAGCGAGGGGGACAGCGCCTGCCTCGCCAGCCCCGGACTTGGGTTGGGACGTCAGTGCCTCCACGTTCCCCCGTGTGGTCCCCACGCACGCGCTGGGTCCCGCTCGTGCTCCTCTGTGAGCCGGGCCGGATAATGACCGACCGCAGGACTGTCACAAGCTTGCAGTCGGGGCATCTACACAGGGCGGGGCGCAGGCGCCGGGCGAGTGGGGCAGCGGGTCACGGTCAGGAGGGAGTAACCAGGGAACCGGGTGAACTCGCGCGGCAGCGGCTTCCGAGACTAAGAATTGTCTCAAGTCGTTGCCCCAGGCCAGGCGACATCATGGAAGGAAAGGCCTTCACTGAGCACCCTTGGGTGCTCGAGCAACACCCGGGGCCAGAGGCGATCCCTCGCTTCCTTCCTCCCTTACACCAGGAGAAGCCAGTCCACCCGCGGCGGAGGGCAGCCGGCACCGGGCTCTGTTTAGGGGGTGGGGGGGCATCTCTGAGCGGGGGGGCGAGGAGGGGGCTGCGGGTAGGGGGACACACCTCCGGCTAAGGGGGCCAAGGCGTGGCTAGGGGGGTGCATCTCCAGGTGGGGGGCCAAGGGGGCCTGAGGGCAGGGAGGGCGCCTCCCTGGGTGGGAGCCAAGGGGGACCTGAGTGGGGGCTCACCACCGGGCAGGGGACCGGGGGGCGGGACAGGAGAAGCCTTTCCCCACCTCTAGATGGTGCTGTGCACTTGACACCACCCAGGCTCTCCCACCCCGAGGTCTCCCCGCCCCAGCGCACAGGACAGGGAGGGTGTGCTCCTGTCTCTGCCCCGGGAGGGGCGGGGGCGGGGAGGGAGCAGGGGTGGGGGCAGGGCTGGGAACTGGGAAGGGCAGGGGTGGGGGCAGGGGGGACCTGGGCAGGGGCAGGGGGAGCAGGGGCAGGGGCCGGGTTGGGAACTGGAAAGGGCAGGGGAAGGGCAGGGCTGGGGGGGAGCGCAGGGGAGGGCCGGGGTGGGGGCGGGCAGGGGCAGGGGGCACATGCACACCTCACCAGCTCCACCCTCAGCCCCCACCTCATCCCTCAGGTGAGGCGGTGGAACCAGAGTCACAGAGAGGGAAGGTGCAACCAGGGCACCAAGAGAAGGCAGGTGCTCTCGGGACTCATCCAGAGCGTGACCAGGACTGGCCGTGACACGCGTGTTCACCACTGTGGTGGGGGGGGGGTCCCCAGGTGTGTGCACGACCGCGTGCGCCAGCAGCGAGGCCTGATTCTCCTTGACCACCCGCACCCTCACGTAGAGGTTACTGCATACTTGTGACGGGAGCGAGGTTTCCGCGGCTGTACCACCCTTGTGCAGTGCACAGCCTGAACATCTGTACACAGTGACCCCGACGGTCCACTGGAAAGTTCTGTGTATCTGGTTCTCTCCCCACAGGACTGTTAGGAGAATCAAATAAGAGATGGAAAAGCACTGCGATCCTAGATTTTATTATTATTGTTATTTTACTGCCCTAAAAGAATGTCCCTCCTGGGTCTGAGAATTACCAAGACCACTTCTTTTCCCATTGACTCTGTATCCCCGGGAAAGAGTCATATTTTCAGCCAGTTTTAGCCGCTATAGGTTCATGAAATGATGGAACGACGGGCCCAGAAGGCACCCTAGGGACCATCTACTCCCGCGTCGTGCAGACGGGAAAACCCAAGACACAGGTGCGGGAGGCAGGCCGAGGTCGAGCAGGGGCGCCTGGGCCCTTCACCCCGACCCCCCCCGGGGAGCCGCCCAGGGGCTCGCAGGTCGGAGTCTTGCTGGGGTGGCGGGGGTGCCGCAGAGGGGCAGGCCCCCAGCATCCGCCCATCTCCGGGGCTCGCCCTGGGGGACCGTTCGGGGGCTGAACGGGGGGCCGAGCGCCCGTGTCTCCGTCGGCAGCTGAGTCAGCAGCCCCGGGCAGCTGGGCGTTTGCAGGAAGAAGTGAAGGCGTCAGGCCCGGGCGCCCCCCGGGCAGGGTAGGCGGCTGGTGCGGACCCCCTGACAGGCTGGCAGGGGAAAGGAGACGGGCCGGCGGGGCCGCGGGCCTGGAAGCCGAGGGTGGGCGCCTGCTGGCGGCCGGGGACACGCCAAGGCCGCCGGGCGGGGAGCGCGGGTGCCCCTGGGCAGGAGGGTGACATCGTCCCCGCCGAGGCCCTCGCAGCAGCCTGGGTGCCGCGCCACTGCCTCTGGGGACCGGCTCTGTGGTCAGACACGTCACCCCGAGGCGCCCCGGGCCTCCCACTAGCCGAGCCTGCCCTGTCCCCCTGCACACGATGGCCTCTCCGGGCGGGGACCCCGGGTCCAAGCAGCCCCCCGTGTCCCACCGGGGCTGAGGATCCAGCAGCACGGGACGGCCTGCGCAGGGGACTTCGTTTAAAGACAAAAGATGAGGACAGTGGATCTGAGACGCCAGGATGTGCGTCGGGGGGACAACGGGGTGGGGTGTACGTGAAGCGTGAGCGCCTGAGAACCGGAGCCAGGGGAGCAAAGCCTGTGTGCTCCCGGTCACAGGAAACAACAGCAGCCGAGACGGTAGCAGTAAGGGTGACGGACGCTCCCTGCCCGGCGGACGGCGAAGCTGCCCTCTCCGACCCCCAGCTTCTGGAGGGTTTATTTAATAATCCAGCACATGTATTGAGCACCTGCTGGATGTCGGCTACACATCAGGCGAGGCCTTGGGGGGCGCAAGAACCGAGCCGTGTGGCGGCCGTCCCCCAGGGGTCAGGTGCAGGGCAGCCTGCAGGCCGGGCCCGTCATGGGTGAGCCACGTGCCCTTGAGCCCACAGGAGGCCCCTCACTTCTGCAAAGGGGGAAACAGTGTCCACTTCATGGACGACGATGTGGCTCTTGAGGGACGGGTGGGAGGGTTGGGGGGCGGGGAGGGAGCTGGAGGGGCAGGGGACACGTAAACCCCAATGGGAAGGTCTGTGGAGCATGGGGGCAGCAGGGCTGGGGTGAGCACCAGGAGTGCCTGGTCAGGGCCGGGGGGCCGGGGGCTGGGGGTCGGGGTGTGAGCAGGAGAACAGGGCTCCTGGGAAAGCACCTGGACAGGGAAGGAGGAGGAAAAAGTACAGTCGAAAGACAAGGCTTCAGGTGCACGTGACTGAGAAGCTAGCGCTGCTGCGGCAGCCACTCCGGGAAGTGGGACAAGAATCCAAGTTCATGGGGGCCCCCGGGGGGCTCAGCGGTGGAACGTCTGCCTTCGGCTCAGGTCGTGATCCTGGGGTCCTGGGATCGAGTCCTCCCTCGTCGGGCTCCCTGCAGGGAGCCTGCTTCTCCCTCGGCCTGGGTCTCTGCCTCTCTCTGTGTCTCTCATGAATAAGTAGATAAAATCCTTAAAAAAAAAAAAAATCCAGTTGGTGTCAAAGCAGAGCTAGCTGAGCCCTGCCCGCCTCCCTCGCCTAGAGCCAGCAGGCCCGACACCGGCCGAGTAGGATTCCATTACAGTCCTTGTCACCTTCCCACGAGAGACACACGTGTCCTTGGAAATGAAGACGTGGACGTAGATAACAGAGCACCAGACAGGTGGGGAAGCCTCCAAAACAGGGACCTGCAGGAGGCAGAAGGAAGACGGTCCTTGGAGGAATCAGAAGAGGCTTCCTGGAGGAGGTGCCATCGGATTTCGCCTTGCGGGATGCGTACGAGTTCAGCCCGCAGACGTGCAAGTGAGGAGCACAGGCCGAGGCACCAAGGGACGGTGGGTCAGGGTAGCTTGGCCGTAATAGGGAGTCGGTGGGGGGGACTGGGAGCACCGTGGGGACTCGCCATTGCGGGGTTTTGGAGCAGGGGAAAGACCCTGCACTTCAGAGGGTCCAGGCAGGTGGGGCAAGGCCCCCGTGGGCCCGGGGAGGGAAAGAGACCACGACTTTGTGAGCCGCCGGCCAGTGTCTCACGGGCTGTCCACCCCAGGGCTCCGGCGGCCCCCCCCGGGACCAGCCCAAGGAGAGCTCCCGCAGCTCATATTTTATGTGGAGCCTCGTGTAAGACCAGGTTGGATTAATTATTGATGCAAACTTAGGCAAGCGAAAGCTTTTGCTCTGGCTGGGCAAGGGTCCCCTCGGCAGAATCAGCTTCCCCGGCCTGTGGGCAGCTCAGGCCCCCGACGGAGGGGCTTTGAACCCCCGGGGTCAGATCTGTCCCAGAACGGGCGCCACCCGGGGGAGCCGGCGGCAGCAGGGCAAGCGGAGAAGAGGACCGCGCTGGGGCCCGACGGCCTCCTGAGGCCAGGGAGCCTCCTTAGTCATTTCTGCAACAGGCCCCCCCTGAGGACCTACTATGCGCAGAGCCACGTGTGGAAGGAGGTGGGGTCCGGGGCTCCTGGTCCTGGGTCCACGGAGAAGCTGGGGTCCCCGTGTTCCATAGGAGGCGTACGGGGCAGGCCGCAGGGCGAAGGGGCCTCCAGGGCGCCTGCACCGTGTCCCGAGCACACGCCAGGCTCTCGGGGAGGGGAGGGGCAGCAGGAAGCGTGTGGGTCGGGCACACTCACGCCACGGGCACCACGGAGGTGCTGCGCATGTTGGAGGGAACAGGCTGCAGGCTCCCAGTCCAGCTTCCCTCGAGCCCTGCACCCTGCGGCCCCAGGAGTGGGTCCCAGACAGACCCGGGTGAGGGGACAGATGGGGGGGACAAATGGGAGGGAACGTACCCCTGCGGCATTAGAGGACCGATGACCTTGGCCGCATCCCCCCCAGAAATGGACATAATGCAACATGGCCTCTGCCATTGGGGCCTCACAGGACTGACGTGTGAAAGGTCAGGGGCCGCTGGCGCTCAACGGTCTCAAAAGAACGAGTCGCGGCAGGCGCTTGGGGTCAAGGCAAAGAGCTTCCCACCCAGGGGGTCAGCACTGTGTTCTGGCTCTGGTCCCCTCCTTCCCGAGCGCCAGGTGACTGCACCCACCCCGCCGCCGTTCACAGAAGGGAGCAGGGCTTGGGAACAGCACTTACGGGGCCGCCACTCTCGTTCACTCACTCGTTCACCCAGCAGACGCTGTGCTGATGAGAGTGGACAACACGGAGCTGGGCCCTGGCCCCTTGGCCTTCACAGTCGGTGGAGAGGTGAGTGCGAGTGAAGCAGCCCCACGAGGAGTATGAAGGCCCCCCTGGTGCTGAGTGTGCCTGAAAGAGAAATGCAAGAAAGTGTAGGAAATGTAAGAAAATGGTAGAGGGAAGCCTTCCTACCCGGGGCCTTCGCCGGGGGTGGCTCCTGCCTGCAAAGCCTTCCCAGCTCTGACGGGGCCGGGCCGTCCTTGGCCCCTGGACCTCAGCACAGGCATCGTCTCAAAAGAACCTTTGCTGAACCCCCCAGGAGGCGCCCTCTGCTGTCACCCCTTCCAGGTTCCCCACAAAGCGCCCGTCCGCGTCTGCTCTTTCCGCTCTCCGTGTATTCCCTCGCCGGTCCACGGCCTGTTTCCACCTGGGGGCGCGGGAGCTACCCGGCGGGGTGAACGCTGGTGCCACCTGCACGTGCCCAGCCTCTGGGACAGCCGTGACAAGAACCTCGGGACTCAAACAATGAGGGTCCCATGGCCAGGGAGTCGTCGAGCTGAGCGTCCAACCACGGCTGAGCCCGGGGCCTTCCCACCCAGATGCCCCCTGAGACCATGACACAGGGAGGTGGGGACTAGCTCTGAAAGGCTGGCGATCTCTGCAACCACGGGGGCTGTCGAGGCTCTGAGTCGGGTGACGGGGTAAGAACAGAACCTCCTAACTCTGGGAAACGAACTAGGGGGGGGTGGAAGGGGAGGTGGGCGGGGGTGGGGGTGACTGGGTGACGGGCACTGAGGGGGGCACTGACGGGATGAGCACTGGGTGTTATTCCATATGTTGGCAAATTGAACACCAATAAAAAATAAATTTATTAAAAAAAAAAAGAAGAAGAACAGAACCTCCCCCTGGAGCTGCCATAGGAGGCGCTGCTGTCGGTCACCATGGTGACGGGGGAGGGGGCGGGTCCGGGCGGCGTTTGGAGCCTTAAAAGCTCCTCTCAACAACCAGCGACCCCAGCTGACTCCCAGCATCACCCGAGAAACTAGTTCTATTGAAGGCCTCAGGGAGCCTCTCCTCCTCGTTAGACTGGGAGACGATCCCCGAGCGCAGCGCCAGGGGCCTGCCCCATACTTCCCACGTGCTCACAACTTTAAAGGAAAAAAAAAAGCCTGCTCTGATGACAGGAACCCAGTGTTAGAGAACACACTGACAGGGGCTCACATTCTGACTTGACTCTTTTCAACTTGCTGGGCCCTGTGGGGGCTGCGAATTCCCCAAGCCTCACCTTCTTCCCCTGGACAATGAGAACAAGAAAATCTGTTTTGCGGGGTTGTCGGAAGGGTGGGAACCATAGCGGGTGCCTCGTACAGCATGCAGCCGGGCGCTGGGCGTGCGGTAGGTTCTCCGCAAACACCACCCCTTCCCCTCTCGCTCCGCTCCAATGGACGGGGGGGTTGGTGAAGCCCTAGGGGACCCCCTAAAGACCTTCCTCCCGAACCCATCCCTCAGTTTCCGAACGACTTTGGGCTGCAAACCCACTCTTTTTGAGCCTTGGTTTTTCAGCCTCCAGAGCTAGAGTAGCCGATTTTTTTCTGACTTAATTATACCCTCGGAGAAAGTGCCTCGTGGTGCATGTGCTAAATTAAAACATTAATTAAAATAAAACATGAGCTCAGCAACAATTAAAGCGGGAGAAGAAATATAAAATAAAATAAAATAATTCCCACGCGCATCTGCAGCACGCCCCAGGCTCGGCCCCAAAGCCCAGCGGAGACGAGCACGGCTCCAGGACTGATGCCAGCGTCACGTGGGACATCTGGGGAGCCACACACATCCAAGGGGGCAGGCTCCCTGCAGCTCTCGAGGCAGAAGGTCTGACATGGTCGCAGGATTCACACTTTGCCCGTTTACGCTTTGGAACAAGGGCATCTGGTTGAGCGCAGGCAGGTGATGGGATGCCGAGAAGTGCCGCCCTCCCTAACACGCCGCTCCGCGCCAGCCCCTGCGCCACACCGTGGGGACGCGGCCTCGGCCCCAGGGAGCTTGCAGGCCGCTGGTCCAGCAGAGCCACGCCGGTGGGACTCGGAGGCCAGCAGCCCCGGGGCTGGGTCCCCCTGGCAGACCGCTCACCGCCCTCTCTTTCCCCGCACCTCCGCCTGGGGCGCCTCCTCGGCCACGAGCGCCGCTCAGCCAGCAACGGCCTCCCCGAGGATCAGAGCGCTGCTCGGCCCGTGGGCCCGGGGAAGGTCGTGCGTGGCCCTGCCCAGCCCGCCGCTCCCCGTCTTCCTTCCCGCTGACCACCGGCCCTGGACACAGGCCCCTCAGCGTGGATCCTCGTGCCTCTATGAAGACACCACAGAATGGGGACCTTCCAGAACCCGAGGGGGCCTGGCCTTCGCCTTCATCTCACATGCACAGGGCCCGGGAGCCCCAGAGGAGAACCAGTGGGGCCGCCGTGACACACGGGATGGAGCAGAGCCAGGCTGACACCCCAGGCCTTGACTCTCAGGCCGTGCTCCTTCCGTTCCTGCCTCCAAGACGCCGCCACCCCCTTACTTGTCACCTTGTTCCTTCAGGTTCCACTCTGACTGCAGGACCTAGGGGTGTGGGCGGCCAGTCTCACGGGGCAGCAGGCAGCGGGCATCCCGGGCGCATCTCAATGGGACGTGTGTGGTGAACCACCTCCTACAGGGAGCCTCCCTGATTGCCCGGCCCACCCCCTGCTGCCCTCCGTGAGGTCTTCCACAGGACTCAGCAGCTCCTGGAGGAGAAGGGCCCACCGGCCCCTTACACGCCCGGGCTCACCCACCCTGCTGCTCCCCAGGGAATGGATTCATCCTGGATCAGTGAGAAAAGGGACTTGGGAGCGACAACAGGTTGCCAATTCTGTTCAGCAGTTGTCTGACCTAGAAAGCTCCAGAAGGAAGCAGCCAACCCGGCCTCAACTGGGCCTCCTGCTGAGCCTCTCCCCCCGTGGCCGCCTTCTCCTGCTGCCCCCGGCGGACCGCGTTCAGGGCTCTCTTGGAAGGGACAGAAGGACAAATGCCGCTGATGGATACGCACCCCCCGCATCAGTCCCAGAAGTCCCTCCTCTCCTGTGTGGATACCGGCCAGGGGTCCCCATTGAGCTGTGCCCTGGATAATAGTAGGGGCTGCTCTGGGATTCACGCTGGCAACGAGGGTTCTGGAATCCTGTCATCTGGGGAACGCCCCCCACCCTGCTTTGGTGCTTCTTTTTTTTAAGATTTTATTTATTTATTCATGAGAGACACAGAGAGAGAGAGAGAAAAGCAGAGACCCAGGCAGAGGGAGAAGCAGGCTCCATGCAGGGAGCCCGACGCAGAACTCAATCCCGGGACCCCGGGGTCACGGCCTGAGCTGAAGGCAGATGCTCACCCGCTGAGCCCCCCAGGAGCCCCTCTTTGGTGCTTCTGAGTCAGGCAAAATCATAGCACTGGGTCCACCCGCACGTTCCCCCCGATCTGCAGTGTCCTCTGGTGAAAACCTCCCTTCACTTTGCTTTCACGGCATCGCGCTTTACCCTCGATGACATTAAAGGCCGACGCACAGTGACCGCCTCTGGCGCCTCCTGACCGAGAGACAGCACAGGGCAGAGGAATGACAGGACAGAAGCGAGGTGCAGCCCGGGCAGGCCCGGATCCCCGCCCTCACCCTGACCCTCCCTGGGTGTGGGACGCGGGGCACCCCCCCCCCAGCACCTCCCGGCCTCCGTTTCCACAAACGGGAGACAATAGTAGTCCCGGCTTCAGCAGCTTTTGTGAAGATGAAGTGAGAAAAACCCATGGGAAATGCTGACGTAGTGTCTGGCGTGTAGTACACGCTCAGTAAATACGGCTGGACTCCCTGGCTGCCGAGTCATCCTTGCCTGCACGGCCCTAATCATCCGTAGTGATAATAAAGGTGTTGATAATTCTTATTAATGCAGCATCCGCCCTGTTCCCACCAGAGAGTGCTCCAGCAGGACCCCCCGCCCCGCCCCGAGTCTGAGTGTTATTCAGTACGACCCTCACCTGCCCAGGTTTCCACGATTTGGAGCCTTTACTGGAGCTCGTGTGAGATATGAATTTAATGACATTTAAGGGACGCCTGGGGGGCTCAGGGGGTGAGCATCTGCCTTTGGCTCAGGGCGTGACCCCCGGGTCCCGGGATCGAGTCCCGCGTCGGGCTCCCCGCATGGAGCCTGCTGCTCCCTCTGCTTGTGTCTCCCCCCTCTCTCTGTGTCTCTCATGGATAAATAAATAAAATCTTTAAAAAAAAATTTAAAAAAAATGTATTAAGCACTTACTGTGTGCCGGGCTCTGTGATGAGCGCCAGGCATCGCCCGCCCCACCGTGGTGAGAGGCAGACAAGGACACGGCCCGGAGCGGCAGCTTCTCGTGGGGCAGTGGCTCAGCCTTCATGACGGCGTCTCCCCAGCGTCACCTCCTCCAGACAGCCTTCCCTGCTTGCCCCAGCATCCTGAATTCCCTCTGATGAAGTCCCCAGTGTCACGCGACTCAGTGGTTCCTTGGTGGGAAGAAATGGCTACTACCCCCCGACCCCTGACGCTTCCACAGACCCAGCTCCGCGGACTCCAGGGGGTGACACTGTGAAGTCCCATTTCCTTCTCCTCCATGGGTGGGAGCTCCGACGGCCGCTGGATCCAGCTCTGCCCCTCGCCCCCTCACCTCACACGGGAGACCTGGAGGCCAGCAGCTTGGCTCAGGCGCACCCCTGAGGGCTCAGATGGGCGCCTCCCCTCTGGCCCCGAGAGTCTCTGCCACCGAGTGGGGGTCCCGACGACGGCAGGGCCTGAGCCTGGAGCGGCGGACGCAACGCGGGACGGGCGACCACCGTTTCCATTCTCCCCTGGCCCTTGTCCCCAGAAATGCCACTGACTGGCCTCCCTTCCCTGGGGAGCCGGGACCCCAGACAGGCCCGAGAAGTCACGTGCAATTAAGATCTCATTGCCTTGGCCGAGCAGAGCACAGGCCACTTCCTAACATGATCACGCTGCGACGGCCCAAGTCCGCTAACCACGTGCATTTACAAGGCCTCAGCCGTGTCCCCATCACCTACCAGGCCCTGCCACCGTGACAGCCGCCTCGCGCCACTGGGGCCTCTGGGCGCACACATGCTGCCCTCCCCTGAGCACACCCCTCACCTGGACGATGCCCTCACCGTGTCCCTGCTGCAGGGCTGCTGGCCTCGCTGGGGACGGACCCCAGGGTCGGGCCACTTTAGGAGACGTGGAGCGCAGCAAGGAGCTGGCGCTGCCCGGAGCGGGTGCCTGGAGTGGGTGCCTGCATGCAGCTGCGACAGTCCCCACGTCCCGGCACAACAGCCGCACCTGGTTCGCGAACACACTCGTTGGTGCCCTCATGGCTGTGACGTGCAAACCGCGTGTGCAAGCCCGGCTCGCCCTCAGCTCGTCTCCTCTGGGTCTCTCGGGGACTCGGGGACTCGGGAGGTCAGGGTACTGTTCCCGGTTCCCAGGGGACAGGCAGACGCTCGAGGAGGTCGAGTGCTGGCCCGGGACCCTCACCGAAGCACCTGTGGGGCCAGGACTCCGACCACGTGTCCCCGAAGCCCGGCTCCTCCAGCTGCGACACTTCCCAACGGCGGGGGGCGGGGGCGCCCCGTGAGCCACACACCTGGAACCCCGCTTCTCACGCGAAGAATCCTTCACGGCCCCGAATCCACAGCATAGGTTTCCCGCTGAGACTGTCTGTCCTCCGCTTCCCACGCTGAACCACAAGCCTCTGGGTTTACCCGTCAGGACGTCCCCGGGCCCCGCGGGCTGCTGTCCCCAGACGGTGTTTACCAGGATCCACCCAACAAGCCAACGGACGGCGAGTAAGGAGCCGGATGAGGCGCGCGTGAGCGGCCTGGGACCGGGGACCGAGGGGCGGGCTCGCTGCTTCCGTTTGCGGGTGCCCTGCAGGGCCGTCCAGACAGCCGGGTGGGTCTGAGAAGGGAGGGCCCCGGCTACTGCTCCCCAGGGGACACCTCAAGGCCCCGCACGCACCTTGACGCTGTGCCCCAGGGGACGAAGGCTCCAGAAGGCAGCATCGGGACAAGAGCCGTTCGCTGACCTCCCTGCGCAGCGACCCCCCGCCCCCAGCCAGCTCCTGTGCACGGGAGCCGAACCGCCAAGGGCGTTCTCAGCAGGCGACACTCGCTAGCACCCCCGGGGTCACCACCCGTGCTCCCACCTGCCCCGGGTCCCCAGCCCCCGCAGCAGGCAGGGGCAGCCCCCCCCGCCCGAGGCCTGCCCCTGTCAGGAAAGGACAGAGCCACGCGTTCTTTCCAGCTCGAGTGACCGGGGGCGCCGGGGCGGCTCAGTCAGTTAAGCGTCCGGCTCTTGCTTTTGGCTCAGGTCATGATCTCAGGGTCCTGAGGTCGAGCCCCACGAGGGCTCCGGGATCCGCGGGGTGTCCGCTGCAGGGCTCTCTCTCCGTCTCCTCCCCCCACTCACACTCTGTTGCAAATAAATAAATAATTCTTTAAAAAAAAAGAGAGAGAAGAAAGAAAAAACAGCTCAAGTGAGCAGATAGACCCGCTGCCCTGTGAGACTGGGAACCGGAGCAACAGCCCCCAGTGTGCTGAGCGCCCTTGGGTCCAGCGCTGCCCCCTGGGACCCTCGGGGGTGCCCATCTCATAGGATGAGCGTCACAACGGGTGCCGAGCGCTTGGCCTCATGCTCACACCTTCTCGATGATTCCTTTCGAATCAGATGGTTATCATGACTCTTATTGAGGTGAGACACAGAGATTCTGGGAGGTTAAGAAGTCGGCCCACGCACGTAGGTGCAGGCCAAGGACTCGGGCCGGGGTCTTGGCCGCCAGGCTGCCCTGCACGGATCAGCGTGGGTGAGATGAGCATAGCCCCGAGGGGACAGTGTCCCCAGTGTTGCACGAAGTCAGCTCCATCTCTGCTGGGAGCTGGGGGTCAGGGTGACAGATGACCTTCGGGGCCTCAGGCTCCGCATCTGTGAAATCAGGAGCTGAGCTAAGGGGTTATTACCCAAAGCCGTGCAGCACGGAAACATCCCCGTCCCAGGCGTCCCGGGTGTGGGTCCAGGGTTCACAGGGACGATCCCCCCATCGTTGTACTGACCCGACCCGCCAGCCCCCCTTGGGGTGACGCCACACAGCACATGGGATACGAGGCTCGGCAGGCCCCGGGGGAGGACGTCAGCGCCGGGAGAAGCCCCGGGTGCCGTGGTTTTCCGTCTGTGAGATGGGGATGATGCTCGCAACCTCACAGCGCACTTGTAGGGCCCAAAGCCAACGGCCTGCGGCCGAGCGAGTGCCAGGACCCAGCCGCCCGCCCCGCTGCTCAGGCCTCGCGTGCCGCTGGGCGCGCTCAGCCACCCGGCTCCATGCACACGCTCCTGCCCCAGGGCTCCTGCACTGGCTCCCTTCTCTTCCTGGCACTTCTTCCTCCACGTACCAATTTGTTCAGTCCCGCGTCTCCTTCTGACCCTTGCTCACGCATCACCTTCCCTTAGAGCCTTAACCGATCTCTTAAAATTTGCAGATCTCTCTGTCTCCGCCCGCCCACATCCCGCCAAGCTCTCCCTAACCCTCGGCCCCGCTGCATTCTCTCTATGACCCCTTCTCGGCATCCGACACGAGTGCCTCACCTGTCTCGTGTGGCTTCGCGAGGTCGGCAACGTGTCCCGTGCCACCCCCGGTCCCGGGGACGCTGCGCGACACACCGCAGGGGCTCGCTGGAGGCGGGTCGGCTACACAAATGAACGGACAGCGTCCAAGGAATACACACCCTGCCCTCTGCTTCTCCTCCCAATTCCTGCTGTTAGTTGAGCACGTACTACGGGCCAGGCCCCGCGCCGAGCCTTCTACTGACAACATCCAGATGTGAGGTCGTTGCCGGTACCCGGAGCTTCCAACGACGTGCTCTCCCGGGAGCCTGAGGTGCTCTGTCTCTACCTGTCATTCTCTGCATCCCTGCTTCTCCCCGGACCCGTCTCTCGGATGTGTTCAAGGAACCAGTGAATCTTTTAATTAAAACAGTCTGCTGTGATGAATCTGTTATTACAGAGCCTTACCTATGTAAAACATTAATAATACAAATTTCATTTGTTTATGTCAGTGCCAAGCATTAATTTTTAATAGCCAAATGTATGAGTTATGAACGGCATTAATGCAAACCAAATCACCAGCCGAGGATGAAAAGGAAATCTATTTTTTTAGGGTAAGCAGTGGCGGTGAAATATTATTGTGGCGTCCAAGCAAGAAGAAGAAGAAAATATCTCTCCACTCGTCCGTGGCAAGTAGATAAATAAATAAAAAAAGACCCGGGTGTAAAAAAAAAAAAAAAGAACTTCATCTTTTTTTTTTTTAATTTTTATTTATTTATGATAGTCACAGAGAGAGAGAGAGAGAGAGAGAGAGAAAGCGGCAGAGACACAGGCAGAGGGAGAAGCAGGCTCCATGCACCGGAAGCCCGACGTGGGATCCGATCCCAGGTCTCCAGGATCGCGCCCTGGGCCAAAGGCAGGCGCCAAACCACTGCGCCACCCAGGGATCCCAGAACTTCATCTTAACATCAGTTCCAAACTGGAGCAGAGAGGAGTCCCTTTGGTCCTGCTGGAATTCGGGTGACAACGTCAAAGCAGGAAGTTCACACAAAATTGCCCTAATGAGGCCATCCTGCTCACGTTAGCACTCCAGGGTAAAATCCTAGTGAGGATGTGTTACGTTTGCACAGCGTGATAGGTCGACGAGGCGCTCTCCCTCGTTACCCCCCCGCCGGGCCTTTCTACGCCGCAAGGGAGGAGAATGTGTGCCCACTTTACAGAGGAGCTCGCCGAGGCACGCAAAGTAAGTGACGAGGCTGGGGTCACAGCAAGGATGAGTGAGCAAATGAGGCAGGTGTGCAAGAAAAGGCAAAAGGAAGAGGAAGGAGAGAGAAGACTGGCAGGCAGGCCAACGGGCCACATGGCAAGGGGGGAGGTTGAGGCAGGAGGTCTACATTCAGAAGCGTCTCCCGCGGCCACACCTCGCTTCTCCCTGGGCACCAGGGAGCTCACACCCGAGGACTTCCTCATCCTCCCCGCGCACCTGCCTCCCTGCTTCAGCAGCACGTCCCTAGCAATGCTGACCCGTCTACACTTCCGGCTCCCACCAGGGCCCCCCAGAGCCCTCCGTCCTCCCCCGCTGCCCCTTCACCCCCAGAGATGCCAACAGGGCCCCACTGATGCTGCCCCCGGGTGCCCGAACCTCCCGTGTCTGCCCCCTTATCTCCGCTCACACCTTGTGAGTGGTCCCCCCAGGAGACGCTCTTCGACTGGACCACCCAGAATTCCTCGAGGATGGTTTCCCTGTCCTGCCGGCACCTGACCGCCACGTGAGTCCTCCCGCCACTGTCCCGGGTGACATTGGATCACGGAGAGGGAAGCCGATCAGAAACACGTCAGCTCTCACTCCGCGGGAGCTTCGCACCTCACTGAAGGGCCTCTCGGCCAGTTACTTCTAAACCAAGACTTGAACCTCCAGCCTCTGTCCAGGCCCCGTCACGCTCTTAGGTGACTGGCTCAGTGGTTGAGCGCCTGCCTTGGGCTCAGGGTGTGACCCCGGGGTCCTGGGTTCGAGTCCCGCCTCGGGCTCCCTGCATGGAGCCTGCTTCTCCCTCGGCCTGCGTCTCTGCCTCTCTCTGTGTGTCTCTCATGAATCAATAAATCTTTTTTAAAAAATCTTTGTTTGTAGATGAGGCAATTAAGCTCAGAAGCCATGACGCACTTGCTTTTCTGAGATCATGCAGTTATTTATCATCATCACCATCATCATCATCATCATCATCGAAGTGTGTCTTGTATGGAGAGCTGGCTCTGGAGCAACATGGCAAGCACCGTGAACCTCCGCACTGCATCCTCTCAACGACCTTATGGGACACTTACGCATTCCCATTTCCCAGACGAGGCGGTCAGGGCTCGGCTCAAGGGAGAATGCGTCCACTTGAGCTCAGGGTTGCTGATTCCCAAGCACAGGCCCCTTTCCGCGCTGCCACAGAATCCTACAGGCCGCGAGCGCTGTGTTGTCACTGCCTCACGCGCAGCCCGTGCCGTGAAATAACAAGCCTTAGTTCACCCTCCGCCACCTTCTGAGGCGGCCACACGTTGGGCCACGGCTCCCCGTAATCGGACGGAAGACCTCATCCACCACCGCCTGCCCCATCCACTCGCCGCGTCTCTTCCCTGACGCCCACAGATATTTTTAATCTCACTGAAGACTGAAGTCAAAGATAAAATCCTAAGATGATCAAGATCATTATCCCTGGAAAAGAACTAACCCTGTGGCTCTTCGAACCTAACAGACTTTTTAATTTCAATTCTAAAAGCCATGTGCTGTTATAGTAGCAAATGTTACAGAAGGGAATCAAGTGAAAAAATGAATCCCACCTCCGTCTCATCTGGCTCAAACCCATTTCTCAGAGGGAACCACTATGCATAATGTATGTCTTGACCCTCAGCAGAAATTTTAATATATTTTGTACAAATGGGCTTAGGTCAGACAAACTGTTCCACAGCTTCGTTTATGTCCTCTAACAATAAATCTTAGACATCCCTCCGCAGCAGTACATTATTTCATTCATTAATTCATCAAATATTAATGGGCCTCCGCTGTGCCAAGCACTCGGCAAGGTGGTGAGCGTGCACGAGTGAGTGGGCTGGTCCTCACCGTCACCATCATTGTCACCGTCACCATCAACGTCACCATCACCGTCACCGTCACCATCATCGTCACCATCACCATCAACGTCACCATCACCATCATCATTACCGTCACCGTCACTGTCACCATCAATGTCACCATCACCATCACCGTCACCATTACCATCACTGTCACCATCATCGTCACCATCACCATCACTGTCACCATCACCATCAACGTCACCATCACCATCATCATTACCGTCACCGTCACTGTCACCGTCACCATTACTGTCACCATCATCATTACCATCACCGTCAATGTCACCATCACCGTCACCATCACCATTACCATCACCGTCACCATCATCGTCACCATCACCATCAATGTCACTGTCACCATCATCATTACCGTCACCATCACTGTCACCATCAACATCACCATCACCGTCACCGTCACCATCATCTTCACCATCACCATCACCGTCACCATTACCATCAGCGTCACCATCACCTCCATCCAAGCAGCTGACCAGTGCGGAGCCCTTCACATTGGCCTTCTGTCATTATTAGGACGACCTATGACACAGGAACCGTCAACATCTCCACTTTCTGAATAGAAAACAAGGTATAAGAAGTTAAGGAATCCACACGACGTCACCCTGTTAATTCCTGCGGGGTCTGGGGCTCGAACCCAGATTTCGGATTCTTAAGCAAACGCACAATGTCTCGTGGATCTTGTCTTCCCAGAGCTCAGCACTGGGACGTAGGGTGGAGGGAACACACGCTGCACATGCATGCTAAGTGCTACCGGAGAAGACCAACAGGGTGGCGGTGCTATTTGGTACCTTATACCGTAGGTCAGCTGGCCGATTCTCCACTGGTGGACGCTGGGGTCACGACCACAGACAACACAGAGTGAACATCCTGGCCGACCCACGCCAGGCGACCCCATCGGGAGGATAAACTGCTCGAAACGGAATCACAGAGGCAGACGCATGAGGCTTGTTTGTTTTGACGGATATTGCCACCTGCCCTCCAAACAGTGGCGTGGGCTGGAGCTCCCACGCCTCCACTCTCTGGCCAGGAGTAGCTGTCAGCAACCACTTGAAGTCTTCAGTGAAAAATAGAATTTCGTTTCTGTTATTTTCATCTCTTTGCTCTGAGCATGCTTAAAGAAAAGAGATCGGGACCCGAGAGACCTGGGACGTGGCTCCCGTGCAAAAGTCGCCGTAGCTGGGAGGTCCGTGTTGGGGCCCCGAGTTGGCAATGCTGGGGCCGCCGGCTGGGCTGCCCTCGGAAGGTTCTGGCACAAGGCCGCCTGGAGTCAGTCACCCCACACGGGTCACTTCCAAAGCGTCGGGATGGGACACCTCGATGGGGCTGTCAGGCCCCCCCGCCGCTCTGGGTCCCTGTCCGCGAGTCATGGGGGGAAGCCTGTCCCAGCCCACGCTCCTCAGTGTCCGACGGGGACCATGCCGCGGAGACGGAGGGGACAGTGGACCCCCCACCCCCAGACACTGTGGCCCGTGCTCCGGACTCTCAGGTGGCCACGGGAACTTCTCATCTGACAGGAGGTTGGACTTTTCAAGACAAGCGCGCCTGAATCCTGACCGTCAAAGGAGGACGGCTAAGCCGACAGGGTCCGCGGGTGGAGTCCACGCGTGGCCAGGAGGCCTCCCCGGGGGGCAGGCGGCTGCGGGCACAGCGGGCGCGCGTCAGGGGGCACATCTGGGGCATCTCGTGTCCGTGCACCTGCTCAAGGCTCTTCCTTATTAGTAAATAATGAGAGGATCGACTCGGCCGGGCCTGTCTCGTCTCTAATTCTGAGATTACGTGATTTGTTCATTCGCTCACCACGCACTGCACAAGTCCTTCCTTACCAGGAGCTGCGCTGGCCCGAGGGCAGGGCGGGGGGAGGGAGGAGCGGCCCCTCTCCCGGCAGTGGCCCTGTGTCCCCGGGAAGGCCCCCAGGGTTTATGCAAGACCCCGCACTGCGGAGGGACGAGGTGCAGGTGGCTGGAGCAGGGGTGAGCAGGTGCGCGGAGGGGGAGGAGGCGGGCAGGCCCAGCCGGCGTCGGGGCAGGTGCGGGGGCAGGAGGGGTCATGGTCAGCTGTGCTGCAAGGGTGACTCCGGATCCAGCCTGCGAGGGCGTCGGGGATCGCAGGCGCTGGGAAGAGAGGAGAGCGAGGAGAGCGGAGACGCCTTCTCACAGCCCGGGTGTGCGACCCGAGGAGGCGAGGCCAGCACAGCACCGTGTCTGCCTTTCCTCCTGTCCCCGCAGCCCAAACAAGAACCATTTCCTGCCCTTTGTGGAGGGGCTGCCCCCCAGAACGGGGACCTGTCGAGACAGCCAGCCTGAAACAGGGGAGACGGAGGCTGCGGTGGGCAGAGAGGCCTTGGCTTCCGCGCCTGTAGATTCCATCCCGGTAACTGTCCCCTCCGCCCACCAGCGTAACCCACAGTGGTGCTGCGGGGCCCCTACCTCCGACACAGGCCTAGATTCGAGGGGCAGCAGCCCTGGAATCCTCCATGAGCAGGGCACACGGGTCATGCGAGCCAACCCTACGCACGTGCAAAGCTGGCCAGAGGAGGGGAAGGGCACCACCCTGCTGCCAACCCTCTTGTGGCAAACCCGTGTCACGGCTCACAGCACCCTCCATGTGGGAGGGACAGACGGTGCCATCCTCACACTTGCTGGGACACAGAGAAAGAGAAATCGGGGGACGACGGGGTGGGGTCCTGCCTCCGGGTTTAAGTTTAACCTCACGAAGAGCCCACAGGATGGTGGGAATGCCCGTGCTTCTGTGGCATCATTGTCCTCAGCCCCCATCTCGGTCTGGGCCACACGGCCCCCCTCTTTGTGTCTGGAGAGCCCCCGCGCAGCCTCCTTCCTCTCTGGGCCCGGACATGACATTTGCACTTTCTCTTCTCCTTTGGTCTAGAAGAATCAAGGTCTCTCTGAAGGTGCGAGGGAAGCACCCTTCCCTGCCTGTCCCTTAGCTTCTGGTGGCCCCGGGCATTCCGGTGCCTTCCTCGGCTGTGGCTTCCCTGTTCCCATCTGTCTCTGCCTCACGTGGCTTCTGCCTCCGTGCGCGTGTCTGTCTGTGACCTCTCCTCTTACAGGGCCGCTGGCCGCTGGACCTGGGGCCCACCCTAATCCAGCCTAACCTCATCGAGACAACTAATTACATGCACAAAGGCCTCACTGCTAAGTAAGGTCACCTTCCGAGGGTCCAGGTGCACACGAAGCTGAGCGCACGTCCTTCAACGCAGTGCACCAGGCGAGATCCTCTGCAGAAGTGCATTAAAACAAAACCAGACCATTTGCACCATGAAAATTAAGCTCTTGCTAGAATTCCTCCAGGACCTAATAATTCTAAAATAGACTCTTTCTCCTGCCTGGTGTTGAATGATCTCGCCGCAGATTGTTGTGTTAGCTTCGCTGCAAGAAGCAGAGGCTCGGGAACCGCCCAGGTAGTGGGACCGAGAATCTGAGCCGCTGCACACACGTAGCCGAGCAAACAGCCACGCCAGTGGGGCTCCCATCTCAGGACCCTAGAGCCCGGGCCCCCTGATTCCAGATCGGGGTTGGTTCCCTGTCACCACACTGCCTCAGGAAAGCAGGTGTGTGTCTCCCTGTGGCCGAACGGCGGGTTCCCAGGGGACTGGAGCGATGACCCCCAGGGGAGGAGACAGGCTGGACGTGCTTCCTCGGCCCTGTGGTGCTCACATCCTGGGGCTGAGCTCTGGCCCTGGTGGGGAGATGCCAGACGAGGTTACTCTGGGTCCAGACTGTTGTACGTCCTGTCAAGGGGCCCGGCGTGAGCCGCTCACACCCATGCTTTGGCTTGGAAAGGGGAGGACGGTCTCATGCGGCATTTATAAGGCCTTTTCTAGTAAGACGCAGATGGAGTTTGATCCTTGCCTCTGCTCACTGGCAGCAGAAGGGAAGTTGAGTGGTTTCCAGGACCCGAGGACGCCAGATGCTTTTTTTTTTTTTTTTTTTTTTTAACCAACTCATGTGAGCCTCGATTGCATCCAGGTCAATGCAACTAATGGCAGCCTCAGGGCTCCACTCAGCTCGTACCGGGTCAGAGCCCGTATCATCCCCAAACGATGACAGAGAGAGAGAGAGAGAGAAGGAAAGCTGGGGGCAGGATAGAACTAGATAAACTTGGATGTCGAAGTGCCAAGGTCGCTCCCGTCTGCCGTGACCGCACAGCACGTGAGCGCCCGCAGAGCGCGGCCGGGAGAGGCACGGACGGCCGCACGGGGCCTGCAGCCTGTAGGCCCACGGGACCCCGCGGCCAACCCTGCACCCCCTGCTGCACCTCCACTGCCGTCGGCCTCCGCTTCCTTCCCCGGCCGTGCGGGCTGAACGAGCTGCGCTGCTGGGAATGGGCTTGGGCCCCCACCTTGCTCCAGGGAGCATCGCGGCACCTCTGACGGGACGGAGACGCGGCACTTGGCGCCTTGCTTAGCACCTAACAGGTCCTCCACCGACGTCGACCTTCCTCCCGAAAGAAACCTGCAGCGATTCAGTCTGATCCAACGTGGAGAGGATGCAGCAGCTAAACGGAATTAGGAAAACAGATATTTTTAGAGAAAAGTAGTCTTAGTAAGTAGATCACCTATTCTTCCAATAAAAAAAAAAAAACACGAAAACTGGGTAACAATATGAAAAAGCGTTATGATGTAAGTAAAAAGGCAGTGAAATAAAATTAAATGAATTTGTAAAAGGGGGGGAAAGGGCTGTAACCCGCACTGCATCTGCGTGAGGCTTTGCGGGCCGTGCCCACCTACCAAGAGGGGACGTTTCACCTCCCCTCCCCGTCGCCCTGCACAACTTCTTCTGTAAGGAAGTGGCACGTGTTTGGGGAAGTTATTTGGGAAGACGTGGGCTAAACGTGGAAACTCTCCTGAGTGAGACAAAAGAGAGGCCTCTCCTGTGAATCCAGAGAATGGTCGCGCGTGAGAAATCCGCCAGGAAAGGGAGAGGGAGGGGAAATAGGCAGGAGGCCGCCCGTGGAAGAGAGCACCTGGGCCCTGCCCAGCAGCCCTGCACCTCGGGTTACCGGCTCGTGTGCAAGCGCCCGTGCGGCTTGCGGGGGCACCGAGGGAGGCGGCTGGAATCCGCGCTCAGACGGACGTGAGGAAAAGTGAAAATAACGCGTACAGACACAGGATCGCGGAGCGGAGCCGGTCCTGGAAGCAGGAGGCACAGCAACTCTCGGAAGTTACAAGAAGACATCACACGCTTCCCGGGCATGGGATCGGAGAATGGGGGTGTGCGGACCTCGACGCTACGTTTTTTTCTGCATGAACAGAGATATAAAGAAAAAAATGCTGGTTCCAAGGTCGTACGTGTGGCAAATCTGAACAATACGGAAAAGCATGAGGAGGAAAACCCGTTGTTAATATTTTGGTGTCTGTCCCTGGAGTGTTCCTTCCAAGGGGACACGTGCACACACGCGCGCACACGCGAGTCACCTATGTCAGACTTTCCGCCCTCCGCTTGTCCGGCTCAGCCTCGCGGCGTGAGCATTTGGGGTAACACTGAATTTCTTCTCCTATTTCATTTTTGATGCCTGTGTAGTATTTCATGTCTTGGCAGTGTACGATTTAACCCATGTCCTCATTTTGGAATTCAGGATCCTAAATGCTCTCCCAGTGCGTGTTTTCATACATAAATCCCCGCATAAACAGACATGGTTATGACTTGAAGATCCGTCTCTAGAAACAGAACTGTTGGATCCAAGAAATGTATACATTCAAAGCTTTTGTCACATTTGGCAAAACTGCCTTCCACAGATCTTGTACATATTTTATGTACCACCAGCCGGGCGCGAGCACGCCCGTTTCCTCCGCGTGCTCACTTAGCGTCGGGAGCAGTAGTTCTCCTCCATCTCTGCCAATTCGACGAGTGAAAACGGCACATCGGTCTTGCTTTAATTTCTGTCTCTTTGATCACCAGTGAGATTGTTTTCTCTTGCTCACCGAGCACCAAACCTTTGTATTTCACCTTGTACTGAAATCCAGACATGTGGCCTTTGCCTCCTCTATTACAGCTTCGTTGTTTTCCTTAATATGCTTAAGCTTCAACCATTTGTCTGCCATCTATGCTGTAAAGGTTTCTTTGGTTTATATTTAGGTTTTTGATTTGTTTATGAAGTCTTTGAAGCATAGTAGTTTTTTTTTTTTAGTTTAGTTAAATCTACCAATATTTTCCTTTAGTGTGTGTCTTTTTTGATATGTTTTTAATACTTAGAAAGGTTTTCCCCGTTCTGCAATCAGATAAACATTTGTTCATTATTTTTTTTAACTGAAATACACTTCTCATTAAAAAAAAAAAAAAGAAAAGGGGGATCCCTGGGTGGCGCAGCAGTTTGGCGCCTGCCTTTGGCCCAGGGCGCGATCCTGGAGACCCGGGATTGAATCCCGCGTCGGGCTCCCGGTGCATGGAGCCTGCTTCTCCCTCTGCCTGTGTCTCTGCTTCTCTCTGTCTCTGTGTGCAACTATCATAAATAATAAATAATAAATAAATAAATAAATAAATAAGAAATAAGAAAATCTGGGCAGCCCCGGGGGCCCAGCGGTTTAGCGCCGCCTGCAGTCCAGGCCGAGACCCCGGGGTCCCGGGATCGAGTTCCGCGTTGGGTTCCTTGCATGGAGCCTGCTTCCCCCTCTACCTGTGTCTCTGCCTCTCTCTGTGTGTCTCTCATGAATAATAAAATAATAAATAAATAAATAAATAAATAAATAAATAAATATTTTTAAAAAATGAAAATTAAGATTCAAAAAAAATGTTCGTCTCCAGTCTACCTGGAGTTGAGGGATGTAAAACCATGCATTTAATGAATAGTCAATCATCTCAATATCATTTATCGACTGATCCATCATTTTCCAGTACTATGACACGTCACCTCTGTTGTGAGTGGTATTCCACGAGCCTTGTGTAGCTGAGCTCTTCCCGTTGACTTTATTTGACTCGGTATAAAATCTTGAATAGTGAGTTTTTCTCTCAAAATTTGATCAAAATTGCTGTGTCATCTTTTCCTATTTAGCTTGCTTTCCCTATTTTTCTATCCTCTGAAAAGCTTTACACAGAAGAGGAGTCGTTTGTGTTATGAAGGTTTGGAAGAATTTGCCTAACCGCTTAAGAGTCTACCATCTGGGGAGGTAATTCTTTGAGATTTTTCCCCCATGAGCTCTCTCATATTTGTTGTTATGTTGTATCCTGTTCACTCAACTCATTTCATTTTTTTCTAGAAAATCACTCAGTTTATCCAGATTTTCAAAGTCCTTAACAAGGAGTTTTACACAGTATGTTGGCTTAATTTCCTCTTTATCAGAGTTTTGATTCCCTTTCTTATATTCAGTGTTGAATGCTTATGTTTTATCCCCTTTAATTGATACAATGGTCAAAGATGGCTTTATATTCATCTTTTTTTTGCTGATTAAATCTTAACCTGATTTACCAATTCAACTACGCTTCTCTTTTCTAATTTATTAATTTCTGGTCCTAAATGTATTCTGTTCTGTTTAAATAATTCATCGACATGGCAGGCTCTTTTTAACGGCCAAACAGAAGTGCCAGACTTCAGAACAGGATCAATGGCAACCCGTGTCCCAGGGATGTGAGCTGCATCCTCAGGATGGCCAGGGCTGCCGGGTGAGGCTTGAGACAGGACTCTTGCCGGCTGGTTCCACATGAATTCAGTGAGTGTTCCTTACCCCACCGTGCTGATGTGCCCGGTGAAGCCCATTCACAGAGTCAGGGCGAAGGAGAAACACCTGCGTGTCCTTGAAAAACCACAAACTACCTTAAGAGATCTCAGGTCCCCGCAGACACAGGGGAGATGATAGGGATACAGCCGTGTGATGAATTGACGGAGAGTTTAAGCAAAGAAGACCTGAGCAATGGGAGACAAGGTCACAGCCCTCACGTCTCCAGAGGACTGTCAGGGCCTGGAGGGAGGAGTGGTTGTGGCAAAGGCTCCAAGTCGAGCCGGGAGGAGCTCGCCGGGAGTCAAGGTTGACCCATGCTCACCGCAACGGGGAAGAACACGTCCCATGGGAGCCGTGAGGAGTCTCAGCGAGGGGGTGCCCGGAACGGCTGACTGCCAGCCTCGAGCCTCTCTTAGGCAGTGCGGAAGGGCTCCCGGACGCCGGTTCCTCGATTGGATGCCGACAGGGAGTGGGCTTCCTCGACAGCTGGGCGTCCCAGTAAATCCTAAGGAAAAGGGAGGGAAGAACCAGGCAAGGCAGACACTAGCACAGGAGGGGAAGAGCCATCACTGATGTTGGCGGGAAGAAGGGACCTGTCAGCAGGTGGTGATTTGCACCGTGGCCTTGCTGCTGCCTGTGTCCAGCCGTGATTATAAAGGACTCTTGCTGTTTGTCCCATTCTGCCGTCACCAAGTGACCTTGGCCGACTCTGGGGTCCTGTGGGGGTGCTCGTATCCCGCAGAAGAAGGCCACGCCCAGCGGGAGCTCCAGGCCAGCTCCTACGGGCAGTGAAGCCCAGCTGCGAGTGGGAATCAGGAGCTGCTCTGGTCCTTCATGGCCACACGAGAAAATCAGTTCCAGAGTTTACCTCCCAAGGGCTCTGAATCCAAGTGCTCAATCCTGACCACGTTGTCTTTCCCTAAACTTGACCTTAGTCTAGTGCTCTCCACCTTGGTGAGTGGAACCACGGCCCACATAGGGACCCAGGTGTGATATCTGGGTATCATCCGAGCCTCTCCACTCCCCCTTGACTCTTTGCATTTAATTTCATCAAAAATCCCATTGATTCTGCCTCAAAATGAAACTCAAGCTCCTAGAAGTTTTGTTGCTCATGTCGGATCTTGACTGCCCAAGTCAGCATCCAGGGAGGAGGCCACGTGGATGGCCGCTGTCCCTTTCCCCACTAGGGCCTGGGATGGGTTTGGACTTTGGAGAGAAGCCAAAGGGGGTGTGCCGGTGGCAGGTTGTACAGGGCTTAGGGCACAGTCCCTGTGTGGTGGTGGGACCCTGGTCACTGTGTGTGGCACAGAATCAGGGAGAGGACTCTTTCCCCAACTCCACCAAAGGCTACCATGCACTTCAGCCAACTTCTTGGTGCGAGTCTGCCAGCAGATAAGGGCAGGTGTGTGCAAGGAAGCTGAAACTTCAAGAAAAACATAGAAGACAGAAACCGAGACCTCTGTGGGGCGGATGGGGGGAAGCCAGAACAGACAATAAGAACAGGATTTTCATGAGCATTTAAAAGCCAGGGGAGAAAAATAATAAAATAAAATAAAATAAAATAAAATAAAATAAAATAAAATAAAATAAAATAAAATAAAATAAAATAAAATAATAAAATAAATAAAATAAAAATAAAATAATAAAATAAATAAAATAAAATAAAATAAAATAAAATAAAATAAAATAAAATAATAAAATAAAATAATAAAATAAATAAAATAAAATAAAATAAAATAAAATAAAATAATAAAATAAAATAATAAAATAAAATAAAATAAAATAAAATAAAATAAAATAAAATAAAATAAAATAAAATAATAAAATAAATAAAAGCCAGGGGAGACTCAATCCAGAGGTTTTAGGTCAGCAAAACATAAATACAAATACTCATATGATTCCGTTGGTAGCCCTAGGCTTGAAAAAGATGAGACATTTGGGTCTCACAAAGTCTGTGCCTGGATGACTTACAGGGCCCCGGGCTAGGGCTTCTCAAACTTTCAGGGGAAAAGGGTCCGTTGGTGTCGGTGTTGACTCCTAACCCAACATGGCCTTTGTGGGGACTGCAGTGTGTGAGTGGGACACGGTTTGTTCCCCCTGCAACCCACCAGCACCTTCCAACCACACCCAGACTGGTCTGTGCCCTGTTCAACGAGTCCTCTGGTCACATGCTTGGATGACTCAGCAATGCCAAATTGCCACTTTTAAACACTTGCGCCCATTTTCTGGACTTACTGCTCTTCCTCCCGGAGGTGGAGCCAGCAGGTGGGGTAGGGCAGGGCGGATGCTCTCTTCCCAGCAGCTCACACACCAGCACCAATCTGGGGACCACAGTTTATCTGACGCTGTCCTTGACCATCAAAGTCAACATGGTCATTTAAAGGTCACCTGGTCTCACTCCCTCTTCTCGAGCGGGTGCCATTCTGCTAAGCCAGAGTTGACTGAAGGCTTCAGACTCACAGAGGCCAAGATGGAATGAGGACCTGGGGGAAGTCAGCAAGAGCGTGACAACCAGGTTGCCTTTCCCATCACAGATGGGGTGTATGAGTTTCTTGCCATTGCTGTGACGAATAAGCACAAGCTCGGCGGCTTAAAATGTCACAAATTGGTTTTCTTACAGGTCTACGGGTCAGAAGTTCCGAAATGAGCCTCAGGGGCGAAAACCAAGGTGCCACAGAGCTGGTTTCTTCCAGAAGCTCCAGGGAAGAACTCATCCCAGCTTCTAGAGGTTGTGGGGCGTCCCTGGGCTTCTGGCCACGGCACCCCTAGACCTGCCTCGACATCATGCCACTGTCTCCAGCCCTTGGCCTGCTGGCCTTCCTCTTAGAAAGACCCTCTGGATTACTGCTAGGGGCGAGGGGCCCCAGATAATGTCCCCAACTCCAAATCCTTATCATGATCACATCTGTAAACTCCCTTTTAACAGATAAGCTAAGATTCTCAGGTCCCGGTGATTAGGACGCGGGCATCTTTGGGCTGCCCTCTACCCGCCGCCCACAGTGCAGAAAGCATTTGGTTTTTTTATGTGTCTTCCCACATCAGACCTGCTTCCAAGAAAAGAGGACTGGTATCAGCCCCTCCCGGGCTTGTGTTCAAACTCCAGCTCAGACATGTCTTTGTTATAGGACCTGTAGTATGTCCTTTTCATCTTTCCTGAGCCTCAATTAGTCCATCTGTTAAGTGGGGTCAACCACGCACCTCACAGGGTTGCTGTGAGGATAAATACAAGCATATACTCCACGGGCAGAGCACCCAGTAGGTGCTCAGCAGATGTCACTTTGCTCCAGGGGGCAGGTAGGACCGCATCTCCCCTATCGATGACTTGGGGCTCCTTTCTCACTAATGATCCTCAGGGGACCCGTGTTACTGTGACTCCACATGCATCCCTCTCTTGTTTCTCTTTTATCTCCATGAAACCTCCCCCCTGCACCGTCCTCCCAGCCAATGTCCACGGCAGCAAAGGCATTTCTGCAACCCGGAACAAAGGGAGCAGAGCCAGCGGGCAGCACCCAGGAGGCCGGTCCCAGGAAGACGCACAGCCAGACCTGCCGCCTCCCTGTCCACTTTGAGGCCAGACATGAAAGGCCTTTTTAGAAGAGATGCAGGGAATTGTCATTAGAGCCTTTCTTCTCTTGATAATGGTCCTGCCAGAACCAGAAGAAGAAAAAAAATGTTGATGTGCTGTTTATTATAATATGTGGGCTGCAGGGGATATACAATCATGGAAATCATTCTTTAACCCAAACTGCTACTGTAATTGTGCCAGTTTTAATACTGTGTACAATCTAAAATTTTCCTATTGGTGGTCTCAAAGAAAAATTATAGAATTTCAGCATTTTAGGGGAACCTGATGCCATTGAGTACATCCTCAAAAAAATCCGATATATAGCAATTCTGGCTCTACATGCATATCTCTAGTGAGAGAAAGCTCATTGCCTACTTCCTTTTTTTTTTTTAAGATTTTATTTATTTATTCATGAGAAATGCAGAGAGAGAGGCAGAGACCCAGGCAGAAGGAGAAGCCGGCTCCATGCAGGGAGCCCGATGCAGGACTCGATCCCAGGACCCCGGGGGCACGCCCTGAGCCAAAGGCAGATGCTCCACCGCTGAGCCCCCCCCCCAGGTGCCCCCCCTCATTGCCTTTTTTCTCCAAAGTTCATCCTTTTTTCTTTAGGGCTTTGAGGGTGAAAACTAATCACCTCCCTCCCCTCCTGTTTTGAATCAGGTATGAAGGAGGCAGTCAAGTCAGCTGCGGATAATCTATCAGCCTCGGCTCCTAAAGGGGAACGGGGTGGGCAGACTGGACACGGGACCAGAATGGGCTTTCCAGGCCTCCGCTCCGGTCCAGGGTCAGCATATGGTGACAGGTGGATCTGCGGGTCAGCCTTCCCCCCGGCCCCTGGGGGGGCCGTGCCTGCTGCGCACCCCACTTGGGCTCAGAGGATACAGGAGGCTGCACCTGCTTCGTGGAAGAGAGTAGCACGTGGCCCCTTGCTGCACCCCATTCACGGGACCCACAGTGCACGCTCTCCCCTCTCCCCTCTCCCCTCTCCCCTCTCACCACCGGGTAAATCACTCGCCCACGGCTCGAAGCGGACAACAGCCTAAAGCCCGCTGGACACTTTGCCTTGCAAACGCCCGAGGGCCCGTTCTGTGGGCGAGGGGGAGCGTGCTTCCACCCATGGGATCGCTTCGTCGGTCCGTTTGGCTGCTTTCTCCACTGAGCCAAGCCTGCTTCCCGTTCAGGCCCATCCGGCCCCCCAGGGCTCTGCTGCTCCGCAGGGCACGGCGCCCGGGACCCAGCCCACCGCCACGGGCTCCTCGTCCAGCAAAGCTCCGTTCAAATGGAGACCCCGCTACTGACGCGTCCTGGGCACACGGCTCGACTCCTCCGTGTCTGCGCATCCTCACCTGCGAAATGCAGGTGACGATGGTCCCTCCCTCCAGGGGATTTCCGGCTGTCGCTGGGACCACACCGGCACCTGCAGTAGCGTGCACGTACAGGACACGAGGCAGCCCAGCGCGTGAAGCCCAGCCGCTCTGTGGAACGCAAGAGGAAGCCCCGGACCCGAAGGGCACCCTTTTGCAGACACTGGGGTGAGGGAGGCTTTTGCTCATGGGTCTGGGCCTGGCCGAGTGGCTCCGTTGACCTCGGCTGGCACGTCGTGCAGCTGGGTGCTGGCCGGCAGCCGATGGTCTAGAAAGGCCTGGACTCGGGCAACACGGTAACTTCTCCACCAGCTTCTCATCCGCAGCAGGACCGTCTGCGGAGTGTCCAGGGCACACAGAGGAACGGAAGTGTGGGCAGGCCACCATGCGCACGTGCTCTTTTTAAGACTCTGTCACATTTGCTAAGAAGTCACACGGCTGAGGCCAGGGTCAGGAGGGAGGACCTGCAGCGCTCCCCACGGGGAAGGAGAGGGGAGGAGCCGAGCCCTTTAAGGCAGTCAGTGTGCACAGGGGGGAAGGGATGAGCCGGAGGCGGGCTGGATGAGCCCAAGATAGGGGAAGAGCTCTCCCCTCCCGCCTGGACCCAGAGGCACCGCAGTCACCACGACGGGCACCCTCTTTGGGCGTCCACACGGGTCAGACATTCAGCACCATCATCACATTTCAAGGCAGAAATTCCCATCTTACAGACGGGAAGTTGAGGTGCAAGGAGTGGAAGAGCCAGGACTGTGTCCCTGGGTGTCGGACGCAAAGCCCCGCGTATTTCTGACCACGTCCCTTTCAGGTCCCTTCGGAGCAGAGAGGGCCTCAAAGGCCTGGACCCAGAAGTCCGCCTCCATCCCATCTTTTGCAGAGAGCGACCCCCTTGCTATGAAGCCCCACTTTGCTCCGGGGCCTGCTTCCCTCGACACCCCTGGGACCCTCCCCGCACTCGCCGCCTGCACTCCCGAATCCCTATTTGAGCTTAATTAGGTTTGCGCTAAGTTCATGAGTTGCCATAAACTTAATGGGCTCTAAAGAGAACATAGAGCTCCTCTCGCCAGGTGTTTATTTCCTTCCCCCGCTCCCCTCACTGCGCTCCGAGGCTCATTTCCAAGTTCCATCTGGTTAATGGGCGCAGGTGAGGCTGGGCAAGGCGCTGCTCGCCCTCCCCCCCGCCCCCGCCTCGGCTCCCGCGGCGCGTCCAGATGTCCCCGCTCCCCCCGCAGGAGGACAGGGCTGAGGGGAGGAAGGGACGGGACGGGCCAGCGCCACCCCGGGCCCAGCCCTCGCATCCGGCCCCAGGCATATCTGGGAAGGGCCAGAAACGCTTCTGGGTCCCCCCCCCCCCCGTGCTAGGCGCTGCACCACGGTGTCTCGTCTCGCTGAGCCGACCAGGACGTGGATCCTACCTCCCCGATCGAGGCGTATTTCGAGCGAAGGATCGGACCCGCGGGGGCGCCCGCACCGGCCCCCCGTGTATAAATCATCGCTCACGCGGAAGTTCAGACCTTCTGTGCCAGCCAAGCCCGTGCTGTCCCCACCGCCCCGCCCGCAGCTTCCGTCTCTGCGGACAGGGGAGCATAACGGTAGGATCTTTACGGCAACAAAGCTGCCCCCACCCTCCGAGGCAAAGGCGACAGAGAGCCCCCAGGGAGCGGCGTCTGGCGGGTGGGGATGACCAGGGTCTCCGTTCCCTCCCCCGTTAGCGAGGCCCCCGGCGCCCAGGCCCAGGACGCGGTCCCGAGTCTGAGATGGACGCGCCGTGCCCTTCACCCAGGTCCCCGTCGCACGCAGAGGCGGAGGCCGATGCCCCGGGGCTCCGAGGGCCTGGAGGACGGGGCGTCGTCTGAGTGGGGTGAGGGGTGGAGGGTGTCCCCGAGCTTCCAGCCAGCGGGCCGCCTGCCCCCTGCCACCTGCCTCTGTAAAGAACATTTTAAAACACACGGTGGCTGCTGGTCTGTCTGCGTGATCCGCGGTGGCTTCCCTGCTGCACCATCCAGGCTCGGGGGTCACAGGGGACGCCGTCCCGCCCGCAGGCCGCAGGCCCCGAGAGACGCGGCCACCTGCCCCCGGTCGTGCAGCTCCCGAGCAGAGGCGGGGGCACGGACGGGGCCTGGCAAACCGTGAAGAGACACCGGCAAGGGGTCCGCGCAGCCCTGGCCCACACCCCCCGTGGCGACCCCGCCGGCCCCACGCGGGGCCCTCGGTCCAGCCACCGCTGCAGCCAGCCGACGGGACGCCGGCGCCTCTCTGCCAGCCAGAGCCCTCGCTCCGGCCCCCAGACCAGCATCAAATGACTAATTTAAAACCTAATGCGTCCACCACGTCCACCCCGGCTGCCCCTTCCGCGGCTTATCGCATCCTATTCAAATCCAAAATAAATTATTTCAGCTCTGCAGCCTTTGGATAAAGAAAAAAAAATGAAATTAAAAAATATAAAAAAAAAGAAGAAGGGAAAGCTTTGAAGGGCCAGGCTGCCTGCCTCGCCGCCTGCGGTTCCAGGCCTTTCCTCCAAGCCGGCACTGCTGACCCCCGGGGGCCGCCGGGCACACTGCCCCTGCCAGCCCGGGCCCTCCTGCTGGCCGGGCCCGTCCACCTCGGGGGGGCACAAGCCGGTGTCTCCGGGCCGCGGTGGCATCCCTGGGAGCAGGAGGGGGGGCCGGCCCCAGCGGCCGCTTATCCTTCAGCTTCGCACACTGACCGGCTGCACGAGCATGGAGCCCGGCCCGTGTGCCCTTCCCGTGGGGCCTCCGAGGCCCGGCCCGGCCTCCCTGCCCCCCCGAGAGCCTGGGGCCCCGGACGGCAGGACGCGAGGGTGACAGTGTGGCCGGAGCGACCCGGTCCTCCCAGTGGGGGCCCCGGGGGCGTCTCCCCCAGCCCAGCGCCCTCACCACCCTGTGGCTGTCACCACCACCCAGGAGGGAGCGCCGGGCCTGGGCGAGGGGTCCCTGTCTGCCTCCCTGACCCAGACAGGTGGCCGGGGACGTGGAAGCCGCAGACAGGCCCCGACAGGGGTCGCAGGTTTGCTGAGCGCTGCCGAGCCGCCCCCGCCCCCCACTGGGGGTCTGAGGAAAGTGCTGGAGGGTCTCCCGGGGCCCAGCACGTCTTCCCCACCCCGGCTCTGGCCCCAGACCTCGCGGTCCCCACTCCCGAGGGGTGGGCTGGGCTCAGACGTGATGGCCGGTGCAGGGGACGCCTGAGACCCAGCGGGGGTGTCGCCATCGCCCATCCCCGGGCAGGTGCATGGGTGGGAAGCAGGACCCCACGGAGGGAGGCTGCCGTCCAGGGCCCTGTGCTCCGGGCACGGCCCGACTCCCCAGGGAACAGGGACTTGTGCACCGTCCTGTCCTGAGCCCCGTGACCCGGAATCCCCGGGGGAGATCCACCTCTGCCTTAAGTCTTCGGAGGGTACGCGCCCCCCCAGGCTCAGGCGGTCCCTGCCTGCAGCCCCGGGTCCATGTGAGCATTGAATCAGGGGCCGCGCTCGCCCAAGGCCACCCCACCCCGGGCCTGCGCTCTGGGTGACTGGCTCGTGGGCTGAGGGTGCCCCCGCTGGGACCCGGAGGGAGACCCCGGCTTATCCCCCACCCCCCTACCGGGCCTTCACCTTGGTCCCCAGCAGAGCAGACCCCCGGGGGCAGCTGCACGAACCTTCCCCGGTGTCTTCCCACGGGCACCTGGGGCGGCCGTGGGCACCCGGGAAGGGGCAGCACCAGACCGTCCCCTCCTGCCCCACACGCAGCTGGCTGCGGCCCCGGGGGTCCTCGCCCCTGAGCCCTGGCTTCCCCGCGGGCCACGGGCGCACAGTGTGTCCACGGAGGGTCCCCGCCACACGAGCCACGTGCGGGAGCCCAGGCCCAGGAGCAGCCACCGAGGTTGGTCTCAGGCGTCCTGCTCTAGCGGCTTGGTCGCCCTGTCACAGCCGGAGCTGGCCATTAGGATAAAAAATACACAAACTGGGGCGTCTGGGGCTCAGCGGGCTCGGCGCCTGCCTGCGGCCCAGCTCAGGGTGCCGGGGTCCTGGGATCGAGCCCCATGTCGGGCGCCCTGCTCCGCGGGGAGCCTGCTCCTCCCTCTGCCTCTGCACCCCCTGCCCCGGCTCCTGCTCCCTCTCGACCTCTTGCAAGAAAGTAAATAAAATCTTTCCAAAAATAAACAAACAAATAAGTCACTGTACCTCTGAAGAAAACGGAGACGGAGGGAAATGGTGATGTCCTCCGCCGCCCTCTGATGGCTGGGGCGGGAGCCTCTAACTGTCCCCCAAGTGCAAGGAAGGTTACAGCGGCCCCCCGGGGGGGGGAGCCGGGTGGGGGGCGTGTAAGGCAGGGACCACCGACCCGAGACGTGTGCTCCCAGCGCAGCCCTGGGGGCAGCTCCCGCCCCACATGGGGAAGCAGCTCCTGTTACCCCTTTCCAGGCGGGGAGGGGGGGCCCTGCCTACGGCACACCCCGAGGTCCTAGACCCAGGTCCACGCCCAGCCCCGCGCACAAACCCCTGCTGCTCTGCACGCACCGCGGCCTGGGGGCCCCAGGTCACCGGCCTTCGTGGTGTGCCCTGGGTGCCCTGGGTGCCCCGGGTCCTGCTTCAGGCCTGGGGGAGGAGGTCCAGGTGGAGCGGAGGCTGCAGGGCTCAGGGCTGGGGGGGCAGGGGGTAGACAGAGGCCTCGACCCCCTGGGGGGCGCACAAGAGGACAGGGCAGGGGGCCTGGAAGGGGCACGACCGGCAGGCAGGGCGTCTGCAGCCTGCACACAGCAGGTGCTCAATAAACGTCAGCTGCTCTCCATGGCCACGTGCCCAGCACCCCCGGGTGAGGACACCAGCCCCAGAGCCTTGTGGGTGCCCCGCCTTCCACACGCGCGTGTCGGCCTGCTGCTCACACAGGTCCGGTGAGCATGGGCATCGTGGGTGAGTGTGGGCGCGTGTGCCGCAGGTGTGTGGAGGGAATATCTTGCCTGCTCTTGGGGGAAAGAGAGCAGGTATGAAAGCGACCAGAAAGGACAAACTGAGAGACACTTAGAGTGAAGGAAGGGAAAAAATATCTAAACCCCCCGTCTGTCCCTGTATATGGGTGTGTCTGTGTGTCTCTCCCTGTCTCTCCCTGTCTCTCTGTCTCTCCTCCCCAACTCTCCCTGTCTCTCTGTCTCTCCCTGTCTCTCTGTCTCTCCTCCCTCCCTCCCTCCCCATCTCTCCCTCTCTCTCTGTCTCTCCCTGTCTCTCCCTGTCTCTCTGTCTCTCCTCCCCCTCCCCATCTCTCCCAGTCTCTCCCTGTCTCTGTCTCTCCCTCTCTGTCTCTCCCTGTCTCTTTGTCTCTCCTCCCTCCCTCCCTCCCCATCTCTCCCTGTCTCTCTGTCTCTCCCTGTCTCTCTCTGTCTCCCGTCTCTCTGTGTCTCTCTCCCTCCCTCTCTCCGTCCCTGTCCCACAGCACACCGTCCCCTGGGGATGCCCGTGCACACCGCCCTGCTGCATGCAGACCCGGGCCTGCGTAGACACTCCTTGACCTCTGCCAATGCTGCTGTCCGCCTCCTGCCCCCGCGCACACGCCCGTGACCCAGAGCGCCTCAGAGCCACGCATCAGTCACCATCCGCCCTGCCAGCCTCCGAATCGCATTCCCGATCTGGGGGTGGCGGCCTCTGTACACCCACACCCGCAGCGGATCCGTGTGCGAGCACGCGCTGCCCACCGCCCAGTGCATGCTGTGCCAACACGCGCACCCACACGTGTCCAGCGCGCTACTGCGTCCCACTGGCCTCTTGGGCCACCATGAAGGGGGCTCTGCTCGGGGTGAGGACCAGGGGGCAGAGCTCACGGGGAACGTATGTGGTAAGAGGGAACCCCTCTTCCTCCCCCAGGAGTCAGAGCACCATCGGTGTGACTCCTGGCCTCCCCCCACACCCCCCCCCCACCCAGGGGATGTGGGGAGACTCATGGTATCTGATTTGTCAACTGAGGGAGCAACCCCAGGCACGCTCAGCTCCGCTCAGCCCTCTTCAGCAGCTGAGCTCCAGGGGACAGCTGTCGCCCCTCCCTGTCCCATCCAGCTCTCCTCAAGCCTGAGGCCATGAACAGAGCTGGGGACCCTCACCCGAGGCCTGAGCCGCCTCAGACACCCCGACAAGGCCCCTGGGGCCCATCGGCCGCCTCCCCTGCATACCTCCCTTCCCGTCTCCCACCCACCCCCCCAGCGCCCACCTGCAGGGCCCGCCAGCCCTCCCGAGGCCCTGCCCCGCCCGCAGGCCCTGCCCTGCCCCCTTCCCACGTCCCCTGGACAAGCCCCTGCTCCTCCAACGTTCTCCTCCCCCCCCCAGCTGCTGCCAGTGCCCCCCGCCCCCACCAGCACAGCAAAACCGGGTCGCGCCACGAAGCCATCCTGCCCAGCCCGCCAGATTTGTCACTCAGCTCGGGTACATGACTACCAGGACCATCTTCCCAGCTAATGGGAAGGAAATCTGGTGGGCTCGGCTGCTGCCGATATGCATTTAAATGGCCGCATCTAGGAGGGAAATCTAACCGGAGAGCTGGAAGGGAGGCTGGGACACTGGGGGAAATCTCGCCGCAATAACTGTGTGAGGCGAAGCAAAGCAACAGAGAGCTGAACCCTCGCCTGGGGGAGAGAGAAGACTCGACTGCGACTCGGGCGTGCGGGACCTGATCGGAGGCTCCGCACTTCTGATATGATGGCACGAGTGTCGCGGCTCCTCCTGTCTGAACGTCGCCCGCCCCATGCGGTGAACTGTTTCCCACCGCGTGCGATGCGATGCTCGGGTGGGGGGGGCGCAGGCAGGGGTTATGTGCTTAATGATCTCTCTAGGTATCTCGTAGCCCAGAGGTGCAGGTGCAGGCGGGGCCCTCATTTGAAGGCAGAGCAGAGCAGTTCAAAGCTAGGCTCAGCCACTTACACACTAGGTGACCTTGGGCAGATGTCTTCACTCGGGAAATGTCCACCTCCTGGTCCATAAAGTAGAGACAATGGTGCATCACCTCCCAGAGTTGGGTCAAGGATTCAATAAGTCATATAAAAGCACTTGGCAAATAATAGGCACTTAACACATACCATTAATAGCCTGGTCTGAACCTTGCCTCCAATACTTCCTATGGGGCGACCTTGAGGAGGTTGCGTGACCTCCCAGGTCATCAGCTGCCTCACTTGGAAGGTGGGAGTGTGTGCAGGGCCCTCAGAGCTTGCACAAGCTCGATGCATGCCGGTTACCAGCAGCGGCAGCTCCACCACGGTGTACCGAGCACCTCCTGCCTGGTGCCTTGAGGGACAGAAGAAAAGGGAGCATGAGCCCCAGACCGTAAGCCTGTGAGCTGCCCCAAAACCACAGTTCTGAGAAGAGGATGAATCCGAATGATGTAACCAAAAGAAGAGAAGACTCGGGGAGATTTGTTCACGAAGCACAGATGCCTTCGGGTTATCACGGAACAGAGAAGGCGAGATTGCTCCGCGTGGCCGGAGAGGGCAGAGCCAGCGCTGGGTGGAACCATGAGGCTCCGAGGGGTCCAATTTTAGCCGCATTCCACGAACTTTCAATCGAATTCCGTTATCCAACAATGGATGGCCAGAAAGGTGAAAAGGATTTTAAAACTCTTGCAGGAAGTAATTCGGTCAAGCCTACGCCATTTAGTGGAGGAAACGGAGTCCCATCATTCGGAGGAGATTTTGATCATCGTCCTACCCAACCTCGGCTGCCGGGTTAACAGGCCTGTTTGGGATGAGCTCAGCAACGGCTCCGCATCTGCTTTCAAAACGTAGCTACAAGGATCGGTAGCTTTCCATTCAGATAGGGTCATCCCAAGGTCCACTTGATGATATTTCATTTTCTTGGCTGTTATGGACTCGGTTTCAACCGTAAGTCCACATCCACCCCTGAGGCATGGGGTGGCCTCAGGATCAATGGCCCCTGTTCTTGGATGGGGCTTGGGGCACACAGTGTATACGGACCATGGTGAGGACCGTGACACTATCCGGGGAAAGTGCTCGGGAAGAGGGAACAGCAAGTGCAAAGGCCACGAGGAAGGAAGAGGAGAGCCTCTCTTTGCCTCTGGAGCAACAGGAAATGAGATTGGGGGCACGCAAGAGGCCAGATCATGAACGGACTTGGAGGCCATCATTAGAATTATGGGTTTTGTCCTGTTTCTTGGTAGGAGGCCAAGGGCAGGATTCAAGGGGACAAACCACACTTGACTTGCTCAACCCCTACGATTTCCCATCTCAGTTAATTTCCTCATTCGCCACGTCTCTTGGGCCCCAGAACTTAGAGCCATCCCTGACTCCTCTCCTCTCCCCTGAGGAAGGCAATTGCATCGCCTCATCCCTGCCACCCAAGCCAAAGCCACGTACCGCCTGGGGGGTGACAGCACTGTCTCACTTCCACCCTCACTCTTCAATCCATCAGCAAAGTTCCTCTGCGTCCCAAGCACGGCCACGCACACGCCTCTGCACTACTAGAAAGGAGGAGCCACCCTCCGTGCATGACAGGCAGACTTCTTCCAAAGAAAGAAACCAAAAGCAAATCCGAGAATAACAGTTGGGAGACAAGACATCCAGGCCAGAGATGGTGGTAATAGTGTGAGGTCCCTGCAGAAATCCTGAGCTGCCGGGGCTTCCACAGAGGATAGACCGAGGATCTGAGCCAAACGTATCCTGATCTGAGGAGGCTGGGAAAGTCCGATCACCTCTGCGTGTGAATACACCTGATAGATTACAGAGAAGGGAATGTGACCACCCGGCAAGAGGTGGCTCTACACGCACAGATGATCTTTTCTTTTCCTCATTTTTTCTCAGGCTTCAAAATTGTGAACGGTGACTATGTTTCATAATCATACAAATATATTAGAGGTAAAAGTCATCAGGTAGGATCCCATAGGTTTCTGCATTTCTCCTGGTGTAGATTGAATGTCAGAGATAGTAGGACGCGCTCGTCCCTGTTCTAGACAGCAGATGCCTAACGACAGGCTTGAAGCTGCACAGTGACACATTGCGGAGTGGGGCTGACGCCATGCTGACATCTGCGACCTTTGACGGGCACCGGGCCATAGACGTACGTCCCCCACCCTAGGCCTGTGCTGCCAGGGTTTGAGACCTGAGCACGGGATAGATGGTCAACCCCAGTACGTTGCATTTCAGAATTCCATCGGGAGCTGCAAGCTGCTGAGAACTTTTCTTTTCTTTTTCTTTTCTTTTTTTTTTTTTGAGGGCAGGGAGGGGCAGAGGGAGAGGGAGAGAGCAGTAAGCAGGCTCCACGCACAGCAGAGCCCAACACGGAGCTCGATCTCGCAATCCTGAGATCATGGCCTGAGCCAAAATCCAGAGTCGGACGTTTAACCGACTGAGCTACACAGGCGCCCATGCTGAGAGCTTTTCCGAGTCTCAGTCTGTCTTCCAAAGCACCCACAGATCCTCCTAGCACCCGGCCCTTGGAAAGCGATATGTGCAGGCCATGCATATCTTCATTCAGTCGTATACATATTTTTTAGGGTTTTGTTTATTTGAGAGAGAGAGAGCGAACAAGGGAGAGCAAGAGAGCACAAGCAGGGGGAGCAGTGAGGGAGAAGGAGACGCAGACCCCCCACCGAGCAGGGAGCCCAACATGGGGCTGGATCCCAGGACCCCGGGATCACGACCTGAGCCGAAGGCAGCTGCTTAACCAGCTGAGCCACCCAGGCTTCCCCTCTTCATTCAGTTGTAATGTCTAACAAATATTTACCAAGCATGTTCCGCGGGTCAGGCCACACTTTAAGAGCCTTACGTGTATTAACTCAATCCTCACAGGCCGTAGATGGATGCTGGCATCATCGTCATCCGAGAGACGAACGAAATGAGGCACCTGGAGGCTGAGTACCTTCTCCAAGGGCTCAGCGCATTAAGGGGAGGGCGGGGTCTGGCTCTGCGCCCCTCGACCCCTCACTCTCCGGCCTCTCAAGTGGCTCCTGGGGGCCTGAGCCAGGCTCTGACAGTGACGCAGACACAGAAGGGACTAAGCGCTTCCCTTCGGAGAGCCTAGCGGGTGCTGTGCTTAAGTGGTCAGTGCTATGCCGGCTTCCCCACCGTGCGTCCTTGGGCACCTCACCTACCCCCTCGGTCCTTTGGCCTCCTTCTCTGCAAAAGGAAGCTGAAGTTAATTCCCGCTTTATGGAAGTGTTGAGAGGATTAAAGGAGTTAACCCAAATCACAGAGCACCTGGCACATCCTAAGCGCTCAATTAAATTATTATTATTAATCATTCTTATAGGATAGAATGAGACACAAAACAGGGAGTGCTCAGTGCTCCCTGAGAGCTCATCCGAGCGGTGCTGGAAGCTGAGTATTGGAGGAGGAGCAGGCCTTTGCTGTCGGTAAGCGGGGAGGCCGAGGAGGACGAGCTGGGGCTTTGCGGGCGGGGGTGCAGCAGGAGCCCGGGCTGCAGGCAGGAGGCGGTGCGTCTTCACTCCCAGGGCGCTCAGCCGCGGGGTGTTCTCCGTCCCCCCTGCAGGGGACAGCTCCCGGGGCACAGCTCCCAGCGCGGCCTGCGTAGACCACCCCGACGTGTGGCCTCTCGGGTTGCCGGGACTGGAGACTCACTGGGTTCAGCTGTTTAGCGCTGGAAGAGCGCAAGCTTCGGCTTCAAAGAGAAAAGGCATTTGAAAGGCTTATGAAAGGGCTTAGGAACCTTCTTGTACATCAAACACGCCTTACAAAGCAACATTCTGATGAGTTAAGTGCAAATGAATCAGAAACACAGGATTAAATTTCTCTTGAAATACACACAGGTTTAAAGATTAAGAGGGAATTGCCGGGCGAATCGTGTGCGGGGTGAACGCGGCGAGGGAGCTCCAGTTGGTTCGTGTCCGCCGCTTGCCTCCGTGATCAGCGTAAACAACAACAATAATAATAGCTTCGGCGCTGCTTAGCGTACTTCTGGCTCCCTGGGGCGCACGGGGAGCTCGCAGGTAGGTGCGGAGCGCGGAGACGCGTGATGCCAAGGCGGAAGGCCGCCCAAGGACCCGGGGGGGCGCGCCAGGGGCCGGCAGCCGTCCTCAAAAGCGGCTTCCGTGCCCCTGCGTCTCCCGGCCGGACTGTCCCCAGGCTGCTCCAGCCCACGGACCACGGGCGCAGGCCTGGCTCGAGGTCATCTAGAAGGTCACGCGTTGAAGATGGCAGATTGTCCATCCCGCAGTGGACTTCACGGGAAGCCTAAGTGAGCCGTCGCGCGAAGCATCACAATCTCAGGACTTCCTGCCACAGCAGCAAAGACAGGTGGGCCAAGGGCCACGTGGTGGAATGAAAAGGAACCCGGACCGTAGCTGGTCAGGGCACCTGAGTTCTAACCTCTGCCTCGAACACGTTGTGTGGGGCTCCGGGCAGGGCCCTCCCGCTGCTCCGGCCTCAGTGTCGCTTCTAGTAAAGTGAGGACAGTAGACGAGGTGCTGGTCAAAAGCCTTGGCTGTAAGGTTGCAGATTAAATGATTCTAAACAACACATTTCAAATTGAATTGTCTTCCGGTCAACAAAGATCCATTAAACACCTACTACCTTTTGGGGATCCCTGGGTGGCGCAGCGGTTTGGCGCCTGCCTTTGGCCCAGGGCGCGATCCTGGAGACCCGGGATCGAATCCCACGTCGGGCTCCTGGTGCATGGAGCCTGCTTCTCCCTCTGCCTGTGTCTCTGCCTCTCTCTCTCTCTCTGTGTGTCTATCATGAATAAATAAATAAATCTTAAAAAAAAAAAACACCTACTACTTTTCAAGCACAGGAGCTGCGGAGATGCGGAAGTCCAGGCATTTAGAATATGAGCTTAAAGATAAATGATTATAATATAAAACAGCAGAAAATAAATGATAGATGATAGATCAAGGAGAGAGAGAGAGAGAGAGACTGATTGGATCTGCCTGGTAGGAAGCAGAAGCATTAAAGAAAGCCCACGTCTGGGGGACTCAGTGGGTTAAGCATCTGCCTTCAGCTCGGGTCATGGGTTCAGGGTCCTGGGGTCAGCCCAGCATCGGGCTCCCTGCTCAGTGGGGAGCCTGCTTCTCCTTCTGCCTTCCTCCTCCCCCTATTCATGTGCTCTCTCTCAAAGGAATAAAATATTCTAAAAAAGGAAGGAAGGAAGAAGAAAGGAAGGAAGGAAGGAGGGAAGGAAGGAGGAAAGGAAGGAAGGAAGGAAGGAAGGAGGGAGGGAGGGAGGGAGGGAGGGAAGACAGGCACTAGAAGACAGTGACACTCGGATCAGGCTGGGAGGAGAGAAGGCGGCTGCCGGCCGACAAGGTGGGGGCCTGTTCCACACAGATCCAGGGGCGTCACGGCTGGAAGGGCTCTTATTTCACAGATGGAGAAACTAAGGCCCAAAGGACTTAATTAGACCCATAGCTGATTAGTAGTAGCAAACGTGGGGATTATTAACAAATTTCCCAGACCTTCCAGTCCCAGTCCAGAATTTAACAATGAAAACCTCTAGGAGGCGAGCAGGGCGGCCCCTCCGGGGTGCGGGGTGGGAGGGGCTGTCCTAGGGCCGCTGAAACTAAATACCACAGCCCGGGCGGCTTATCAACCAAATGGTGATCTCAGGGCTCTGGAGGCCGGAGGTCCGAGACCCAGGTGCGGGCGTGGGCCGGGGAGGCCTCTCCCAGGTCACAGGCTTCCCAAGTACCTCCTCTGTAGGGCTGCGCATCCCATTTGCTAGGCCCCACCCTCATGACCCTATTGCCTCCCAAGGCCCCACCCCTATTATTATCACCTTGGGCCTTGGGATTTCTCCCCGTGAATCTGGGGAGGACGCACACATTCAGACCATGGCGGGAGGCGCATTTTTTTCCGCGGTTGATGCAACAACGTGCCACGAGGTCAGCAGCTTGAACAACTCACGCTCGCGCATCCCGTGCGGTCCCGCAGGCAGGGAGCCCAGCGGTCAGTCTCTCTGGGCTGAAATCAAGGTGTCAGCAAGGACTGCGTTGCTTTCTGGAGGCTCTTGGGAGGCAACCCACTGCCTTGCTTCTAGCAGCCACCAGCTCCCATCACTGCATCCGGAGTGTCTGGAACGGCACTCGGTGCATAGGACACGTTTCCCTCGAGCTCCCGGCGGCCACCGGCACTCCTTGGCTCATGGCCCTTCCCCTCCACATACGCAGCCAGCAGGGGCGGGAGGGGGGAAGGCTTCTGAGATGGCAACACTCTGACCTCCCCTGGTGCCCCCCCTTACGCTGGTAAGGATCCTTGTGATTACACGAAGGCTACCTGCATAATCCAGGGTACTCCCCCTATTTTAAAGTCAGCTGATTAGCATCCTGAGAGCCATCTGCTACCTTAATTCCCCTTTGCCACGTAATTTCCCACATCCCCAGGTTCCAGGGATTAGGACGGGGACATCTTTAGGGGACCGTTACTCTGATTAGCACAAAGGAGAGAGTGTCAATTCATTCCTTCATCCTTTATTAAGTGCCTGCTGTGTGTCATTCACTACTCTGGGTTCTGTGGAGAGAGTAACAAGACGGAATGTCCCTCTACCTTCTCAGAAAGACACTAAAGGGGACACCAACCAAGTGTCACAGCAGAGGAAGTGTGGTGCCAAGGGTTAGGAAAACATTCCCAAACAGAATGCATCTGAACCTCTATGCCCCTCGCCGCATACCCAGATTAAGAGTCAAGACGTATCTTCCAAGTAGATTAGTCTCTATCAAAAAGGAAAAAAAACAAAAAAAAAAAAACAAAAAACAAAAAACAAAAAAAAATAGAAAAGAAAATGAAAAGAAACAGAGAAACAGGATTTATTTTTAATGAACCTGTCTTGGCTCTGAATAATCACTGCTTCCTTTTCTGGTTTGACTTCATTATAGCTTAGTTTGGACTCTTGTTTGAGTGAAACATTGGCCACGGACCAAAGGCTGTTCTGGGCGTTGAGGATGCGATGTGAGAAAGAGAGCAGAGCCTACAGGGAGGGGAAGAGGAGTCTGCACGCGGCCACCACAGAGCATGACAATGACTGTGTCTTTACTCTTCAACATGGGGTCTCGGGGAGCAGGATGGGTGGCCCAGCGTCCCATAGCAGGGATTGCAACGATGGGCAAGAAACCATAGCCAGGGGTTCACAGGTTAACGAGGGTCAGTAAGAGAGTCTGCTTCAAATCAGCAGGTCCACACTAGAAACAGTCTGATTCCAGAGACAGAGACTGGACTCCAAGGATCAAACCGGCCCAAGGGGGTAGGCAGAGAGGCGTTAGAAGGATACTGGGAGTGGATACTGGTTCACCTGGTGAACTGGTCCCCAGGAGGCACTTCTACCCGTGATACGAGCATTAAATTAGGTTCAGCTAAACCAGGGCATGTCTTCTTGGTCCTACAGGTGAGCAAGTGCTTCCAGGGGTGGAGGAGGTGCCGGCCCAGCAGCCGGGACCTGACATGAGGTCGCACCTGGGCTACCTGATACAGCGCCAGAGCTCGGCCAGCCCAGTTGCCCCCAGTGACGGCCAGCCGCCCATCAGACCTGTACGTGTGCCCGGCTAAGAGCCAAGAAACACAACTGCTCTGACGAAACAGATGATCCCAGATTCAGGAGCTAAATGCAGGCTCACCGTGTTAAGCCACGGAGTTGTGGGGAGGCTTGTTACATGGCGCTATCATGACACACATAGTTGGTATGCAAATCCATGCTGCAAGGAACGCTGGGAACAGTATCTGGCATTTTCAGCCTCACTAATGAGAAAGAAAAATGACTAGTGGGTAGGCAACCGGCGACGTGGGGGGAACGGCGCATCTCTACGCGTCCGGGGAGGGGCGAAGATACTGCCGGTGCTTCCGTGTAATTCTTCAAAAGGAACTGGCCAGTGGTGAAGGGTTAAGCAAGGAACGAGATCAAAGGAGCCAAGTCCTCATGCAGCCAAGACTTATCGCGCCTTCCTGCCTGAGTTGTGATGACAAATGCATCAGGGACTGTATTATCAGCAAGACAATTGCAAAATCATGGGACGGCTCGCTGTAATACGGAATTCATGAGCCTCTGGAAATAGTCTGTATTAAGGTATTTCCCGCAGGTCATTTTGGCAGAGTTTGGACGTTCGCGTTCTTAGTACATGGCCCAGCTGAGTTCCCACAGCTGGCAAATTCCCCAGCGGGCCCATACAGCTCACCCCCGGCCTGGTCCAAACCAAACCCCACAGCAAAAAGTGGAATTAAGCCGAGTCCTTGGCTGGCTTTTCCACACTCTCTTGTATTCAGGCTGCGTGTTCTCTCTCCACGTAACCTCCGCGATCTCTTGGAACCCTCCCCTCCACTACAGAAGGTTGATGTCAACCCTCATCTAGATGAGAACCCTGAGGGCTGAGACGTTGTCCCTTGTCCACTGTCACAAGCAAACTGCGGAGAGAGCTCTCGCTCCTGCCTCGTAGCTCTATCCGGGGAGCCCCCGTGTCTTTCTCCTTTGCCTAACTCGAGTCTCTGCTCAAACACCACCTCTTCAAGGACAACCTCCTCGACCAGCCTTCCTACATCGCCACCCTGTGTCTTCCCCTCATTCCCTTTTATTCCTGTTAATGATTCTTACGCTGCCTGACGCGGTAGCAGAACCTTGTTATGCTTCCAGCTATATTCCCAGGGCCTACGGCAATGACTGACACCTAGTAGACCGCCAATAAATATTTGTTAAAGGAAGGAAGGAAGGAAGGAAGGAAGGAAGGAAGGAAGGAAGGAAGGAAGGAAGGGGGTCATCAAGTTGACCTATCCTGCACCTCCGAGCCCCCAGCCGTCCAGGTCATCCTAACCCCGGCCTCCTGCTTCTGCAGAGTGGAGCAGCGCCCTTCTGCTCATGCTTCCTCCTATCCCACACCACTTAAACCCAGGGAGACGCCCAGATCGCTCTATAGTCACCGGAAGCCTGCAGTGCGTACACGGACTGCTCAGGCATAGTCAGCGTTTGGCCTGGGGATGAGAGAAGAGACGCACATCACATGAAAACAAACAACTTCACAGCAAACGTCAGGCATCACAGGTTTTGAGATGTACTCGAGTCCCATCAGCGTCAAGGAGTCCCCAGCACGCTTCCCCCAGTCCCTCATCTCTCCTGCCACCGTACGCCCCCGTCCTCCTCCCACCACCCCTCCCTTCCCTCTCACCTCACCTCCTCTCTGGGCATCTCTCCCCAATGATTTTCCTGCCACTGCCCCTCCGCCCCACAAAGCTATTGTCATGAACAAAGACAGCATCTTCCTTAGAAGAAATTCATGCCCCAACTTTTAAGAAGTTTGCTCTGCTCCACTGGGGAGGGTGGAGGAGGGTCGGAGCTCCATGGGGTGTAAACATCAAGCGAGTTGGAGACAACCACTTTCTCCGATACACTTATACATCCAGGGCCTTACTGAAGCTTCCCGGACACAACAAGACGTAGACACTGTCTCCTCCAAGATGGAAACTAGGTAGCTCAACCTCAAGGAAGGTGAAACCTGCCTCCTGACACCTGCCACTGAGCCAGGATTCATTCAAATCCAGATCCATGTTCTAATGGTGGCACAAAACTGTCTTCACCCACCTGTTCGTCTCCTGATTTCAGCAAATAGCATCGGAACCCAAAAGTCCCCCAGGAGGCTCCTGCTCCTATGCTTCTCGCATCTGGTCTGCACTTAGCCTCCCTAAACACCCCGCAGCCCAGCGCCCACACCCCTTGTCCACCTCCGCTGCCACAGGCCTGGCCATCATCTTTCCCCTGGACACGGCATCCTAGCTGCTACATGCCCCCACCTCCAGGATGGCTTCCTCTAGTCCCCTGCACACAAAGTGCTGCCGGGGAGTCAGAGAAACATATATCAGATTGTGTCACTCTCTTGACTACAAACCTTCCGTGACCCCCCCATTGCCTTAGGGGAAAGACCAAATTCTCTCTGGTCCACATAGCCCTTCCGAATTTGGGCCTATAAATGTCCCCACTGCAGCCCTCATACCCGGACAGAGGGCCAACTCTTCTCCGTCATTCCTTCCCACTCGTTATCACCCTTGGCACAACCAATTCACTCTGCCCACAGCTCCATCTCCCACATGTTCTCTGTCTGAAAGTTCTTACTCTTCGCTCATGGCTCAGCTCACCATCCTCACTCTCGCCACACACCCAAGCCACCTCCAGACCCCACGGCAGCCAGGCTTGCGCATCACACTCGACCACAAGACCCGCTTTATTGGTCCGACTGTCCCACAAAACCATGACCACCGGGAAGGCGGGGACTGAGTAACTGTATTGTCCCCTCAGTGTTTGTGCTTTGTGGGTGCCGAGCAGAAAAGTCGAATGAACGAATGAATGAAGGAACAAATGACTTAAAACACCTCCTGCCTCCTTCCACCACTAAAAATGACACACAGAACCGCCATCATCCCCCTGACACCTGCTCTGTCGTATTTTATTCTCATTCTTGGTAATTTCATGAATTGAGTTTTTCAACTTCCCTTCTTGTGATTTGACAACTCTGTGTTGAGATATATATATAAGTTAACCATTATTTCTAGAATTTGAATAATGTACAAATCCTCTTTATTATTTTTTACGATTTTTTATTTTATTTATTCATGAGACACAGAGAGAGAGGGGACTGGGGGAGGCAGAGACACAGGCAGAGGGAGAAGCAGGCTCCCTGCAGGGAGCCCAATGTGGGACTCGATCCTGAGTCTCCAGGATCACGCCCTGGGCCGAAGGCGGCTGCCCATATCCCCTTTAAAAGAAAATGCTTTCCACGGGCCACCCCAGTTCCTCCAGAGACTAAGTTTGAAACACATCAAGTTACTATAATAAGTCTTTTCTAGCAACATGCCTTTCGATGGGGAATTAGCACAGCTAGGGAAGCTTGGGCTATGAAACCTGTAAGAGTAAAGAAGGAAATGAAAGCAAAATAATAATAGATTTTCATAACTCAAGGAGCCTCAAGAATATGTTTACAGACCCCCAAGCTTCGACCTCGGTTTGAGAAACACTGGACTAAATTCTTAGAACTATAAATAACCCAAGACCACCTCGTCCCCCTTCCTTGTCACACGGATGAGAAGCCGAGACCCAGAGAGACGCTTGGTTTGCTCAAGGTCACACAGCCCCGCAGAGAACCTGGAACTCCTGGTGTTTAGTCGTTCGTGAATCGACTTTCCCTTCTGAACTATCTTGATAGCATCTCCCCAGACGTGTCATCACAATCCCCACCTCCTTCACTTTTTGCTTTGGTTCGGTTGGTTTGGCTTGTTTGAAGGAAGTAGCGCAGAACCTGTCGCGCTCCCCACCCCGCCGCCCACGAAACCTCTACTTTCCTGAGAAACCTAATTCCCCAGACTCAGTAAAGTAGCAGTTGTCCAAAGCCTTTCAGAAATGGATACCCTTTTCTTTTTGTGGATGAAAAAAAAAATGGCAGGCTGGTACAAAAAGAGTGGTTTCCACATAGGTTTCTCTGGGAATCAGACAAAAGTGGCCACCGAGAGAAACCTGCCTGGAGGCGACCCTCACACCTGAGCGGCCCCGCAGCCCCCAGGTGCCCCCACTCACACTCCGGCCTTCCTTCCACGCATGGTGCGTCTCCGTCCCTCCAAGTCAGGAAACGGGGTCTCCGAGAAAGACAGGGACGGGCCCAAGGACTGCACCCCGTGAAAGGCAGGCCCCGGGCACAATCAGAATAAACCACCTCATTTAATTTGAATTCCCTGGACCCCTGAAAGCAGTTTGCTTCGGAGCGAAGATCCCGTATGCAAACCTGGTCGATGGATCTGAAGGGAGACATACACTCGAAAATAATAAACAAGAAACCATTTATAAGGAAAGAAAAATCGAAGGGCAGAAAGTAATGAATCACCATTGCAAGTCGGCACAAAAAGAAAAATTAGTTCATAAAAATGCAGTTGGATAAATAATAGGTTATTTCATCATGTAAATATGTCCCAAAAATAACTTTATTGAAACGAAAACATCTATCGCAGCCCAAACAATTCATCACACTAACGTATATCTGGAATCCTAACAAATTTATGAAAACGTTATATTCCGTAATCTTTCTGATCCAATGCAAATAAATAGCTGTGCTTCGACGGTCTCGTTACGAAATGATTAATCACAGCTGCCAAAAGCAGCCCAGAAGCTAATTTTGATTTCTCACATTGTGGGTGGCATTTGGGGGAATCTCCAAGGACTGTGCCTCTGGGTACGGGACCTTCGGGAATAAAGATCCCCTTCCCCTGCCTCCCCCACGGGGGGCAACCCGGGAAGAATCATCATTCTCACTTTGAAGCTGAATATAGCTTTTTCCAGATAAAGAAATTCAAGAGCTTCTTGTTGGGCAGAATGAGTCAGGAGAGGAAGGAAGGAAGCTAATATTCACTGTGGTCATTTTATTTTCTCCTCACGACGCCCACCCCGCATGGGATGAGCCACTATTATGGAGCCCGGGAGAGAAAATCGGGGCCCAAATCTCCCCGCCAATCGCTCAGAGATCGGCCTACTGGAAAGCTGGCCTACTTGTCCAGGCTCACCCAAGACCTCGGGCATCGCAAGGCCCGTGTCCCAGAAACCCCCTCCCAAGTCAGCGAACTGGGACGAGAGGCCACCGTACCCGAGGGCGCCAATGTGGGTTCACCGGACCTCAAAACCCTGCGCCTTGGTATTTGGGCAACGCCACTTCCTCCAAGACATGTCGGGGCCCCGTTTTGGTGGCCAGAACCCTTGTGCTTGGAGACGGAGGGCAAGGCTTGACCCCCGACGTGTGCCCTCGGCTGCAGCTGCTAAATCTCTGGCGCAAGTGGAGCGGGGGAAAGTGGAGATGACACGAAGTCACCTGCAGCCTTGAGTTCTGCTGCCCTCTTCCTCGGCCCCATAGAGAGCCGCCTAGACCTAAGGGCGGAGCTGACCCGAAAACCCCTTCACCTCCGTGTAGAACCCTATTCAATTACCTATGTCATTAGGGAACGAAGAATTTCTTTTTTATGACTTTTACTTTAAAAAAGGCTGTTCCAGTTTTTAAAGAGTTTATTTTGGAAAGGATGCTAGTTCCTGTAGGGGAAAAAAAAAAGTTTCTGGCTGAAACTGTGAATTTTCTAACTGCAAGCTCTTTCAAAGGCAAGAAGGCAGGCTTTTGAAGGGATGGTTACTAGGGAGACAATTGTATTTAAATTATCAGCTCACAATAGACCCGGCAAAGATATTGATTGGAAGCGAGAGGGTGAAATTATTTTCTTCAAACTGGGGAAAAAACGAGGGTCTGGCTAGAGGCTCGCCCGTCCCCAAGTGGAGAGAGACACTGGTCGTACTGGTTTCCTTTGTTTAACTGCAGATGCTGAGAACTGAAAAAAGATGCTCGCTCCTTTTCTCCCAAAGAGCCTCTCTGTGCGGTGAATGCTGCGCCGGGGAGTCTCCCTAAGGGTCCCGCAGCCCCACGAGGAACCAATAACAGTAAAAACCCGTGTACGACCGTCTACACGCGCGAGATTCTTGAAGCAATTCCCCATGTGAGCACATTTAAGCCTCACGATAACCCCGTGAGGTCGCTGATTATCATCCTTCTTGTTATTATTGCCATTTTGCGGACAGGAAAACTGAAAAGGATGCACAGGCAGCTCCAGGTCCCGCAGGGCCTGGCACAGCGGGGATTTGACCCCAGGCCCTCGTCGGCACGAAAGCCCCGTCGCTGATGGACAAACTCCAGACAAAGTGTCTTCAGTGAGAGGCGTCCGGTGGAGCTAGGAAAATGTGTGGAACTAAGGCCGAGAGGAAACCGGACGTGACGAAGACATAACCGGTAACATTTAGGGACCAGCGATCGCATTAACACCTGTGCCTACGTGTCATCTGTCCCCTTCCTAACAGGACAGCGATGTCATTTTTATCCGCTGCTGACTTGGAGGTTGTTTAGTAACAAAGGGATGGACCATCTGGTTGTGTGACCCCCCTACCCCCCCACCGGCCGGCCCCGTGCTCTACGAGGAGCTTCACATCCACCTGGTCCTCCCAGCGACCCTTTGGGAGAAGACACTGCGGTGTCATCCTCTCTGGTTTACAGACGAGGGAACAGATTTTGAGGCCTAGAGAGTGGAGGTGTCCTAAACCCCGGCCTCCTGCGGCTCCCAGCTGCCCAGGCCCCCTGCTGATCAGCCCTGAGGCGCCGCCGCCGCCACCTCCCCCCCCTCGGAGCCTTCCCAGCTCCCTGCCCGCCCGCCCCTGGGCTCCGTGCCCCCCAGCACTCAACCAGAGGGGGTAACTGTGCTCACTCCCCTGCTCCAAATGTGAGCCCCTGGGGCAGTCACTTCCTCCGCCCTCTCCGCCCCAGCCCAGCGCTGCACCTGGCACCTAGAAAATGCCCCGGAAATGTCTGGGAAATAAATGATTCAAGGAATGCTCATCCCGGAGTCTGGTGACTTCATGTGATTTGAGTTAATGCATTTTCTCCCCTGTCGAGAAAGAAAAGCTCCCAGACGACCCCTCAGCTGTGTTCAGATATTGTAAATCATTGATCATAAAGATGAAACGCACGAGCTGGACCGAGACCCGGGAACCCGTCAGTCCCGCGGGGATAAATCTCCGTTCGCGGGGCCCAGGGCCTGAGCAGGCTTCCCAGGGCCATTAAGCTATCACCGCGGCTCAGGCATTAGTTGGAATAAAGTGTTTGTGTTTGTTTGTTATCATTTCTTAGTAAAACTAATTAAGGAACTAATTGATTGTTTTGTTGTTCTACTAATTAACTCCATATGGTGCCCATTTCCATGGAGATAGACTATGAGTTATGGGAAGGACTCTGATTTAACGTGTCGTCTCTGGGTTTGGGGACAATCCTTTAGAATTAAGTATCCTTTCCAATCTCCTTTCCTTCCGTTGCCACAGCCGCATTCTTGGCCTCCTCGGCTCCTCGAGGATGGGAAATGGGGCCGCCGGGCCGGGCAGGGAAGCCCGAGAAGGAGGGAAGAGCTGAGGGCGGGAGCAGGTAGTGGAGAAAGCCCTGGGATGAGGTGATGATACCTGTTGCCAAGGCGTCCAGTCTGAGCACCTGCTGCGTACCCGGCACCGTGCTGAGCGCTGCATACGTTGCCGCAAATCCTGTCGATGGCCAACCTTTACGCTACTGGCCCCATTTTGCAGAAAAAGAAACTTGGGTTCTCAGCGTCACTTGCACAAGGTCTTCCAGCTAATGCACGTGTCCATCCATCCATTCATTCAACAAATCTGCACATGGCACCCTCAGGGGATGAGGCGCAGATCTCGCCTCTGGAAGTAGCTCTGAATCAGATTCAGTCCCTCCCCCAGGGACCATATTTTCTAGAAGGGAAAACAGATAATAAATAAGAAAACAAACAAGACTGTTTCAGGCGATGACAAAGGCAAGAAAGAAAATAAGTCCAGGTGGTAAGAGAGTGATGATGGCACCATTTTAAATCCATTGAGTAGGAGTGTCTGGGTGGCTTAGTCAGTTAAGCATCTGCCTTCAGCTCAGGTCATGACCTCAGGGTCCCGGGACCAAGACCCACGATAGGCTCCCCACTCGGCTTGTGCCTCTCCCTCTGCTTCTACCCCTCCCCCTGCTCATGTTCTCCCTCTCCCTCTTTCTCTCTCTCAAATAAATAAAATCTTTAAAAAAAAAAAAAAAACCATTGGGTAGGAAAGACCTCTGTGAGCAGGTGACATTTGAGCTGGAATCTGGATGAGAGGAAGGGAACAGCCATGTGAATGTCTCTGAGGAGAGCCTGTGGACAAAGAACAGCAAACAGGGTGCCAAGGCAGGAAGGTGCTTGCGGTGTCCCACCAACCACCCAAAGTCCAGGCAGAGGGAGCCAGGGGGAGAAGAAGGAGAAGGAAGGAGAGACATGAGGGCAGAGGGCGGGGGCCAGGCCATGAGGCCCTTCGATATCTCAGTAGAGTCTCGATTCTCTTGTGTGTGGATGACTCGGTCCATCTGAGTCTAGAATCCACGTTCTTCTCATAGCCCGTGCTGTGAGTATGGGTGTAAGGCTGGGCCAGCCCACAAACACATGCAGGGCACTCACTGAGCACTGGATGCCGGGAGGCAGTCACGATCCTTTGAGACTGACTTGCTCGGTGGCTCCTGACCTTGGATCCTCAGATTTTTAAGGATCAGAGAAATCAATGTCGGGACAGCTGGCTCAGAAATGGAAATGCCCTTTACCCAAAATCAGGCCCCAAAGCTTAGACCTAGACCTTAGCCTGGACTGTCCTTGAAGATCTAGGTTATAGGGCAGGTTACTGTTCAGTAAATATTCACCCTCGCTCCCTTCTCGTGGTGAATGGGATAGCCTTCCCCCACCCCACCTCGCCCCAGCTGGTGCTGGTGGCCCACGTGGCCTGCTTTGGCCACTGGAAAGCCAGCAGATGTGATGCAAGCACAAGCTTTCCCTATGGGTGGGCTGGACCTTGTACTCTAGTGACCTGTCGTGAGACAGCATCTCTGACAGCTGCTGTGCTTCAGCTGAGTCCCCAAAACACACCCATGGTCTAGAGCCAAGCCCAGGCCACCACCACTTGGAACAGTGTTACCCAGCAAAACCTGGGGCGGAGCAGCTAAACTACAGTTGACCCGCAAGCTGGTAAAGCCAAAGAACAAATGCTTGTTGTCAGAAGCTACTGAGCATTGGGGATGTTTGTTACACAGCATCATGTAGAATAGCTGACTCATGTACCTACTATGTCCAAGGCCTTGATCGGATGCTGAGATGCAGATAAGGAATATAGTTAAGGAATAAATACGGTTAAGGAATTTCATCTACCTTTGAGTAGCTGAAAGTCTAATAATGACTCTTTTTTTGAAATCATAATTATAAAAAAAAAGAGAAATCGTAATTATATTAACTCAAGTCAGAAACACAGATAGTTTTACTCTGACTGCTAGCTTGATTGGTAGTTATATAATTACAAATTTTAAAGGAACAACATTAAAAAAGTATAACTTAGTGCCCATAAAGGCTGTGATGGACTAATAAAGGGAAATCATGGTGTGGTCGAAGGATGTACTGAGTTCAAATCCTGTGTTTGCCATTTAGTGGCTGGATGATTTTGGAAAAGAAATGCAAACTTTTCTGGGCCCCAGTTTTTACATTTCTACAATGGGAAAAGTAATGGCCACTTCCCAATGAAGTTGTCAAGATTTTTTAAAAAAATACATGTCAAATGCCCAGCATGATATCTAACAGGGGTGGTCCTTCAGACATGCCCCTTTTTAGCTAGCTTTTTTTAGGTTCTTTTTATTTTTTTTAAGATGTATTTACTTACTTATTTATTCATGAGACACAGAGAGAGACAGAGAGAGAGAGAGAGAGAGAGGCAGAGACACAAGCAGAGGGAGAAGCAGGAGTCAGCCAGGGAGCCCTATGTGGGACTCAATCCCAGGTCCCCAGAATCATGCCCTGGGCCAAAGATGGCAGTAAACTGCTGAGCCACCCAGGCTGCCCTTAGCTGTAGGGTTTTTTTTTTTAGTAGTTTTTTTTAAAAAGATTTATTTATTCATAATAGATATAGAAAGAGAGAGAAGCAGAGACACAGGCAGAGGGTGAAGCAGGCTCCATGCAGGGAGCCCGACACGGGACTCGATCCCAGGACTCCAGGATCGTGCCCTGGGCCAAAGGCAGGCGCCAAACCGCTGAGCCACCCAGGGATCCCTTAGCTGTAGGTTCTTAATAAACATGTAAGGTATGGGTTCCATATGAGATGGGGTTTAGGGATCCCTAGGTGGCTCAGTGGTTGAGCATCTGCCTTTGGCTCAGGGTGTGACCCCGGGTCCTAGGATCGAGTCCCATGTCAGGGTCCCCACAGGGAACCTGCTTCTCCCTCTGCCTGTGTCTCTGCTTCTCTGTATCTCTCAAGAATAAACAAATAAAATCTTAAAAAAAAAAAAAGATAGGGTTTAAGTGTCCAAATTCCATTGCCAGCACCCTTCTACTGTGAGGTCTCCTGAAGAGGAGACTTCAAGGTATTCCAGTGCAGAAGCAAGCAAACTGTATTAACAGGAGAGCCCATAACCCCCAAAGCAAGGCCTCTGTGTCAAAGTTGAGTTCAAGAAGGAGGCTGAGGCCAAGAATCTAGGAGCAGCTTCTGTTTCCTCCACCTGGCCTGCCCCAAATAGCCACAAGGAAGGAGGAAATCCATCTGCCTCTCCGTCGTCACTGGCTGGAGAGTGAGCTGGGGGCTGGCTAACCATCTGCCCTCAGACTGGGTGCTTCCTTCCCCATAACATGGACACGGAGGGTGCCGACACGTGGAAGGTCATGGCCTTTCCATAAAGTGACCACTAGGAAGGCCTCCAAGGGGAGAAGGGAGCACGGTTGGTGGTGCTTCCCAATGGGGCGAAGACTCCAGAGCAGAACTTTCATCTTTCCTGAGCCCAAACTAAAATGAATACTAAGGGGTAGAAATGTTCCCCCTTGTTTACTCCCAAAATTGAATTATCAGATGCTTCATGTGACAGCCAAGAGAAAAAAAGAAGAAGAATGTGTTTGTAGAGCTGTGGCACAAACAGAGCAGTCAGATTGATGGAGGAGACGGCTCCACTCCATCTGGCCTTGACTGGGCAAACCATCCAGCTCTGGATGCCACGGCTTCAAGTGGACATTAATACCCATCATGTACTGAGGGCCTCATTTTATATTTAAGAAACTAAAGTCCAGAGAGATCAAGTGACCATCTTGAGTTCATCCAGCTGAAAGTAGCAGAGTCAGAACTTGAACCCCTATCTCCTGGACTCTGCAGCTCCATCTCTTGGGGCCTCTGAGTAATCATGACGGTGTTAGGGGCAGGCTGGCATTTGTCAGATATGTGGGCAGCCAGGCCTCCTCTAGTTCCCTCTAGAAATTGGGCTTAAGAATAGCAGAGTATCAATCAGGTCCAAACACTTTGACATTCCTTCTATATACCGGGCATTGTTCTAGCCCTGGGGGATAGGACTGTGAACAAGATAGACAGGATCCTTGTCCTCGGTGTGCTCAGTTTCTAGTGGGGTGAAAGAGCAAACAAGAAAGAAGGAGAGAGGGAGGAAGAGAGGAAGGGAGGAGGGAATGAAGGATAGAGGAAAGGAGGGAGGGAGGGAAAGAAAATTTCAGTTACCCATCCATGTTATACAGATCATAATATCAATTAACAGAGAATTCCTGTGAGGCTGAGTGGTTAGCGTTTAGCCAGAGTGGTTGGTGGTTGGCAAAGGGATCACTAAGGAGTGTCATTTGAATCAAAATCTGAAAGGCAAGGGGACAACCAGGAAGAGGATACAGGCAATGTAAAGGTGTGGAGACGGGTATAGTGAGTGGACACATTCAAGCGTTCAAGTAGACACGCGAATACAAAGGTTCCAAGCTCATTGTAGAAGCTCAGGCTTAAAATATAAAATCAGATATAAAGTCAAGAGTCTTTCAGCCTTTAAAAGGCAGCATTTGATTTTTTTTCAAGTAATAACTTCTTTATTGATCTATATGTGTTTTATTTTTTATTATTTTTATTATAAATTTATTTTTATCGGTGTTCAACTTGCCAACATATAGCATAACACCCAGTGCTCATCCCGTCAAGTGCCCCCCTCAGTGCCCGTCACCCAGTCACCCCCACCCCCCGCCCTCCTCCCCTTCCACCACCCCTAGTGCGTTTCCCAGAGTTAGGAGTCTCTCATGTGCTGTCTCCCTTTCTGATATTTCCCACTCATTTTTTCTCCTTTTCTCCTTTCCCCTTTATTCCCTTTCACTATTTTTTATATTCCCCAAATGAATGAGACCATATAATGTTTGTCCTTCTCCAATTGACTTACTTCACTCAGCATCACACCCTCCAGGTCCATCCACGTCGAAGCAAATGGTGGGTATTTGTCGTTTCTAATGGCTGAGGAATATTCCATTGTACACAGAGACCACAGCTTCTCTATCCATCATCTGTCAGTGGACACCGAGGCTCCTTCCACAGTGTGGCTATTGTGGACATCGCTGCTGTGAACATCGGGCGCAGGTGTCCTGGCATTTCACTGCATCTGTATCTTTGGGGTAAATCCCCAGCAGTGCAATTGCTGGGTCGTAGGGCAGGTCTATTCTTAACTCTTTGAGGAACCTCCACACAGATGAGATCTTCCAGGGAGCATGTGCAGCTAGACAAGAGCCGCAGCAGAGGATAGGGCCCTGGGGTCTTTTGGCATTGAGAAGTCCTTGGAGCCAGTAAAGAAGCCTCGGGGATGGCCAGGGGCGGGGGTGGGTGTAGACAGAAGACCAGGGGAAGCAGCTGTAAGAGAGGACGTGCCTCAGGAGTGAGGAAGTGACCATGTTCAGTTCTGCAGAGAACCCAGGACAGTGGTGCCGGGGGCTGGTCGTGACTTTGGACAGACTGGTCCTCTATGACCTTGATGTGAGCAGATCATAGAAGGAGGTGGGAGAAGCTTGACTGGAGTGGACTGAGGAGGGAACAAGAGCCAAGGAAGTGAAGAGGGTGTAGAACCCTTCCGAAGAAGTCTGCTTCAAAGTGAGGCAGAGAATCAGTGCAGAAGCCGACGGTGATGTGAAGGCCTGCTTGTAGGCCCGAGGGACCAGCCCCGGACAGGGGGATCTGTGATGCTGGATAAAGAGAGAAAAAGAATTAGTGGGGTCCTTTGAGGGCCCAGGAGGAGATAGGACCCCAGGGCTACGTGACAGACTGACCTTCACTGGAGCAGCAGACTAACCTGAGACGGTCGGTGTCCTTGTCCTGAGCAGGACTTGGCCTGCAGGTGAGAGTCCTTGGGGCTTCCAGGTCAGAGGGGCTGTGTCTTCCCTTCTGCTGCGGTCCCTCCCTGCACCTGGCACCAAAGCGCATGGTCCTATCAGCAGCCCTGTGGTAAAGTGGAACCACCCCCCCTTCCTAAGGCACCTTGTCGGGGTCATGTGTTCACTTACACTTTGTATAACATTCTCAGCAACACTGAGATGTTCTAAGCCCGTTTTAGGTTTTGACAACACGTGTGAGTTCAATCCCGCCGTGGCCATTCACTCTGCAAAGTCAACCCCTTCCCCCAGCCAGGTCTCAGTTTCTTCATCTACCAAATGAGAAGTGGGGCAGGAAATTCTAGAAGGTCCCAGTGAATGCTAAAAGGGGTCAAACTTGCCATCTCTTGTGCCACTTCAGGTTCCAACAGTCGTTGAGACTTCCTGAGGACCGGGAGTAGTGACCACAGGAAGTGGGTTCTCCTACCCATGCCCTTCCCCAAGGTTTAGGACAGCCTCCAGCTCACCTCAAATGCAGCTGCTCTCCCTCATCCTGCCAAATCCCCTCCCTGCCTTCTTTCCTTCAGTCCCTGTCTCTAACCTTTCCAATTGTTTATTGCCTCTGATGTTGTCTGAAGCTCCAAGATAATTGTTGCAGGAGAAGCAATCAGCTCATCCTTCGACAAGTCATCAAGACCGACAGGCAAGCTGGGGTATTAGGCTGTCAATTTCCGGGCCCTTCCAAATGTTAGAACAATTTTGGTGAATTACAAGCAATAGAAAATCACTTTGGGTGCTCATTAGGCAGGAGGCAGGCGCGATGATGAATGCTTGGAAGCGGAGGCAGAAGTAGGCTTTCCTGCAGCCACGAGCCCACCTTCCAGCATCTTCTGGGAATGGCTCACTTAACCCTCAGTCTTCTGGAGAAAGCCCAAGGATCCCCCAGGGTTTGATGAATGGAGAAAATTCCTCTTGGCCCTGGACGGTTCGCTGTGCATTAATGGGGCCCTCGCTGCCTATGCGGGGTCCTGGGATGAGCGAGGCATACCTGCTATTTGGTTGCTCAGGCCAGTAAAGGACATACATAGAAAGTCCACAAAAGACAAAACAGACCAAGACAATAGGAGGAAGGAGGAAAGAGATTGATTGATTCTGACCCGAGGAGGGGAGTGAGGGTGACTTGATAGAAGCAGGGCCCTTTGACTAGGGTCTTGAAGAATGAATAGAACATTAAAATACACCCCCTGCTCCACGATTAACAACAACAATAATAATAATGACTAATGCTGATACAATACCTATATAATGCTATTATGTTCAAGCCTTGTAACTAAGAGCTTTATGTACTTTTAAATTATGTAATAATTCACAATACCCCTTGGGTAGATGCTATTGTTATCCCCATTTTATAGATGAGTAAACTAAGGTATAGAGAGGTGAAGTAATTCCCTAAAAAATTACAGCCAGTAAGTGTCCATGTAGGGATACAAGGGAAGTGTGACCGTGAGTTATTGTAAGCAGACCTGGGGTACTTCTCATAGCTTCTTAGGGAAAATGGGAGATGAGTGTTGAATAGAAGGAGCATCAGCCAAGAAGACCAGGGTTCCCATCCAGGCTCCACCACCTATGACTCAGGTGGCTACTCAGGTGATTTGGGGGAAATATTAGACTTTCTGAGCCTCAACTTCCATAGAGGAGTCATCATGGTCCCACGTGCCCAGCAACATCCAGAAATAGTAACTGCTGGAAGTCAGCTCCAGAAAACTGGATCTGCCATTCATTCCATTGCTCACGGCACTCATTGACCACCTGTCGTGGGCCTTACACCAGGTTAAATACTACAGGGAGAAAGATAAATGAGACCAAGCCCTTACTCTTATGGGAAATGCAGTGTGGTAGGGAATGCTTTTAAGTATTAATCTATGGATTTGCTCCCAGATTCTGGGATCACTGAATTCTCTTCACTGGATCCAAAGGGTCTCTCCTCTCCCCCATTTCCCAGGCTGCACATGTAGGTATAAGTCATCCTCTGCAGAATATAAAGCAAAGGCTGCTGTGAACACTGCCAAATGCAAAAGGAATCAGATGTACAGCAGCAGAGCTAGATTTTCTGATTGCAGAGATCATGTAAAGGACAGAAGAATGAAAAAAGAAAGAGAAAAACTTGGGGAGGGACTATTAGGACCAGAAAGTATGGAGTAGATATTTACTTAGGGGAAGGAAAAGATCTTGAACATACAGTGTCAGGGTATCCAGGAACACCAACTGACTCAGGGGGCCCCACTGGCCAGAAGTCAGCTTCATCAACCATTGGTCACCCAAGCTTCAGTGGTGCTGGTCTGTGCCCCACAGATGATGCTCATGATTGGTCCATCCCATGAAAACCATCTCAGGGTCTTTGACAGTTTCAAGATCCTCAAAAGAGAGGACAGAAGCCTTAGAAATCTAGTGGAATGATCATGACCTGAAAGACAAGTCTCAAACCCTGACTAAAGTGGGACCAGAAGGAGTCAGCTTGAAATTGCTTCATTTCAACATCTGGAGAGAGAGTCAGAGAAATGAAGGCATTGGGGATGTGAGTGCAGGATGGAACCTGCCCAAAGTCCAAGGTCAAAAAAGAGAATGAGGTCAACTCTACCAGTAGAGACAATGGGCTCAAGTCAGGAAAATTTTTATAGATGAGGTCACCTTCAACTTAGTCCTGTTCCCACGTAACATGCCTTGGGATAAAGAGGGATGGTCATGAGGCCCAGCAGTAGCAAGACTGAAGGGCAAGAGGTAACAAGATGGAAACATGACTTGGCATAGAAAACACTCCTCGGGTCTGGGCCAGAATGGAAGTGGAGGGAGGGGTTCAAGTTACGGACAATCCTAGCCCTGGTAGCAGGATGAAGTCACAGATGGGGCTCAGGGAGCTCCAGATTGGGGGATAGAGGGACAGTATTGGAATGAAGTAGGGTCTGGAAGCTGTACAACACTGGATACATGAAACTGGCAGCAAAATGTTTGCATTTTTATCTCCAAGCCAGCTACCTAAGTCCAAGATGGAAGAAATACCAGTGGAGAGAAATTATATGAAATAGATTTAAAAGTAAGAAATAACTACCAGCTCTGTAGAAGCCAGCCCTAAATTAAACCTAGGTTCATTTCAGTTATCCCAAATGCATCACACTCAGATGTGCAGTCAGGATGTCATAGAGGCTCGTAGAAGAAACAGGAAATTAAAGATGCACGGACCAGTGGGTGGTCTGATGAAAAGCGCCAAGGCTGAGTCAGACAAACATGAGTTCAAATCCTGACTGGGCGCTTAGTAGCTATGCAGCCTGAGGTCAGTTATTTTAGGCCTTAGTCTCCTCAACTGGAAAGGTTACTTAGAAGATTAGAGAACACAGATGTAAAGCAACTGATACAAAACCTGGCACAAAAGAGGTGGCTCAGAATATAATCATCTTTAACGCTGAAGAAAGTGATAATGATGATGATGATGGAGGTGGTGGTGATGATGATAATGATGGAGGTGGTGGTGGTGATGATGGAGGTGGTGGTGATGATGATGATGGAGGTGGTGGTGGTGATGATGGAGGTGGTGGTGATGATGATGATGATGGAGGTGGTGGTGGTGATGATGGAGGTGGTGGTGATGATGACGATGATGATGGAGGTGGTGGTGGTGATGATGGAGGTGGTGATGATGATGATGATGATGGAGGTGGTGGTGGTGATGATGGAGGTGGTGGTGATGATGAGGATGATGGAGGTGGTGATAGTGATGATGATGGAGGTGGTGGTGATGATGATGATGATAATGGAGGTGGTGGTGATGATGATGATGATGGAGGTGGTGGTGGTGATGATGAGGATGATGGTGATGATGGAGATGGTGGTGATGATGATGGAGGTGGTGATGATGATGATGGAGGTGGTAGTGGTGATGATGAGGATGATGGTGATGATGGAGGTGGTGGTGATGATGATGGTGATGATGGAGGTGGTGGTGATGATGATGATGATGGTGATGATGGAGGTGGTGGTAATGATGGAGGTGGTGATGATGGTGATGACAGTGGTGTGATAGTGGTAGTGGTGATGATGATAATATGATGGAGGTGGTAGTGACAGAGGTGATGACAAATAAGATTATAATGTCCTTTAATTAAGCCAGGCAGTAATGACACTTTCTTGCCATACGTCATAGATCTCAGATATTCTGAAGACCTTGAGCGGTGGAGAATAAGCATCCGGGTGGAAAGAAAAAGAAACGTAACAGCTGTGGGCCTCTGAGAAGGCACATGCTTTGTTTCACAGCCAGCAGAAGCTGGTCCTGGGGGGTGGACAGTAAGTATATCTGTCATCCGCTGGGCCCTCACTGTGGGCAGCAAGGCTCTAGGTGCTTCAACATTCAGGGTCCCGTTTCCCCTTACAGCACTCTGAGAAGTAGGGTCAGTGCTCCCAACAGGGGGAACATCCTGTTTAATGGCACTGGAAGAGGAATTGGAGGTGGAAGAGGACAGCAGAGATGAGAGTGGGGTGAGATGGAGCTGAGAGGGTAAAGGAGCCAGTCCCTACAAAGCTCCTAAAACAGCACCCAGTGCGTAGTAAACACTCCGTGAACTCAGACTCTGTATCATCACTGCCGTCATAGGGAACTCTGGGAGAGTCGGGGTTACACCAAGGTGGGACAGGTGTGCTGCAGGGGGGAGACAGCTCTCGGTCACAGGAGGCGTGCAAACAGTGGCCACTGGGGACTTGCAGGGGACTTGGGTTGAGGCACGGCTTGGAGCCCAGGGCCTGGCAACTGTTCCAATCATTGTCTGGAAGCCGGGGACCTGAGGGAAGAGGGGCTCAGTAGACATGGAGATACCCGGGGTGCCTCGAAAGCCTTCTGTGACGGGACACCCCCCATGATCCCACCGGAGCCCCTGCCTGGCCCGGAGGTAAATTCCACCAGAGATGCCCAGCCCAGCCCCACCCTGGGCATAAATGGCCCAGATAAGCAGACTTTCTCCCTGTGCCTTAATCCCTTTTGAACTTGTCCTTCCTCCTTTGTTCTCCCATTTTAATGATTCCGTTCCCTCCACCAGCCCCCTTGACGGCCACCATGGATCAACCCCACGGCAGGGAGCCCTATAATTGGCAGCAACGTTGCCAACACTCAGCTGTGCGGGCGGAGAGGCATTTAGTGGTGTTTGTTCTGTACAGGGGGGAAAGGGGGGAGTTCTTCAAAACCAAGTAGCTGCAGTAGCTTGTTCAACACGATTTCAAGGTGATAAATTGGACCTGATTTTTTTTGTCATTTTTTTCCCCTGCCGATTCTTCTGACAAGTGGCCACTGCTGAGCTTGCTGGGGGAGACAGAATTGCTTTCACCGGCAGCTCATGCCTTCCCGCTGCCTCCTTCCCTCTCCTCCCTCCCTTCCTCCAGGAGCTAACACTCCCCACTACGGACCGGCTCTGGAGCGGCGGGGAGGGGGCCCAGACGACCTAGGACTGCTGCACTCTCAGGATCCAGGGCCAGGGCTGCTGAGTTCTGGAAAGAAAGACCTAGAGAGAAGGGCACATCGGTTCACTGAAGCATGGAAGCATGGCTGTGGGACCTTGGGGATGGGGCCCAGAAGCTCAGGCTCTGGAAGTCCTCTCCTTCTCCCCCCACCCTCACTTCTCTTGTGGTTCCTTCATACCCCAGGGATTTATTGAGTCCCCACTGCATGCCCCGGCACCATACTAGCAACACCTAAGCAAACACAACGGAAGACTCCCCGCCCTCTCCGATAAGAGGGGAGACAAGGGCAGTCGACAATACATATACTAAAGTATTGGGAAATAGCTATCCAGGAGGTGTTGCATGCTACGGGGAAGACACTAAGCAGAGGAGGGAGGGGTGATGCAGAATGTGGGGTGGGAATGGGGAGATGGTGGTTTTCAGTGGATGGACGAGTTAGCTGGTCTGACACAGTGACGTCAGAGCAAAGCCCTGAACACGCGCCTTCGTTCACTCATTCCCTCTTCCCTCCACCCAGACGTTCATTTATTGAATCACTAAGCCAACCAACCATTCATTCTCCCCCGTCCCTAGTTCTCTCACTCTCCCATTCAGACATTCGTTCATGCCCTCACTCGGCCTGCAGTGTCTCAGGCACCGAGCCCATTTCACTTCCTACCACAGATATGCCCGTCACCCCCCACCCCCTCTTCTGAGCCTTTGCATCGACTGTTCACATAGCCTGAGATGTGACCCCTGCTCATCTCCATCCACGGTGCTTGGCGTAGAAGCACCCCCTCCGGGAAGCCTCTCTGACTTGCCACCTCGGTTGAGGGCTCCAGCTCCCGTTTCCATCTCCCACAGCATTGTTCCAGGGGTTGATTTCTCAGCCTGACACCCTCCCAAGACCATGGGCTCCTCGAATTTGGGGAGAGTGTCTTCTTCCTACAGCTGGCGTCGTAACTCGGCACACAATCGACACTCAGTAAATACTTGTGAAGTCAATCAATTGTCAAGAATAGTGTGGGCAGAGAACTGGAAGGAGAATCACTGGCCAACCAGGGACACAAACCACAAGGAGGGTGAAGAGAGCATCTGTGCTGAGCTCCTACGCCCCACGAGCTGTACAGTCCTAAGCCTGCGGCACACTGATCGTGGGAGGCAGGCATTTTTAACTTCACTTCATAGGTGAGGACATGGAAGCCCAAAGAGCTCAAATGCCTTGCCAGAGATCCCACCAGCAACAGATGGGCCAGCTGGAATTCACCCCCAAGTCAGTCTGACCCTACAAACTCTGCACTTGCCACATCACATCCCCCAGGCGTCTCCCTCAAGACAAGTAAAGCCCATCTGGTCACTTTGAGAATGAGCCCAGAGCTCTGGGGCCGCATTCACGGGGTCCTGGGCCCCCACCTTCACTCCGTGCAGCTGGCTGATACAAGATTATTCTCCTGATTCTGCATTTAAATGGACCCAGACCTCCCCAAGACCACAGAGCCCTGGCCTCAGACCTTTTAACTGGTAATTACTCTGCAGCCACAGTGTGAGATCATCCATTAACCTGAGGCCAGAGTGCGCCCTGCTAATCAGCCCGCTCGGATTCCAACAAGCAGCTGGGCTGATTGCAGACCTTAATCACGAAGGGACGGGCACAGTCAGACTGTCCAGCCCTCCTCCGAGCCCAAAGGGGAGAGGAAGTTTTATTACAGAGGGGCTGACATTTGGCAGCCTTTGCCAGAAGAGGTAGCCACAGGCCACGTCTCAACCAAGACTTGCTTGATATCCATGCAAGACCGGGGGAAGAGTAGGAGCCCCGGCCGGGCCGGCGGGACGGCGCGCGGGACGGAAATCGAGGGGGAAAAGGAAGGGAACCCTTGGAGCGCTGCGGCCCCCACCACGGACCGGACCGAGCACCGCCCTGGGTGCTTCCCTCGTGCTGCCTTTAATCCTCGAATAATGTTGCAAGGTTGCTGTGCTTGAGCCTCACGAAGGGGAAGCTCAGGTTTGAGGAAATGAGGAAACTTTTCAAGCTCCTGCAGCCGGTAAGTGGAGGAACCAAGAATCGAAGGTGAATCTTCCTGGCTCCAAAGTCCACGGCCTTTCGACCATCCGCAGGTATCTAGCTTTCGCGCTGGCAGATGTCCTCGTGTTAGGGATGACAAAGAGGCTGACACAGGTGCAATGCTCCTCCCAGCCACAACTGCACTTGAGGACAGCTGCGACTGACCTGAAGAGGGGGCCCAAGAACAGTGGAATTCTCCGCAGGGGATGAGGTGACGAGGGGGAGGAGCCTCCTGGGCTCTCCGGGTCCCTACTTGTCATACTCCCATCCTCCCTAGCTTCTCGAATCATTTGGCCATGAAAGAACAGCAAGGAAAGCTTGAGATGCTGTAGATATTCTTGCCAAAAAACAAGAATTATGAGGTTCTTGTAAGAGACGAATGAAGGTAAGAGATGCCCACCTTGGAGCAAGGTGGCCCAGCCCCGGGAAGAAGACTTCAGCCTTGGAGTGAAGCAGAGGAGCAAGGCCTAGAGAGGCAGAGTGCCCCGTGGCCAACGTAAGGTAGACAAGTACGTCACCTTGCTGCCCCAGCTGAGATGAGGGCCGCAGAGCCTAAATGGGGCCTAGACGGGTAATCCCGGTAACTGGTCCATAACCAGGGAAATTCTTTATTTCCCCGCTCAACCCCTCAAGTCTAATCCATATACCTGCCCTTTGGGTTCTCCACGCCTGTGCCCAGTCTCCCTATGTCACATCGCCCTATTTTATCTACTGCTTTCATAGCACCTGTCTCTGAAATTACCTTTTTTTGTCTGTTCACTGTTTTTTGTCTTCCCCATCCAAATGCTGGCACCCAGGAGGGAGGGGATCTTGTCTGACTTGTTCACTGCTGTAGATTCCAGCAGCTAAGACGGCACCTGGCACGTAGCAGTAACGTTTTTTGAATAAAGAGTGTTGGAGTCAGGATCATGGGATGCATCAAGGGTGGGAGCCTCGGAGAAGAAGGACTAGTGGAATCTGGATCTTGGAGTCTAGCTTCCCCACCCAGGGTACAAAGATATGGAAAACCACAGGGTAGTTAGTTCCAAAGGGTCATGCTTAACTAGTCGTTCTCCACCAGTCCCCGTCCAGTAACCTTTACCTCCTAAAAATTCCCCACGTCCGCCCACTCCTCACCAATGTACCCATCCTCATTGGCCAGTTTTTGCCTACCTCCCCCCAAAAGTAAAATTAAAAAAAAAAAAAGAGTAACAATTTACTTATTTTTTTCCTTCTTTCTATTTGAGCCACAACCTGTTTTTGAGACTCACGAAGCCCTTTTAAAGGAATCCAAAAAAATAAATAAATAAAAATAAAGGAATCCCATTCTAGGAGAGTAGATTTAGACAGTCTGCAGCGGCCACAAAAAGCAAATTTGAAGCAGAGGGTGACCTTAGGTGAACCACTCCAGCTCTCTGAGCCCCACTTTTATCACCTGTGACAAGGACTGAGGCTATCTTCCCCGCAAGGGTGTTGTGGAAACTGAGGTAAGCTAAAAAGTGCCTGTGGCTCCAGTAAGGTGACCGCTGGCCCTGGTGGGTAGGTCACGAGTGGGGCTTGCTCTGCCTCTGGCTGTGTGGGGTTAGGTAGGCAGCTTCCCCCCTCTGAGCCTTTCCTACTCCCCTCTTCTCCAGGGTTCCCACTAAGACGCTGCTCTTCCCAAACGTGTCACAGCAGGTCACCAACCCCCCAAGGGACCTTCCGTGGGTCCAACAGGACCCTGAGGTTAAGGCTGCAGGGCTGGATCAGGACCCGCCACGTCTCCTGCCACTTACTTACCGACGTGTCCTCGTGATGCCCGCAGCAGCAGCAAGTGCAGACGGGCCCCAGGAGGAGGAGCTCTCTGCCCTGGGTGCTCTTCCCTATATTAACCACAAACGCCATTAATTCCAGTCCACAGACGTTCACTGAGCACCTACCCTGTGCCAGGCGCTGCAACGAGGACTCGGAGACGAACCGGACGTGGGCCGTAAAAACCCAGGGCCTACGGGAGGGCTCACCCAAGACTGGATTTACGCCCCCGACCCTGGGCTCCTGGAAGCCCCGCTGACTGAGGCCCAGCAGGAAACCAGCGCCTATGCGAACAGGGTCACCGAGATGAGTGCAATAAAGGCTCCGGTTTACAGGGACAGGGCAAGGCTGGAGAAAACCCACAGGACTTAACGCAGCATTTTGGGGTCACCATTCCCCGGTCTGAGCAGGGGCTTGTCTGGGGAGAAAGGAAAGGGAAATGAGTCTGATCCCTCTCGCCCCACCTTTGGGTGTCCTGCCACTGCCTCCCATTGGCTGAATCCAACAGGGAATCCAGAATGTGAGGACCCCCCCCCCCCGTGTCGTCCGTAGGGCCGACCTCCCAGCGCACAGGGCTGAGCCGCGAGGGCCGGGAGCGGCTGGGGAGGGCCAACCAGGTGCACGCGGCACACCTGCCTGCCTCAGAGAGCTGGACCCTGGACCGGAGCCTGGCAGGGACCTGACCTCCCCCGTCCGCCCAGGAACTTGCTCTCCGGCAGCGGCCTGAGCTGTCGTTTCAGGAAAGTGTCACCGAGAGCTGCCGTCGGAGCCCCCGGGAAACTCCCAGGCCCTATTGAGATCCTCTCCCCCTCCGCACCTCCCTGGCAGCATCGCAGGCTTGCCGCGGCTCGTACTCATCTGTCTCCGAAGATTAAACCGTCCCCTGGAAAAGGCCACTGTGTCCCGAAGGGGAAGAGGCCATTTATGCTCATTCCCTCAAGAAACTGACTTTCTAGAAAAAAAACAAAAAACAAAAAACATACAGGTTGATTCCCCGGCTTGAGAAGAAGCTGCTGTTTTTTCTGGGGACGGAGAGGTGGGGTGGGGGCAGCGCCGTGCACCTGGGGAACTTTCCTCTCCCGCACTGACCCCAACGCAGAGCTCTGAGCGGACGCCTTGAGAAAGCCACCTGCAGTGAAAACAACCGACGTTCATTTATTGGACACTTGCACGCGTGACATGCTCCGTGCTACCCTTGGACGCCTAAGCACGCGGGTACCGTGCGCAGGTTATCTGAGTGGATTGCCGGATCTCCATGTAGCTGCTCCTATGAGCGAGCCCATTTCACAGATGAGGAGACTGAGGCGCAGCAACGGTAAGTGACCTACCAAACACCACAGGTTGGGGTTGGACTTAAGTCTGAGTCTCTCTTAAAGCAAAATCCCTGAACGGGGGTGGGGGGTATTGTGTCCCCCAGAGGACACGTGGCAATGCCTAGAACATTTCTGCTTGTCCCGGCCAGGGGAAGGAGCACTAATGGCCACCAATCATCGAGCCCAGGAATATTCCCAAACAGCCCACGATGCACAGGACGACCCCACAACAAAGGATTGTCTGGCCCCAAATGCCAGCAGGGCGGAGCAGATCCCTGCTTTAAAGTCCCCCCCACCCAGTCCGGGTGCCCGTCGGTCACTGTGGCCCCTCAGGTGCGGAGAAGCTCAACGGGAAAGCTCAACAGATCATTCAGCGCCTTATTGAAAATGTTGGTCTTGGGCCTAAGAACACTGGGAAGCCCCTGGGGAATTCTAAACAGGGGGGAAGACCTAGTGAATTTGAATTCGAAGCAGGTACTTCTGGCAACTGGGTGGAGAATGGCCCCGAAGGCCTGGGGGAGCCGGGCGGGGGGCCTGTTATACCCCAGATGACGGGGAGACGGAGACAAGCAGATGGGTTTGGGTATCTGCAGGAGGCCAGCACGACAGCACTTGGGGAGGAGAGGGAAGCCTCAGAGACGGCTGCTCGTCTCCTGCCCTGAGGGACAAAGCGGACGTGCACTTGTTCCCTTGGTCTTAGAGACTTCACCTCTCTCTTCCTCAGCCACCCCTCCACGCCACAAACCACTGCGCTTCTCACGGAGGGACCAGCATCTGCGAGGGTCCTGCGAAGAGGAGAGGTCGAGGCTCACGGCCGGGGCTGCCAGGTACGGTTGGGCGGGTGCCCGCGACGGCAAGGACGCTCCCCGGGGCTTGGGCAGCCTGTACGGCCGCTGCACGCCCCGGTTGCCAGGCGTTAGGGCCTGGGCTCCCCACCTGGGCCTCACCGTTCCCGGGAAGGCCGGAGTCTCCGGCTCCGGGGATCAAACTACCTAAAGCAAGTGCAGTCGAACAAGAGAAGGCCCGGGTGAGCCTGGCGAGCCACTACCTCTAGCTCTTGCCACGGCTCCCTAAGCGCAGGGACGAGAGGAGGTCAGTGGGCCGTAGGGTGGGACGAAGGCCCGGGAGGCGTACTTCAGCTTAATGAGAGAACCCCCTCGCCGCTCAAGCTGCCAACCCATTAGCATGGTGTCCCTCGGGAAGAACTGAGTCGGGGTGTACCGGGGGAACCCAGCACCCGCGCCCCGGGAGTGTGAGGTGCAGACGGGTGCGGTGCTCTCTCCACGTCGGCCTTTACGAAGCCCAAACGGGTTCAACAGACTCAGGGTGTGCGGCACCAGCTGAGAAAAATTACACCAACATCCTGACCACATCACTTATTAAAAAACACTCCCTGCAGGACAGGGAAAATCTTCCAAATTTTTTTTTTTTTTTTTTTAATGTATCAGCGATCTGCTTGCAGCCTGTGACAGAACTTCGATAAATACTCCCTCAATGTAAGCGCGCAGCTCTTCCCTCTAAGGAGCACTTTCTCGGCTCCCTCCCACCTGGACACCCCCGTGTGTGTCCATTCGGGTAGGAGTGGGGGGGGGGAGATCAGACATGAGTCAGGAGGTGGTGCAGGGACAGCCGCACCCACACCTCGGGGCGGGTCATGAAGTACCCCCAGGAGCCTAACACGGGGCCTCTCCAGCCTCAACTCTCTCCTGAGCTCCGGGCCCACGGGGCAACTGCCCATGAAGTGACTCTTCCACGCGGCCCCCAGGCAGCTCAGCTCCAGGGCCTGCACGGAGCTCCTCGTCCCTCCCGCCCTCTCCCCCAGTCTCACAGAACGGCCCACCGGGGTGCCTTGGACCCTTAGTGACCTTTCACCGCCCCCGCCCCAAGGCCGTCCGCCTCTGCTCTAGTTGGGGTTCCCCCAGAAGCAAACCCCAAGACAAAGGTCTAAACCCAAGTAATGATGTGGAAGGTGCAGGAAGCCCGAGGTGAAGGGGGGGCAAGGGCGGCAGGGCCGGAAAGGAAATGGGCCAAGGAGGCGTTTGTCAAGCCGTCTGTGCCGTGGGGAGCGGAGCTCAGTTCTCCGTGCGAACTTGAGGAAACGGGGTAGAAACAAGCCTCAGAGTCACGTCGCCATGTGTTGGTGGAAGCCACTCCCGGGGGTGGAGGACGCAGTTAATTCCCTGGCACTTCCATCGTGTCCCAGCTCGGGGCAGTCCTGCAGCCTCAGCGAAGGCCCCCAGGCAGAGAGATACAGGTCCTGCAGTCGATGGAACCGAGAAAGTGGGGGGCCCCGGACTGACTCTCCGGTACCCCAGATTCCCCCCTTTCCAGGCTCCTCGCGCCCTGTGCACGCACCCTGCTCCCCACGGTCAGCACCCGTGGGCCTCCACCTGCAGCCGGGCGCCCCACCCCCCTTCTCCAAACCGCAGGCCCGGTGAGGTGGCAGGCATCCCGGGTGGGGGGCGGGCCCTGGTTTTGGACTTCCTGTCCCCTCCTAGGTGCACGACTTCAGGTGAGACTCAGAACATCTCTGTTCAGCCGGTTTTGGGGGGGGTTGTTTGCTTTTTCCCCCAGGTAAAAGCCGGGCATGAAAATGGTCCCTTCGTCCTGGGATGACTGCAAAGATTAAATGAGCTGATGCACGTCGAGGGCTTAGACCAGCACCTGGGCATACGGTAGGCGTCCAATAACAAGGCCTTGGTCATGTCACCCCTTGGACGTCTTCCCTCTGAGAACTAGACCCTAAGGCGAACTTTGCTACCTACTAGAAGATTCAGAGCCGAGGGGACCCTAGGGATGCTCTTGGACAAAACTCACCGAGGATTGGAGATACTGTTGATAGAGCAGATGCTTTGGGCCAAAGGAGTCACAAAGGTGTGACAGCTACGTGAGTTTGCTCGTCGTGGGTGTTGAGTCCAAGAGCAGAGAGTATAAAAGGGCCTAGAGTGAAGCTCCCCTCAGCCTAGGGAGGACCTGCCGACCTGCGGTCAGAAAGGTACGATTAGGAAAGGAAAGGTGGGTGCCCTGGGTGGCGCAGCGGTTTAGCGCCTGCCTTTGGCCCAGGGCGTGATCCTGGAGACCCGGAATCGAGTCCCGCATTGGGCTCCCTGCAGGGAGCCTGCTTCTCCCTCTGCCTGTGTCTCTGCCTCTTGCTCTCTGTGTCTCTCGTGAATAAATAAATAAAAATCTTAAAAAAAAAAAGGAAAGGAAAGGTACCGGGCAGCAGTGCGTGTTCTAGACAGAGCAGAGTCTTCAGGGCGAAGCGGATACAGGAATAAAATCTGTCTCCAACACCAATTCACGGTGTGTCCTTGGGGAGTCAAGGTTCTCCCTCTGGACCTCAGTCTCCCAATCCGTAAAATAAAAATAATGCCACATACCTGATAGCAATGTTGGGAGGCTTAGACATTAGCACAGAGGTAAAGCCCAGCATCCAGTGGGCTCCGCGTAAATCAGGGAATACAAATCAGAACCACAATGAGATCCCACCTCACACCAGTGAGAATGGGGAAAGTTAACAAGACAGGAAACCACACATGTTGGAGAGGATGCAGAGAAAAGGGAACCCTCCTGCACTGTTGGTGGGAATGTGACCTGGGGCAGCCACTCTGGGAAACTGTGTGGAGGTTCCTCAAAGAGGTAAAAATAGACCTGCCCTACGACCCAGCAATTGCACTGTTGGGGATTTACCCCAAAGATACAGATGCAATGAAACGCCGGGACACCTGCACCCCGATGTTGCTAGCAGCAATGGCCACAATAGCCAAACTGTGGAAGGAGCCTCGGTGTCCATCGACAGATGATGGATAAAGAAGATGTGGTTTATGTATACAATGGAATATTCCTCAGCCATTAGAAACGACAAATACCCACCATTTGCTTCAACGTGGATGGAACTGGAGGGTATTATGCTGAGTGAAGTAAGTCAATCGGAGAAGGACAAACAGTGTATGTTCTCATTCATTTGGGGAATATAAATAATAGTGAAAGGGAATATAAGGGAAGGGAGAAGAAATGAGTGGGAAATATCAGAAAGGGAGACAGAACATGGAAGACTCCCAACTCTGGGAAAAGAACTAGGGCTGTTGGAAGGGGAGGAGGGCAGGGGTGGGGGTGACTGGGTGACGGGCACTGAGGGGGACACTTGACGGGATGAGCACTGGGTGTTATTCTGTATGTTGGCAGATTGAACACCAATAAAAAATTAATTTATGAAAAAAAAAAAGTCCCGGTCTGCCCTCTCCCCACCCCAATCACTAGCTGTCCTAGTCCCGACCCCTGCTAAGTACAGTGCAAACCCGATGACGACCTTGGGCGTCTTCACAGCCTCATCTCACATTCTCTCGACACGTCTTCTCCCTTCATCATTGCTGCGACAACCGCGTGTGTGCGGGGGGAGCCCAGCACCACCTCCACTTCCTGCACCAGCTCTCCCTCCACTTACACCGGTGGCCGCCCGAGGGTCTCCTTTTTTTGAATATTTTATTTATTGATTCATGAGAGACACACAGAGAGAGAGAGAGGCAGAGACACAGGCAGAGGGAGGAGCAGGCTCCATGCAGGGACCCCGATGCGGGACTCGATCCCAGGCCCCGGGGCTGAAGGGAGGTGCTCCCCCGCTGAGCCCCCCGGCGCCCCTCCTGAGGATCTATGTCCTTATGACCACCTGTACTTAGGCCTGGTTCACAGAAATGTTAGCACAACTCACAGTAAATGGCTGTTGCACTGCAGCCGCCCCTAGGGTGGCCCTGGAGGGCAGCGGGGAGATGACTCCCCTTGGAGGTGGGACTTGGAGCACACCTGGTGGTTCACCTGGAAGGCAGGGACAAGTGTGCGGGGGGATGACGATACCCGGATGCCTGAGCAATGACCGTGGTCCAGCAGGGCCCGAAGGAAGCATGATCAGGACGAGAAACGAGGCAGCCTGGGGAAGAGGGTAGCGGCCTGGGAATGAATCTGCGGGTGTGGAAACAAAACACGCGGATCTTTGTGTCTCACACTGTCACACACGAAAGATCACCAAAGCAGAGGAAGCAGGCAACGCGCCAATCGGCGGGCGGACCGAGCAGGGGACGTCAGGCAGCGCCTCCCGGGCCCCGGATGCCGCGCCGCGGGCCTCTGCACGGAGCAGCCGCGGCCGGGGCTGGAGGGGTGCGTGGGCCCGGGGCCGCGCTCGTCCTCCCCGGGGCTTGCCCGGCTACGACTGCGGTGCCTGCAGCAGGGACTGAAAATGAGCCCTCAAAATGGCACCGTGAGGACAGCAGCTGCCACTTGGTGGCAGATTGATCACGTCGGGCTCCTTTCACTGAAGCCGCGGCAGCAGTCGTCCACGTGGGGACCGATACCTGCTCTGGCTACGGATTTATCGTCTCCGTCTGCATCACCCCTGCCAGCAGCACCAACCACAGATTCTGGAAGAAGCCGTGATCCCACTTACCCTCACCTGGGACCCATCAAAGAGCTGTGGCGACGTGTGCATGAGCTGGAGGTATTCAAAAATTTTGGACGATCTGTTAGAGACTCCCTCGAGGAGCCACGTCTGGGGCAACGGCCTGCTGAGCTGGGACCCGCTCCTCCAGGATGAGGTTCGCGGTGCTTGAGCTTCGCACCAAGGGAGAGAATATAAATGTCCAACGAATCAAGGGTGAAGGTAGCTTTGGCCTTGCTCACCCTTGTCTTGTGATACGCTCAGGGCACTCGGGCCTCCCGTCCTGCATCCTCGTTCCCCGGGGCGAGATGAAGAAGGTTCACCCTGAAAAAGAAGAAAGCCCACTCTTGGTAATTCACCCCAATAGCGGAAAGACGCCTGCCTGGAACCCCAGGGGCCTCCCCACGCATCTCCGGTGCCTTCCTGACACACGGTCGCTGCGAACGGCGCTGCAACAGGTCCCAGGATGACAACGACCAGGAGCTCGGGCTTTTCAGGAGTAAAGCTCGGGTTTCCTCGCCACACAAACAACCTACGTACGCTGCAGTACTTGCCAAGAGCAGGGGAGTCTAGGATGGATGCCGGGGGCGAGAGGTGACGGGGAAGGGCGGACACCCACGCTGGGTGGAACGGTCATTGCAGCAGGTCATCTCTGCTGAGGGTTTCTGCAGCGACTCCAGCCGGCGGCCGCCGCGTGGAGCCTGGGAGAGGCTGGGTTTAGAGTCAGCACAGCAGTGCCACGGATGGGCCGGGGCTGACGTGTTTTACGAGCTGTCTTACCTCCTTTTAGTGCACTTTTTTTTTTTTTTGCTTCAGTTGTTGCTGTGGCAACTGGCTACAGGTCGGTCTAGTGACAGGACTTGGTCTCAGCGATGCTATCTCTTGCTTTCTCCCCTGGGCTTCCTCTGTGCCCCGGGGATGCCTTTGGGAGCCCATCCAGTCCTTCTGGCGCACGCATACATCGGTGAGTGGGATAGGAGACGGGATGGAGGATGGATAGATCAGGGATCGATGGATCATAAGGAGCTGACGCAGGCAGCTCTGGAGGTTGAGGCCCACACAGGCAGAGAGACAGGACTGTCCTGCCTCTGCATCCCTGTCGGGCCCGGGCCCTCGGCACACTGGATGCTGGCGTCCACGTGACCTCGCTCGGTCTACGGATCCAAATGCCAGTCTCTCCCGGAAACACCGTCACATCCTTTGGATGATGGAGAAGCATCCTTGGTCGGAAAGGGGTCCGAAAGTGGAACGTGGACATCCCCCCTTCGGTATCTGGACCAGACGATTCTGGGGCCTGTTCGACGCGACTCCTCTGGGGATCCCCAGAAGAATGGCACCCTGCTTGCCCGGGCTGCTAAGATCAGTCACCCAGCCTTGGGCGGGCTTTCCTTTTTCCACTGTTCCCTGTCCCCCCTTCTCCTGCCCTCTGGGATCGTTTTCCAAAATAAACTGGCTTGGGAAAATAACCTGCTTTCTCTGAGTCTGAGCTTCCACTTCCATAAACGGGGGACATTGGGATGCCTGGGGGGGCCCACTCGTGGGGCGTCTGCCTTGGGCTCAGGGCGTGACCCCAGGGTCCCTGGATCGAGTCCTGCATCAGGGTCCCCACAGGGAGCCTGCTTCTCCCTCTGCCTGGGTCTCTGCCTCTCTCTGTGTGTCTCATGAATAAATAAGTAAAATCTTTTTTTAAAAAAAAGTGGGGGGACAGTAATTACCCCTCCCCGCCAAGTTGGCTATGAGTGTTTAGTGTAAACCGAGAAGCCTGGTGCCTACAGCCATTGAGGACTCGGGCAGGAACTGAGACAAAAGACAAAGCAATGTTTGACAACTTCTTTAATAAACTATTAAAATGGCTCGTTTTCATCTTATTGTGTTTTTCTTCCTCTGGTCCCACTGGGCACCCTTCACAAAAAAAAAAAAAAAAAAAAAAAACACCAGTTGGCACATTTTCCTCTTTGGTGAGAAGCAAGGGGGGGGGGGGCGGGCAGGGGCCGGCGTTCCCTGCTGAGGCCTCAGGGACACCGGCCTTGTCCTAGGCAAGACCACCCCCCCTGAGGACGCGCCCGGACAGAGCTGGGGACGAGCCCCGGTGCAGGGACCAGCGGCGACTCCTGGCACCTGGCTGTGCCTCTGATTCTGCAGCAGTAGGATTTGGGTTGTCATTGGCTCTGGCACCTCTTTATCCAGAGCCTCGGATGTTACATTCACAAGGGCCTCATGAATAATGCACGGTGACCTGAAAATCTCCAGGCGGGTAAAATAAAGATGAGCTCGAAAAACCTGGATGCGGAGGCTGAAGTCAGCTGTGGCCACGGGGGCAGCCCCGCCTGCGCAGGAGCCGCCCGCGGAGGTGCTTGCTCCGCCCGAAGGCCTGGCCCGCCCTGGCCTGCTGGTCCCGGAGCCTTGCTCTGCCCGGCTCTGGCCTGGGCCCTCAGCAGCCTCCGAAATCTCACCCCTCCGTGTCCCTCTGCCTCTACAGCTCCTTAGGAAGTTAAAATTAACCCTCGAACCAAAGTCGTGCAACACAGGGAATGATGCACGAAGCACTGTCACCCTTCCAGACCACAGATTCGTGATTTTCCTAGAAGTTGCGCTTGGACAATCACTGAAGTCAGTGAAAGAATTAGAGGAGCCGTGGAAATGGCCCAGCAGCAAGAGCAGGATCCCCGGGGTCACCGCACCGTGGGGACAGGGGAGAGACCCGGTCTTCTTCTGACCTCTCTGCTTTCGTTGCCCAGCTGAGTGCTTCCCCTCTGTGGCTTCATTCCCATCCCACAGATTGGAGCACTGAGACCCAGAGAAGAGAAGTGACTGTCCCAGGGCCACACAGCACATAGATACCAGAGTCAGAGAGAGCAGCGGGACTCTCGTTCCCTGGTGAAGCCCTCTTCCCCTACTCGGGAGTGCCAGCACCCCGTTCCCAGGTGAGCCATCCTGGGAAAAGGAAGGGGAAATATATTTGCAGGTGATTTACAGCAGGGATGCTTCCAGGACGCCCTGCTCCCTCTGGGTAATTTATGGATGTGTGAACAGGATGATGGGCTCATTGCTTACACCGTGTAATTCAAAAACTGCAGCTGCCCCAGAAAGATGGGTGAGAGGCATAAAAATATGTACATTTGATGGAGCATATATATGTGTTTGTAAATACAGTCTGTTATTGCTCAGTGTTATTATATATCCATCATCTTTCTTTGGGTTATTGGAAACATAAAAATCTTAAAGCACTAAAAACACAAAGAATGATAAGTCACCCAGGAAAGTATATCTTCTCGGGGATGATTTTATGTCGGGAACAGTTTGTGCTTTCAGAAAATAAAGTCCTTGCACTGCCAGGGAGGGAAACGTAGACAGGGGCTGGGGCCGGGTGGTGGTCCCTACAGGCCCCTGAGCAAAGCCAGGGCTTCCGAGTGGTGGGTGGTCAGTGGAGGGGGGGTGAGGGCCCACCCCCGTGGAGGCGGCACCTGGGCAGCTCGGTGGCCTCGGGCAAGTCAGGACTTTGCTGGTTCCTTACCTGTGAACCAACCGGGACCAGAATGCCCCGTGGGGCATCGTGCTGCTCCGGGAGTATCAGTCCCTCCCCCAAAACCACCATGTTCTGAACCAGCACAAAAAAAAAAAAAAAAGATGTATCAGCCCCTCTGTCCCCAGATCCTCTCCTCACAGCCAAGCACCCGAAGCATGAAGTGGAACCGTAAACTAAATTCTAAGCAGCAGACAGAGTCAATAGCACAGACGTGATTTTTAAGTGAAATTAATGATTTTTTCGGATATAGATTTCCTCTCCCTTCCCTCCACCACCTTGGAAATTCATGGGTTCTACAAGCTTCTGGCAATATGGCCAAGGCCTGCGGTTCTGTTGCAGAGTCATGTGTGAAGGAGGCCTGGAGGGGCGTGGGGGGCGGGGAGGAGGCAAGTGGCCACGGCACGTGTGGAGGGGGCTTCCCATAGAGGAGGTGGAGGACCCAGAACCGTGGAGGTGGGGGACCCAGAGCCGTGGGTGTGGGGGTGGAGGTGGAGGTGGAGGTGGAAGATGGAGGACCCAGAACCGTGGAGGTGGAGGTGGAGGTGGAGGTGGAGGTGGAAGATGGAGGACCCAGAACCATGGAGGTGGAGGTGGAGGTGGAGGTGGAAGATGGAGGACCCAGAGCCGTGGAGGTGGGGGACCCAGAGCCGTGGGTGTGGGGGTGGAGGTGGAGGTGGAGGTGGAAGATGGAGGACCCAGAACCGTGGAGGTGGGGTGGAGGTGGAGGTGGAGGTGGAAGATGGAGGACCCAGAGCCGTGGAGGTGGAGGTGGAGGTAGAGGTGGAAGATGGAGGACCCAGAGCCGTGGGGTGGGGGTGGTTTGCCGTCATCGTCCTCTTTCTCCTCATCTTACAGACGAAGAACTGAGGCGCAGGAAGACTAACTCCTGGTCCAGCGCCCCCAAAGTAGGCAGCGGATCTAGGACTTCGGGCTCGGGCTCCCGGGCTCCCGGGGCTGCGCTCCCACCATTACACCACATGGTTTCATAGGAAAAGTCGGGCGTGAGGCAGACTCCTAACCGGAGAAAAGGATGCTAGGGGGTGTGGTGGAGGGGCGCTGGGGGCTCAGCGGCGAGCGCCTGCCTCCGGCCGGGGCCATGACCCCGGGTCCTGGGATCGAGTCCCGTGTCGGGCTCCCTGCTTGGAGCCTGCTTCTCCCTCTGCCTGGGTCTCTGCCTCTCTCTCTCTCTCTCTCTCTCTCTCTCTGTCTCTCATGAATCAATAAAAAACTAAAATCTTTTTTAAAAATTAGAAGATATGGTGGAAAGAAGTCTGGGATGAAGCAAAGGTAACCGGAGCTCCAGGCTCCCACAACCCCCGGATCTCCGGGTGACGCTGCGCAAGCGGCCTCCTCTCGGGGAAGCCATCGGAACCACAAAGTCCTTCCAGCTTTGGGGCGCTCGGGTTCCAGGGCTTTCTTAAGCTCAGAAGGTCGATGTCCACGGTGCTAAGTCACACGAAGGAAAAGCAGAGCGTGCCCCTTGGGCCGCCGGGTGGGGTAGGGGAGGAGAGGAGCCCTTGGGCCTCCTCCGGGGCCGACGCTGGCAGACCCACCGCTGACCAGGGGCTGCGGGCCTCCTCCTCCTCGTCCCAGCCCAGCGATGCGGTGACAGCGCAGGTTCAGACCATCTGGAAACACAAAGATCTTCCAGGGGTCCTGTTACGAATCAACGGCTTTCATGCCTAGTTTTAGCTATTTTTTTGTTTTAAATCTCGCGTGCCGTGCGATACACAAACCTGATTTTTCAGAAGCAATGTTTTATTTGTGTGGATTGATTTTATGAATACAGATTATAACCTTTACTTATTATAGAGTCAATCAATGAGAGCAAGGCAGTTTTGATTAAGCAGACGGGATGCTCGGGTTGGTATAAAACTGCAATTGTCATCCGTAACCCCCGACTTCCCTTTTTTTGTGTGTTTATCAAAACAGCCCGATCATGTTCATTAGTTTCGGTTGTACAGTATCTTGAAAACCCTATTTACACAGATGAGTAGCTGCAACTGCTGATGGGTTTTAAAAAAGAAGGAGAAAATAAATAAATAAATAAATAAATAAATAAATAAATAAATAAATAATTAAAAAGGAGAAAGACGACTTTTGCCACTTTTAGATATGCTTCTAGGTGCTACGGAGACTTACGAGGAGGCCAGAGAGACTTATGCAAAACATACAAAATATCCTATTCCGGGTCCCGTCCCTGGGGCAGAGGTTCAGTCACTCTTCCATTTATCCAACACGCCCGCGAGTGCCTGCAGTGTGCTAGTCGTTGCTCTAAGCACAGAGGATGTGAAATTAAAAGACCTGAGTGTGTGAGAGACGGACGGACAATGAATAAAATGAATACGTGAAATCCATAGCATGGTCGTGGCAAGGGGATTTGGGAATCAAGCGGAGAAGGGGCTGAGGACTCTGAGGTGGAAGGTGGTTTTGTCTGAAGTAGGTCGAGGCAGCCTCGCGTGGAAGGTCAAGGTCTGAGCAAAAGTCCGAAGGGGAGGGGGACCGGCCCGAGGCTGGGGAAGGGCCTCCAGCAGTGCCACGGCCCCGCTCTGCTCAGGGCCAGCCCCAGGAAGCACAAGACAGCAGAGCAGCTGGAGGGTCCGAGCAGGGGTGACAGGTGGGAAACAAAGTCAGAGGGCAGGAGGGGGCGATGAGGTCGGGCAGGTCTTGCTGGTCGGGGGCCGTTACAGTGGGGGAGCCAGTGGAGATGCTCAAGCCCGGAGTGACCGTTTCTACCACTCGTGTTCACAGCATGACTTGGGAGACCGGGTTGAGAAGCCAGTGTGGGGAGTAAGGGGAGAAGCGGGGAGAAGGCGGGTGTTTGCAATAACCCAGGGGGAAAGTTGGTGGCTCAGGACAGGTGGGGGTGGAGATGATGACAAACGAAGGGTTTCCGGATGTGCTTTGAGAATAGACATGCTAGGAGACCATGACGGATTGGACGTAGCCTGTGAAGGAAAGAGAGGAGTTGGGGTGACCTCAGCGGGTCTGGCCAAGCAACTGGTAGGGTCAAGCTGCAGCTCTCCCTCCCCAGGACGGGAAGACCAAGGAAGGAGTAGGTTGGGGGTGGCTGTGGATGGGATGTGTCCACGTCACGATGCGCGAGGGGGGTCTAGGAGAAGCTGGAGAGGGAGGGAGTCTGCAGGTCAGGGGAGTGGCCCAACCTGGAGCCATCCTTGGGGGTTGTGTGCTGTGCGTGGTGCTCAACGTAGGAGGGAGACAGCATGGACTCACCGACAGGGCAGATGAGGACAGGAGGACAGGGACGAGGGGCCCGGGGCTCCCAGTGGCAGGAGAGGGGAGGTTGAGAAGCAGCCAGCTAGCGGACTCGGGCCTGCAGGGGAGGGGTGGGGGGTGGGGATGCGGGGGGCTGTCCGGGGTGGGGGGCACATGCCTGCTCAGCGAGGTCAAGGCTAAGGCAGCCTGAGCCTGGGGGCTCGGCGGGCGCTCAGGGATCCCAGGACGACGCGGCGTGGTGCTCGCTTCTCTCTGGACCCACTGGGCTGCGGGGAGCGGGCCCCGGGGGGCAGGCGGGTGGTTCTGCCAAAGAACCCCGAGAGCGACAGGCACCGAGGGCCGGCCCCTGGAGACAGGACACCTGGCTACGAACCTCGGCCCACCCTTTCCCAGCTGCGTGGCCTTGAGCAAGTTCGCTGACCTCTGTCCCGGTTCCTTTGCCAGGTTCTTTTTTTTTTTTTAAGATTTTATTTATTTATTCATGAGACACAGAGAGAGGCAGAGACACAGGCAGAGGGAGAAGCAGGCTCCCTGTGGGGAACCCGACGCGGGACTCAATCCCAGGACCCCGGGGTCACACCCTGGGCTGAAGGCAGCCGCTCAGCCAGGAGCCCCCCGGGCACCCCAGGAGCAATTCTTTAGGAGACTTTCCGCAACCATCTCACTAACAAAAGACCCATTTATAGCAGGTCCGGGTGTGTTGGCGGAGGAAGGGAGCCCCCGAGCAGGTGGATGCAGGAAACGTGTGAAAGTTATTTATTTTCTTCCTAGTGCTTCTATTTTCTGGGTAGAACAGGCAGGGAGGCCCTTTCCAAGAGCGGAGGTGGGGACGGAGCCCGAGGACACCGAAGCCCCCGTGGAAGCCGAGCACCTCAGCACCTGTGGGGCCTACGACGTGTCACGTTCGGAAAGCGCCGCCTTTGAACACTGTGTTGTCTCGCGCAGAGGCTGGGAGCGTGTGTGTCCTCCCGGGTCATCCAACCTGTGTCTTCCCCTGGAAACTGGGGACAACGGCTGAACCTGGTTCATAAGGTCGATCTGAAAATGAAGCGCGTGAAAACGTGGGCAGCCTAGAGCAGAGGGGGCGGCGGTATCCGCTGCTGCTCTTACTGTTTTCTGAGAATGTGAACCCCTCTACCCTGAGGCGCGTTTCTGGAGCCCCCGCAGCATCTCCTTGGAGCCTGCGGCTCCTCTGACCCCCACGGTCAGACGGAGATTGAACACCACTGTGGTCCGGGAAGAAGAAATGAGCCTTCGGGGGGGTGGGGCCGAGTGGGATCTCCTATGCGGGCTCACCCTGAACCCACTGAACCCAAACCTGCATCTTAACTAGATCTCCAGGTGATCCCTGGGCAGGTTAAAAGTTTTAGTTGACTCGGTTAACCCGCGGCTCGGGGACACTGCGTGACAAAGGGTGGGTCTGAACCCAGGTGACCCGGTTCCAAAGCCTTGCCCTTTCGGTCACCTTGAGCTCCATGGCAGGACAGGGAGCTGCATGAGCTCCGGCGCGGGGGGCTAACAGAAGGGACAAAGGGGGACATGGGCCAGGAGTCCCATGGAACATTCCGGTAACCAGCGCAGGAGCCCAGCGGTGCCACCTAAAGCTCTACTTACTCATCCAGCGAACATTTGCCCAGGGCGCCTGGCCGGTGCTGGAACCGGGGTGCTGGGAGGCAAAGCCCGGCCCCAAATGCTGACCCTCCACCTTCTCCAGAAGCTGGATCTCTGGCATTTCTGCGGTTTCTACACGCTGAGCACCAGGAAGACCAGCGCCAGGCGAGTCTCCTCCAGCTGGCTCTGATGTCCCTCGTCGGGCTCAGGCCGTCCAAAGCACACAGACTGCGTCGCGTCTCAGGCCCACGCCCGAGGCAGAGCGAGGGGCCTGGCTCCCTGCACCTGCTTCCTGCTGCCCTCGGCTGTCCTGGCCGGCAGAGCGGGTCTTCGGGCCGGGCCTCTCCGCTAAGTCCTGTGGGGCCTCGTCTCTCCTTTCGGGAAGCCCGGGCCTGGCAGGTGGCTTTGCCGGGCCCCCGCGCCCCCCACCGCTGTCTCTGCCCAGGCGGAGGGTGACGCTGTCTGTGGTCGGCTGTCACTGCGGGACACAGGGACGGAGCGGGGCGGAGCGTGCGCCCAGCGACCATGTCACAGGGGCTCCGCCGTGGTTCGTGCGTCACCGGGTCAGCGCAGGAGGCGGCCTTCGGGCTCTCGCCCCTGCCGGTGACGGGACACCTACAACCCTCCAGCTGTGGCCGCGGCATCAAAGGTCCAGAAAGAGTGAATACAGTGACCCGGGGGAAGCTGCCCTCGCCCCCAGGCCCCCGCACCAGAGGAGTGCACCCCTCCCTGCGTCCTGGGTGCCAGGCTCAAAGCATAACAGGGCGATCGAGGGTTCACGTCTGCCACAGACGGGCTTGCAGGCGGGGTGGTGTGTCCTGGGCACCGTCCAGGAGAGAACGGCCCTAGCGGGGTTTCTGACGGCGCGTCACCTGATGGTTTGGGGGTTGAGTACGGCCCTCAGGGCTCCCACGGATCGCCCCTCTGCAGGTGGGGCTCTCCTCCGCGCAGTAGGGCAGCGCCATCAGAGCGACCACATACGGGTCTTCGTGTGGTCTGTCCCCCTGCAGCTGGGGCCGGCTCGCGGCGTGAATTATCTGACATCCCCACGAAAACCCATACCTGTCCTTCTGCTGATGGAAAAACCAGGCTTAGGCAAAGGGTCTGAGTGACTTCGGCCCCGGTCGTTCAGGAGGCCGTGACGGAGGCAGTGAGCCTCGGGGACTCTCCGAACTCTGCTCATCCACCGCATCCGCTCGGCATTCTCGAATCGCAGCATCAGGGTGGGCAGGAGGGAAGAGAAAGGCCGGGTAAAAGGTCACCCTCTGGAAAGACCGTGACCTTGGCTTGAGTTGACCAAGGTTCAAGTCTTACCTTGCGTCAGTGTCTTCACAGTCCCTGGCCCGCAGCCTTCCAACAAGGATGCCTACCCCGTGGAGACATTGCGATGCCCAGATGAGAGCGTGAGCAGCGCAGTGCCCCACACAAACCAGGTAAGCCGTATCCCTTCCACCCTCTCCCTGCTGACACCGGGCTCCTAACTCCGGCCTCCTCCCTCCGTGCCTCCTTCCCAGCCAGGCCACCTCGTGTTCCCGCGATGGCCGTTGCTGGTGGATGAGGCTTCGGTTTCCATGGTTGCCCGGACCTGCTTATTGGACAGATGGTTTCCATTGCCCCAAGCTCTCTGCTCAGAGTTGGCAAGGGCCGGGGCCACCGAAGCTGCATTTCCGAGCACCTGGGCTCTCTTTACTCCAGAAGGTGCCTCAGGGATGCTCCCTTTGTCGATTCCTGGGTGAGGCTGGTGACATTTTCTGGAAGCTCCACACAGCATCGGTGTCAAGCGCCAAGGGAGCAAATCATCACTGAGACTCCAAGAGGCTTCTCTGGCGCTTCTGTGAGCTCCCGAGCTCCCCCAGGGCAAGGCCTAGGCCCTGCTCAGCTCTGCACCTTCCACGTCCACATCCCTCGGCGGGTAGTAGATGCCTGTGGTGAGCTGCGTCGCCGACCCCAGTTCTCAGCCCCTCCCTGTACCCACACCCTTCACAGCCTTTACCTTACAACTTTGCAGTCCTGTCGCTCTAAGGGGAGCTTAATCCCCCACCCTGGCCAGGCCTGGCCATGTGACTTGCTTTGGCCATATGGATGCGTATTATTATCTTAGGAGCTTAAAAAAAACACATATTTCTTTTCTCATGGTGTCTGGAGGCCAGAAATCTCAGCCTACCTTAGCGGGATCCTCCAGTTTGGGCTCCCTCACAGGACTGCCATGAAGGCAGCTGGTCCCTACTCATCTCAAGGCTCAACTGGGCAAAGCCCTACTCCCAAGCTCATGCGGTCTGTTGGCAAGACTCCGCTCCCCGCAGACCGTTGGCAGGGGGCTGCCCTCAGTCCCTCAAAATGCAAAAAAAAAAGATCAAAGTGCATAAACCCAGGAGACAATAGGATCCCGTAGCCAGACAGAAGCCACAGTCCCGTGGAACCAGGAAAGCCCACGTCTTTGCTGCCTTCTACCGGTGGGAAGCCAGTCACGAGTCCTGCCCATCCCCGGGCAAGGGGATCTCGCCGGGTATGAGCACCAGGAGGTGTAGACCACCGGGGACCTCCTTGGAGCTCTGCCTACTACAGGGTACTTGCAGATGTTGCAGGCAGAACCGAGCTGGCCTCCTCTTGTGTTTCTGCTTCCACCCTAGGGGTGTTCCCTTGGTAACGGAAGATGTTCCAGAAGGAGGATGAGAGACATGTGGCACAGAGCTAAGATCCTCCAGCCAACCCCACCCTACAGCAGAGTTTCTAGTTAATGTGTGGACACACGAGTAAACCCAGCTGAGACCAAGAGAATCACCCAGGGGAGCCCAGCCCAGATAGCTGAACCTAGAAGAAGCCACTGGACGTTTCTCGTTGTTTCTGGTGCGGCAAAAGCTGACCGATAGCATGAGCAATAAATATTAGTACAATACCCAATGACGTAGTATGCACCTCAGTTTCCTCATCTGTAGCAAGGGCGTAAGGGTCTAATGACCTCACACGGCCATTATGAAAAGTAAATGAGTTCGTGTTTCCAAAATATTTAAAACAGCGCCTGGTGCATAATAAGCAAGCAAAAAGTGCTTGTGGAATTAAAATAACCAAATCAGCTAACTTTTTTGAGTGTTGACCAAATGTTAAGCATTATCTCACTCGTTACAACAATCCTGTGAGATTGGTGCAGTTTTTATCTTCGTTTTCCAAATGGGGTTTGGAAAGTGCAGGAAATGTGCACAGATCACACAGCCAGTATGTGAAGAAGCCAAGACTCGAAGTAATGATTAGCAAATAAAATCCCAGATCGGAGAGCGGGGAGAACAGAGTCAGAAGGAGGAGGCTGGTAGAGTAACAAGAGGTGCAAGCGGGTAGACTGGGTTGACTTAGGGCTGAGGCTGCAAAAGCAGGGCATGTGTCAGGGCGTTCCTTTTGTTTGTGCCCTTATGTGCCTCGTGGGGGCCAAGGGGATGAGCCAAGGATGACAGAACAGAGATGTTTAACTAAGAAAAAAGAAGGGACAATAGTGTCCCCCTTAAGGGACAATAGTGAGAGACATTTTCCAACAAGGAAGGCCGATTGGAAATGGGAATTGGTTGGTTCAGTGTGACTCCAGGGGACGGATCTAGGTCAACGGTGTGGGTGTTCAGAAAGGGGTTAATGCAAGGAAGAAGTAGATAAGAATTCTAGTTACTCGACCGTAAATAGAGCACCTGAGGATGCAGCAAGCTCCAGCGGAAGGGGTGCGCCTTCTGGAGGCCCCCACGCTTACGGTGCTGGAGAGAGGCGTCCCCCCGGACGAGACGCTGCGTGATTTCCCTTGCAAGGCCCTTCCAGTGCACAGAGTCCAGGCTTCCAAGAAAACAATCACATCTGTGTGGATGCAGAACCAAGACCTTGCCAGTGGTGAACGGTCACCTGGGTCATTTCTGATTCTGAGACAGAAAACGAAGACGATGTATAAAAAAACTCTATTTTTTTCCTTAAAAAAAAAAAAGAGATAGGAGTGAATAATTGATCATAATTCCAAACACTGAAGGTGGCCAATAAAATCAATCGCTATTATAGTCCCCGACAGACGCGTGGATGTCATTGAGCCTCACCTGGAGTGATCGTGGGCAGAGACTCTCCCGGAGCCCATGGGACCTGACCGAACTCCCCATCCCGACTTGACCTCCTCTCCTTCTCCATCCGGCTTCTCTAAAGCTCATTGTCTCTGCAGCAAGAAGCTGAGTTTTCTTCTGGAAGCTCTTTCCTCTCCTGGTTTTGTGCTGGTGTCCCCATCTCCTCTTGGAGGGCTCCCCAATGGCCAGCGCCTCTGCTCTCCCTGGGCACGCGGCTGAGGCCCCAGACCCTGCCCAGCTTTCCTTGCTCACCGACCCTCACACCTGTGTGGCCGGTCTCAGGCGTCCTGTGTGGTTTTGGCTGCCATCGTGCCAACAACTCATTGACCACATGCCCTAGCCCAGATGTCTCCCCTGGGCAGACACCTGTGTGTCCGACCCCTGCCAGACTTCATCCCTGAATGTCCCTCGGGCATCTCTGACTTTAACTTTGCAAAATTTCCTCTTTAGTTTTTGCCCAAACCAGTCCTTCTTTTTAATGGCCCCATCTACCTCGCCATGCCTGTGTGTGTTCTTAGGTAACTTTCTTTCCCTCTCTGGGTCTTCCCTTTTTTTTTTTTTTAAGATTTTATTTATTCATGAGAGACCGAGAGAGAGGCAGAGACACGGCAGAGGGAGAAGCAGGCTCCATGCAGGGAGCCTGATGTGGGACTCGATCCTGGGACCCGGGGTCACGGCCTGAGCTGAAGGCAGATGCTTAACCACTGAGCCCCCCAGGCGGCCCTGGGTCTCGGCTTTTCCACTTGTATAAAGAAGCTAGTTTGGATTATTTCCAAAGTATCTTCCTCTCAAGTCTCACATCTTGTTATTCTGAGGTTGTAGGGACTTTACACGGCACTACATTCTATTGGGCTAGAAGACACTATAACGGCAAATCCTAATAGCTGAACTCTACTGAACAATTACGTATGCTAGAAATTTCTGTGGGAGCTGCCTCTCGGTTGCCTCCATACGGGGCCCCCTCGCAATGACCTTTGCAGGGCCACCAGGTGGGAACGGGCCCCGGCAGCTGGCAGCGTGGGTGCATGATGACGGCCGTACCAGACGCCCACGCCTCTCTCGCGTCGTGGTGCCTCCGTACCCTGGAACTTAAAATATCACCCCTGGGGCAAAGTGGGGCCCAAATAGACCGGGTTAGGTTTCTGCCATTCGGCAAACTGGAGCCTCGAGAGAAAAAGCTGGGTTCGGAGAGGAGACAAGGGGCTCTGCAGTCCCGGGCTCGTCCCCTGGCTCTGCGGCCGTGGCCGACGCGTGTGCGCAGCACCCAGCCCGGGGCCTGATGACCGAGGGCGGGTCACCCCTCCCGGGAGGGGCTCCGCACCCCCAGGCTCCCTCCTGTCCCGTCCTCACTCCCGGGGGCACGCGGAGGTGAAATGCAGCTGCCCCTGGGCCTCCGCCCCGCCGAGCCTTTACCCGAGGCGGTGAAGCTGCGCCGCCCGCTGCTACCCGCAGAAGCTCGTTAGGGCTGCTCGGAAAACTGAACAGCTTGCTGAGGGTGACTCCTTCACCCTGGAATTCAACTTGGAATTTGTCTATTTGCTCATCGGTTAATTAGTTAATTGGTTTGCTTATTTAGTAACAGCCGAAGTCTGTGAGACACGGTTCGTGCAGTTCAAACTTGAAGGTGCTCCCGCATCACATGGGGGTCTTGTTAAAATGCGGATTCTGACTCGGAAGCCTGGAAGGGGGCCTGGGTTCTTCCTGCCTCGCGGGCCCCCAGGTGATGCTGCTGGTGCCGATCCACGCACTACGCTTGGAGGCTCTAAGGTCAGACACACCGGGTTCAACTCCCAACTCCCACTGTCGGTAGCTGGGTGACCTGAGGTCGGTTGATTAACGTCTCTGAGCCTCAATGTTTTCTTCCATTAAATGGGGTTAGGGGATCCCTGGGTGGCTCAGCAGTTTAGCATGAGCTTCAGCCCAGGGCATGATCCTGGAGTCCCGGGATCGAGTCCCACGTCAGGCTCCCTGCGTGGAGCCTGCTTCTCCCTCGGCCTGTGTCTCTGCCTCTCTCAGTGTACGTCTCTCATGAATAAATAAATAAATCTTTAAAAAAATGGGATTAAATAACTTCCTGCTGACCCATTTGGGTGGGTTATTAAAAATTATTCCACAAAGCCCTGGCGTGTTGTGGGAGTTCAACAAGCAGAGGTGTGAATCATGAGGGCCGCGTGGCCCCATTTCTGCAGAGTGTAGGACCACAGCCCTGTCCCCAGCCCCAAGGATCCCTCTTGTCCTGATACACCAGCATCTGGTGAGAACAGAACCGTTCTGCAATGGAGACACGGGGAGACAGAGGCAGCGTTCATCTGTGGCCATCGTTCCACCAGCTTGGAGCCTCCTGCTCTCGGGGCTGATCCTGCCCGGAGCCCAGGTTCTCTCCCCTCTTCGGGCAGCTCAAGGGGTGTCTGTATTATTCATTTTCTGCATTCGGCGTGGATTTCAGGGCAACTGCCTGTCCTGGGATCGATCTGTCCCCCCAGGTCCATCCGAGTCTCGCTCTGAGGTCCCCAGCGCCAGTGGCAGTTTTGCAGGACACACCCTGGAAATAAAATTTCAGCTAAATTACTGGCCAATTAGATTAGATTTTGTTACGAGAAGGAAAAAGGAAAGATGAAAACAACCAAAGGCTCAGAGGAGGGTTGGGGGCGGGGGTTGGAGCAGGGGAAGCATATGCACTTTCAACAGACAAACCTGCAATGAAACCTCCGGATTGCAGCCTGACTCGCCGACCCTGAGGCGCCGAGGAGCATCTGTCCAGCTTGGGGCCAAGAGGGGACTGGCCCCAGTGGCGGCCCGCACGCTCGGAGGTGGCTCTCACCTCTGGGAGGCAGGGCTCAGCCTAGAAAATGCAGTGGCCCAGATGCAGACCACTGAGCCCCACAGTGTCGCCGCCGTGAGCCTCCGCGCCTGCCCCCGGACATTGGAGGTATGTGGCTACGGAAGAGTACATGGGAGCCTGTGAGTTGCCCATTAAGAAGAACAAACGGGGTGATGGGAACAGGGAATACAGACCGGGAGCGCCCGGCTGGCTCAGTCGATGGAGCGTGCAACCCTTAGTCTCGGGGTCACGAGTTTGAGCCCCACGCTGGGCGTGAGGCCGGCTTAAAAAAAAAGAAAGAAATACAAAACGCAGTAGGAAACGCCTCATGTCCGTATGCTTCACATCACTGTCCCGTACGTACGCACACGCTAGCAGGTGGAATTTGAGAGACCATGAAGTGCCAGCAAAGTCCTGTCCTGCCGCACGTCTAGTGACCGCAGACACACACCGCGCTCCCCACGCCCCTACTGCCCCGCCAGCACCTCACAAGTACTGACCCGGCCCTGGGCATCATGCCCGTTGGCAGGTGAGGAAAGGGAGACCCGCGTCCCCCCGGCCACTTCCCCGCGCGGGGCCAGCATTCCAACCCGCCGGCCCCATCACTCACGCTGCCTGGCAGTTCTGGAAAGCTTGTTGACTCCTTCCTGGTCAAAGACCCGCAGCACTGATCTCACGGCCCTTAACGGGCCTCAGCCTACCTTCTGGAAAACACAGCTCTAAAATGTTCACACGAACACACTTGGTCCCTCCCTCGATCCGGGGTGTGACCTGGACCGGGGTTAGAAGGTTTCCGGGGTGCCACCGCCCACGCTCTGCTGGGGCCACCGCGGTCCTGGGGAAACACCTGGAGAGCAGACTGAGAGGCAGGTGCCTGTCACCAGGCAGGTTTTAGAAATCGTAACTGAAGTAGCTGTGGAGCACCCGCGACACCTCGGGCTGGGGCCTCAGATCAGCCTTCTCGGGGCGACCGTGGGGGACGTACCAGGACCCCGTCACCACTAACACAGCTGGGGCCCGGGCGGGTGCAGCTGGGGGCGGCCTCGCCGTGTCAGGAAGCCAGTGCTCCGGGATCCGCGCCCAGAACGGCCCGTAAACCCCCGCAGGGACCTCACGCAGCCTCGGAGGCCGATGCAAGCTCCCACATCCTTGAACTGTCGGATTTCCTCAGCGTAACGGGTGCGCCTCACCCCTGTCGCAGGACGGTCCCTCATCCTAGGAGCCCGTAGGCAGGGGTGCCATCCTGGACGTTAGAGCCCGGCCTCGAGCCCTGGCTCTGCTGCTTCCTGGTGGCCTGACTCGGGCGAGTCCCTAAAACTCTCCAAGCCGCAACGTCTTCAAATATAAAACCGAAACCGTAGTGGCGACCCCACCCTTGGTTTGCCCAGGACACGAGACTTGGCTAAAAGGGGAAAGTCCCAGGCAAACCAGGCCAAGTCTGTCACCGCAGATGATGGTTGGTAAGACCTGCATTCAACCGTATGTTCATTCAGCAAAGTCTGCAGCATGTCAGGTAATGACAAACACCATGAAGAAAAATAAGGCAAATTATTCGAGTAGCCCCAAACCGAGAGCAAGCCCAAGTAGCCCTTCGCAGAAGGACGGATGAGGACGGTGCAGTCCGTTCAGACAGCGGCGTGGTAACAGCAACAAAACACAAATGATACACGGGATGTGGATAAAGCTCTTAGACCTTCTCATGAGCAAACGAAGCCGGACACAGAAGAGCACATGCTAGAAGCTTCTGTCTAGGAAGTTCAAAAGGCAAAGCTAAGGAGTGGTGATGAGAGTCAGGACAGCAACTACCCGAGAGGATGATTACCTGACGAGGGCCGAAAGGAACTTGGGGCGCTGGGGATATTCCGTCTCCATCTGGGGCCGCCCACCCCGAGGCTGCGTATTTGCCAAAGTGACCCAGTTGCCCCAGGGAGTGCGTTTTATCATGTACACATTGCATGCCAACCCTAAAACTATTTTAAGTAGCTAAATACAGCAGCAAAATTGAAGTGGGAGCCCAGGAAATAGGTTTGCACAGTTCCTAGCACAGAGCAAAGAACCCAGCTCGTGTTCGGAATGTTGAGCTATTAGCGTCCAACGGCTTTCAGAAACCACAGGCCGTGCGTCAGGGAGCAGAAGCCCCTCTCTTGCCTCTTCGGGGGCCTCTGTTTGGGTGCCCTCAACCGATCTTGAGAACCTGGCACCTCTCCAGGAGCCCATTAGGGAAGGCTGTTCTTTAAGGGCCTTAACATCGGTCCTGCAATCCGGCTCATCAGTGAGCCTGGAAAGTTTCTGGCAGGACCACTCTGATTTGCTCGGCCCCATAAGTCCTAATCTCGAGCCCTTGAGATTGTGGTGACAGAGACAGATAACTCTTCCTATGCAATAGGCTTGAATTATCCCAGGGATAATGGAAAGGTATTTTTCATCTTTAGGGTGTTAATGAATATAAATGGGATTCACAGCCCATTTCTCTGCTTTTTGTTCCCTCCGGGAAGTGAGATCAAAGGAGGAAAATTTCCAGGGGTGGGCAGGGGGGAGGTCCCACATTCAACCCTCCCATCTAGGAAACCCCCAAGACTAACAAAGACTGAGGCGATCCCAATGCCTTTCCTTTACTCCTAACTGGTCAAAATTCCTCCAAGTAGAAAGTAATTTTATCACAGGTCATAGGATGTCTTAGCTGCAAGGAGTTGCTGCCCAACAAACCTCTCCAAGTGAACCAGGGCCCAATAACACTGCTTTTCAAAGATACAGTCCTTTTCTCTCTGCTTGTGACTTCCTTCTGGGCCATAGGGAAGGTGCTGTCTTGGTCCAAATTAGTCCACACGCCTCATGGAAATACTTCTGCCATCACCCCACTTGCCAAGCTCTGTTCGTGATTGCCTCTGTAAAGACCCTTTATCCAAATAAGATCACATCTGAGCTAATAAAGGTTGGGGATTCCGCATATGGGAGTTTTGGGGAACACAATACAACCCACAGTATGCAGCCAGGGGCTACTGGACAGAGCAGGTCTAGCCAACACCAGTTCCTCCATTCTTCCCCCTTGACAACAGACGGCCCACGTAACATCTCCTAGCTGCCTCCTCTCACCAACCCTTCTTTCAGCCAATATTTATCAACCCCATACTACATACCAGGCACAGTACTAGGAGCTGGGCTACCCACTTCCCCCACCTTCTCAAAGTCTGCAGCCTCCTAGGATATACCAGACAAGAAGACCAAACTCTTGTGAGTCAAAAGTATTTGCACAACCCACTGAGGTAACTGGAAGAGGCTGCTTGTGGCTGAAGGAAGCAGGTGGACTCAGGACCCCCACCTGCCTACCCCCAGAGCTGAGAAACTCAACATCTCAGCCCTCCTCCAACCCACTCAGAGGCTCCTGGTTGCCGTGCTCTGAAGTAGGCAGTCGATTATCACACGGAATGATCAGCTCTGGGATCAGGGAAGCCCAGGGAACTGGAAGGATAGAAGAGGAGCCCCAACCCTCCTTAGGAGACTCGGAAAGACTTCCCGGTTAGGGGAAGAGGTATTCATGATAGTTACCAACTGATCATTAGCGTTGTTTACCAATGTCCTACTTTTCTTCCTTTCTAAACACCCAGAGACAGCACTTCCACATAAAACAGTTTATCAGGCAGCTTTTGCTGTGTAACAAACCACCCCCAAACTTGGTGACTTTAAACAATCACTATTCATTGTTCTATGAGGTGGTAGTTTGGACTGGGCTCATCTGGGCGTTCCTTCAGCTGATCTCACGTATATTCTCCTGTAGCTACAGGGAGCTGAGAGTTTTCACTGGGGGCTGGTTGGGTCTAACACGGCCTTACTCACATATCTGATGGTTGGCATTGGCCGTGAGCTAGAAAGACAGAGGTGATTGAGCCATGTGTCTTCGGTCGTCCAGGCTGGGCTTATTCACGTTAGTGATTAAAGAGAGCGTGCAGCGTGGTAAATATGAAGTTTGACCTGAACAGGTGCCTGTCCATGCTTGGGTGCTCCCCACATCATTCCCGGTAATCCCTGCATCATTCCCCTGATGCCTTCTCTGTTGAGGCTGACCTTCAGCTTTGGCATCAGAGTTACTGTGCGTCTCTTCCTCGTTCTGTACACTCCATCTTCTAGGCTTCTATGTCAAGGTGAGAGATTTCCCTTAAGATTTCCATTCCTGGCTTAGTCTTTGGGCACATTCCCCATTGGACAGCCTCAGTGAAGAGAGTCTGACTCTATACCCATCTTGACCCCAGTCTGAGTGGCCAAGATACAACTCAGACTGGAGTTGAGGGTTAAGGGTTAAGGGTTCAGGCAAGGATTCCATGCATGTTATTGGAGTTTAGTGGAGCAGAGGCCCCTGTGAAGGGACAAGATCTGTAGGAACTTGCTGAAGAAGATGGATTTGTGTTCATCCTGAAGGGTTAGCTAAGGAAGCATAATGAGCTGGGGTATTACTTCCTTCAAGTGGTTTGTAAAAACACTCATTCTGTGGGATATTGATAGATAAGAACTACATGAGTAGGGACTCTTACGTCAGAGGCGGTTGTGGAAGTTCTCGTCAGACAAAATTAAATAGGTGCATTACTCTAAGATGTCTCAGAACCCTTCCTGTGCTCACATGCATTGTGCTATGTCTCAGAGGAGAACAGAATGTATAGTGTTCCCCAGACTTGGGACTCTGAAAGAGCAAAGGCTACAGTCTGGGTTTGGCCATATGTTTTTGAAGACAATAGGCAACTCCTCTAGAGCAGAGGGTTAGGAAAGATGAGTAGACCAGTGAGAATGGGGAAAATTAACAAGGCAGGAAACCACAAATGTTGGAGAGGATGCGGAGAGAGGGGAACCCTCCTGCACTGTGGGTGGGAAGGTGAACTGGTGCAGCCACTCTGGAAAACTGTGTGGAGGCTCCTCAAAGAGTTAAAAATAGACCTGCCCTATGACCCAGCAATTGCACTGCTGGGGATTTACCCCAAAGATACAGATGCAATGAAACGCCGGGACACCTGCACCCCGATGTTCCTAGCAGCAATGGCCACAATAGCCACACTGTGGAAGGAGCCTCACTGTCCATCGAAAGATGAATGGATAAAGAAGATGTGGTCTATGTGTACAATGGAATATTCCTCAGCCATTAGAAACGACAAATACCCACCATTTGCTTCAACGTGGATGGAACGGGAGGGGATTATGCTGAGTGAAGTAAGTAAATCGGAGAAGGACAAACATTATATGGTCTCATTCATTTGGGGAATATAAATAATAGTGAAAGGGAATAAAGGGGAAAGGAGAAAAAATGAGTGGGAAATATCAGAAAGGGAGACAGAACATGAGAGACTCCTAACTCTGGGAAACGAACTAAGGGTCGTAGAAGGGGAGGTGGGCGGGGGGTGGGGGTGACTGGGTGATGGGCACTGAGGGGGGCACTGACGGGATGAACACTGGGCTCACTTCACTATAGTGAGGCTAGACCACGAGCCAGCCCTGGATCTAGATCCAACTGAGATTCATCATTACTACCACCACCACCACCATCATCATTACTATCATCACCATCATTAACACTCCCACCACGACCGTCACCACCATCGCCATCATCATCACCACCATCACCATCATCATCATTACTATCCTTGTCATCATCGACACTCCCACCATCATCATTCATCATCGTCATCACCACCATCATCACCACCATCACCACCATCATCATCATCACACCACCACCACCATCATCATCATTATGATTGTCAACACCACCATCATCATCATTAACCTTGTCATCATCGACACTTCCACCATCATCATTCATCATCGCCATCACCACCACTATCATCACCATCACCATCATCATCATCATCATCATTAAAAGTCTCTTCCGAAGAGCTCTGTGATTCTAAATTGTGCTAGGAAAAGAGCACTGTGGTGGAACCAGACACGTAAAGTTCAGTCCCAAATTTATCAGTAACTGTGCATTTACATATAGTTTTCAGAAATCAGTTAGTCCCTCTAAGCCTCAGTTTCCTCATCTGGATAAGGATGCATAAAGTCCAAATTAAAAGGATGAATGAAAAAAAATGCTCTATCAATACTAAGCAGTAAGGATATTCTACTCTCAATATTATTCTGTGCCTCCTTGATCTACCTTGTGCCTGATTTCCCAGGAACATTACCTAAAGTCCGAGCTCAGATGCTGTGACACACTCACCATCTCAACACCCCTCTGCCCTGGTGTGGTGGGAAAAATATGTATTGAATCCTCCCAAGCTCTGTGACTTCAGGTGGTTTAACATCCTCCTCTGAACTTGTTTCCTTATGTGGAAAATTAGATTATATGTGAGATCATGAATGTTAACTGCTGGGCATCTAGAAGCTACTCCATGGATGTTCATGCTCTCTCCCTCATGACTCCCTTAGGTGTAGTTTTAACAGGGAACATCCAATATAATGGGAACACTACAACCCAAAGAGAATAATGATTTGCGCTGGTTTGCACAGGGAGGCGGATGAACTTAGACCGGGGTACAGGTCTCCTGACTTCAGGGTCCTCTGGATTAGACCACAGCAGCCCAAGAATACAGCAACCCCCTCATTCTTTGTTTCCAATGTATGAAGGAATAAGAACTCCTGCAAGAAAGCTCCTGGTGCTGACAGCTCTTACAAGAGAAAAGGGGCCCCAACAGCTGGAGACACAGGGAGGGGGAGAAATAGTGTTATCTTGCCAAACACACATATGAAAGTGTCATTTCATCTGCGCTTGCCTCAGTTACAAATAGAACTTTCCTTTCCAACCAAAGTTACTTCAATAGCCCGCCTAATGTCCTGTGGAAGGGATGTGTGCCTTGCATGCATGAGTTGTTATTGATTTCCCCACAAAGGCCAATTTGGGGATGCCAGACAGCGTGAGCAGAAAAGTTAAAACAAAATGCTAGCTAAACGGCCGTACACAAAGGGAGCATGTTTCCCTCCATTGGTGGGTAAATGGGAGGCTGGAGCACTGATTGCTGGTTAATCCTCTCAGGCACAGAGGCAGGGTTCCAAGCCTGCCATGTAAATCGTGGCTCTGGAAGGGCACAGTGGGGGACAGCGTTGTGAGTAGGGAAGAATGCTGGTCTGGAAATAAGGAGACCTGAATCTGAGTCCTAGATCTGCCAACAGCTCATCCAAGCTCTCCCAATCAATCCAGTTCCCCAGTACATCATGGGTAAGGCAAAGTGTGTAGGAAAAGATCATCACGATCACGACTACTATCAATAGTTGCTTTTATTCATTTATTGAACTACCGTGTGCCAGGCACGGTGCTGGGTACAGACCTGGTTCTGGCTATCTCAACACGTAGAACCTGGTAGAAGAGATTGGGAGTAAACCTTGAATTACAGGTCCCAAAACATTTTTATATTTTTACCATTTCAAGTTGAACGGTGGTTACCAGGGCCGGAGTAGGAGAAATAGGGAGAGGTTGGTCAAAGGGTACCAACTGTCAGTTATAAGAAAACGAAGGTCTCAGGAGCTAAGGCACGCCGTGGTGACTACACTGTATTGTATAGATCAAATTTGGCAGGAGAGTAGAACTTAAGTGTTCTCTCACGCACGAAAAGGAAATATGGGAGGCGATGGAGGTGTTAATTAGCTCGACAGTGGGACTCTTCACAATGTATATGTGCATCACATCATCACGTTGTACACTCTAATAGACAGTACAATTTTTATTTATCGATTATACCTCAGTGAAGCTGGGGAGAAAAGAGTGAACTAGGCAAAAAGATTGGTGCGAGAAAAAATAAGATGAGAATTTTCAACTCAAGGGAATATGAAAGAGTCAGACCCTGTGTTGAGCTCTTTATTTACATAATCACATTTCAACGATCCTTTGAAGTTGGTTCTATGATTGTCCCCAATTTACGAACGACGAGCCCGGTCAGAAATGGCTAGGACAGTCTGTCCCAAAGCACACACGTGATTTGGATAAGTGGTGCACTTGGGAGACCAGATCCTGAACCCAGGGATGTTGGGCTCCAAAGCCTACTACCTTGGCTGCTACATGCTACCATCCCCCAGACCACGTGGATCATCCTCCCCCTCCCCTTGGTCCTCACACTCACACCCTCTCCCTCCCTGTAATTAGTTATTGTGCTATGAAATGAATACTACCTACCAGGCAACCTCAGGATGCTGCTGGCTACAGTCCTTGTAGGTAAGCAAGCGTTCAGCTGGGACCTCTGGCTGCAGCTGGACTTGACTCCTGGCTCTGGATTGAGTTCAAGGATGCCACATACTTGGACTCAGAGTCTACCCAGGGCATGTCTGTTCTCATAGTGGACGACAGGAGTACAAGAGGCAGATCTAAACCATGCAGGCATGTTTAAGGACTTTGCTCATATCACGTCCAAATGGCCAAAGTCATACAGCCATTGGCCAAAGTCACAGAGCCAAACCCAAAAAATATTGTTTGGAAAAACATATTCTGCAAATTGTAGTGAGAAACTCCACAAAGTCATGTGGCAAAAGATATGCGTGTGTGGTGGGTTTACACTATCCAATCCACCATACCCTCTGTGGCTCCTGAACCCAATGCCAATGGTGCTCCCCTGGCCTCCACATTGGGAAAGAGATGAGAGCGAGCCCCTATTCATCTCTGCACCTGGCTTTCCCCATCTGCATGGGCCCTAGATGACCCATCGGGCCTCTCCAACTCTGATACGTGCCCTTTCTGAGACCCCAGGGTTGGGGGATTATAGTTGATTGAGTGAGTCTGAGAACTGAAGAGAAGTTGACTGACATGAAAAGCTGAGCTTGGAGAGACTCCTGGGAGAGCTCCTGTCCCACAGAAGGAAGGATCTGGGGCCATCAGCTAAGCAAAGACCTGGTTCTCGGAGTCGTGTAGTGAGTCTGCATATACCCCGATGGCTGTCACCTGTCCAGACCAGCAGCTTGGGCACATGTTTAAATCCTAAGAACAGAGGAGATTGGCTTTAAAAAAAATTCAAAGAGCTGGTCCCCAAACCGTGTGGTACACTGGGACTCAAACAACCTTACCTTGTACCCCCTCCCTGTCCCAGAGCACAACCCAAATGAGGAGCCCCGTGCTTCATCTCTCACCCCACCAGGGCTCCCTCCGAGGAGGTACGCTCCTCCCCAGAGGTTGGTTGGTCAAAGTTCCCTTAAGGAAACCTCAACCTCTCTTTGAAGAACCTCTGACCAGTATTCCTGACCAGAACCATTCAGTGAAATTCCATCCGTCACTTCCTTTTAGATATTGTTTGGGCTCCTCTCCACTAACAAGTGGCGATAGAACATCACAGAATGGGAATCTCAGAGGACAGCCAAACTTCAGGGGGAATGCGGAGAAAGAAGCAAAAGGAGAGAAGGAATCGGAGTCCCCAGGATGGGCACAGAGGACTGGACGGTGGCACAGGAGGTCCCCCTGGGCCAGCAGGGCGGAGCAAGAGCCGTGGAGCACCTGCGAGCGGTGGTGAGAAGCCCTCCCCCCATGGACCCCAGTCAAGTGTGTCACAGGCCCGGCTCCTACATCACAGAAGGCCCCAGGCAAGCCATGTCACTGCCTTTAACCTCGACATCTTCATTTGCAAAATGACGCATGTAAACCCATCGCCCTGGATTATTTTGCAGGAAGAGATACGCCGGATGCAGCATGGCTGGCGCAATGGATGTGCTCAATAAAGAGCAGCCGTGACTAGGAGGATGCAGGGGGTGAGTCCTGGATGCCCGCCCTGGGCACGGTCAACTCACAGGGCCCCTCCCAAGGTACTCTCTATATGGGATGACAGTGTGCTGCCCCATCAAAGTGAGCTGAGGGGTGAAGAGCTGAATGGAGGGAATTGGTATTTTGGCAGTGACCCCCCATCTCGAAGCCATTCTCGACTCAATAGAGATGAGAAATCCCCATTATTGCTGTAAGTAAACCTTGTCGTTAGCACAGAGCAGTTAATACCGCCTCGTGCGCCGTGGTGGACTGCAGCAGTCACGGCCCCGATTTTTCACCAGTCCCTGTATCTTCGCACCTTGACAATGATGCTGTAGCTCCCCGCCCTGAAGAGGTGGGGTCCATCTGCAACCCCTGAATCTGAGCCACACCAGTCCCTTAGAATGAGGTAGATGCATAGTGTGTCCCTTCTGGGCCCGACCACAGGAAGCCTTGGGCGCTTCCGCTCTCCGGGACCCCTGTGCCCATCCTACAAGATCAGGCTCAGGCAAGCCTGCTGGTCCCACAAGGAGGAGCCACCTCCCGCAGAGCGGCTCAAGCGTGTGTGTGTGTGTGTGTGTGTGTGTGTGTCTCCAGAGGGGAAGCCGAGAGGCCGGCCGAGCCAGAGCAGGGACCCCGCCCCCAGCCAGCTGCAGCCAAACCGACCCACACTGGCCAAACCACCCATCTCACACCCAAGCCGTAGAGCCTTCTGTGCCACCAAAGTTTTATGGTCGCCTGTTGCACGGTGTTGTGATCGTAGCCGTAAATAACAAGACACGCGCTAATACAGATCCATCGGCCACGGCCGCCTGGAGTTTTGTGTTAAGAAAGATTCACATCCAGGCTAAGCAGAGCAGAGTAGCATAATGGAGATCATGAGCAGAGAAATCGGGAGGGACGGCGCACAGGAAATATATTTTCCACCTCTGAGTGGCGTTTGGCGGCACGGATATTTCGGCCCGAGATAATTTTGCCTGTCTGCCGGCCCAACTTCCCAACAAGAATTACAATAAAAATAAAATCTCGAGGATCTGTTTAGTTTGTAAAGACCCTTGCCCGGAGTCCATTTCAAGATGCATCAATCACAGGCTGCTTACCGGTAACTGATGCCGGCGTCTACCCATTGATCTTTGCCCGTATTTTTATTCATTACCTTCCCTCCCCCGACCCTCCCCACCCCCCCCCGCGCACGCACACACACACACACACACACACACACACACACACACACACAAGGATCTTGTAACCGGTATTTGACAACTGGAACTCTTACAGGTGAGGGTGGCCAAGATGCCTCAAGATTCCATACTCTGGTCCTCTTTGAAATGAAAGGAAAAGGACACAAAAAGCTTGATCATTGGGTTGAAATCTCCGAAGACCTCTCCTAGGGCAGATCAAGTCTGGGCGCCTGCAGGGGGTTGAGCCTGGAGGCCGGGGTCCTAAGACGGCAGGTCCCGAGGCCACGGGCCTCTCTGCCCCACACGAGGGGATCCTTCTAGGAGCCGGAGCTCAGCGCCAAGGAGCCGCCTCTGGGCAGCCTTCCCTGCCCTCCCCGGCCGCCCTGAGCCCACCTTTCGTGACCTCTCCCACCCCCTGCTTGGCCTTCCCGCAGATCTTGGTTGTGTACCTGTATGTTTACTTAATTGTATGTGTCTTCCCGTTGGCCTTAAGCTCCGGGCAGAGGCGGCGGCTGTTTTGCGAGAATTGCCCAGGGACGGGCGGCTTAGAGGAGCTGCGCGGCTGCAGCTCGGCCTCGGAGGCACACGGGTGTTGTGCACTGCGCAGTGGGAGGGGCGGAGGCGGGCACCCCGGCCAAGCGAGCCCCCCCAGCGAACGTAAGGGACGGTAAAAAGCCCCGGGGGAATGGGGTGGGAAGGGCCGGGGGACACAGTGGCTGTGGACCGGGAAAGCCTCCGACCTCCCTGGCTTCTTATTCTACAACTTTGTGAGGTTTACCAGCATCTTTAGAAAAGCTCAATCACTAATAGAGTCGCTGCACTAAGAGAGCGTGTCACCCGGGGTCCAGGGAGACAGTTAGCAAGAAAATCCATACGACCCTGGCAAAGTCACATGCTGAATATTGCATTTCGTTCGGGGGCACCTCATTACCAGGCCAGAGCACACAAACTGGAGGCGGTTCAAAAGCAAACAAGAAAAAATGATTAGGGGAATGGAGACATTGATCAAGGCGGAAAGACTGAAATAAATGCGTGCGCGCGTGTGCGGGAGCGTGTGCGTGAGTGTGTGTGGGAGCATTGCAGGAGCGTGTGCATGAGCATGTGCATGAACGTGTGCGGGAGCGTGTGCATGAGTGTGTGCGGGAGCATGTGTGGGAGCGTGTGCAGGAGCGTGTGCAGGAGCCTGTGCATGAGTGTGTGCGTGAACCTGTGCAGGAGCGTGTGCAGGAGCATGTGTGGGAGCGTGTGCAGGAGCGTGTGCATGAGTGTGTGCGGGAGCATGTGAGGGAGCATGTGCGGGAGCCTGTGCATGAGTGTGTGCGTGAACCTGTGCAGGAGCGTGTGCGGGAGCATGTGCGGGAGCGTGTGCAGAAGCGTGTGCATGAGCGTGTGCGGGAGCATGTGCATGAGTGTGTGAGGGAGTGTGTGCATGAGTGTGTGAGGGAGTGTGTGCAGGAGCATGTGAGGGAGCGTGTGTGGGAGCGTACGTGGGAGCATGTGCATGAGTGTGCAGGAGTGTGTGCATGAGCCTGTGCGGGAGCTAGGAGGGCCCAGGGTGGCACCTGCAGCATCGTGCAGGGGAGAAGGGCAGGGAAGGAGGACATGGGGTTGGCCTGAGGGCCGAGCCGGGCATGGGGGCAGGGGGCGGGGGAAGCAGGCGTCCCTCCGGAGAATGCGCTGGATCGGGCTGAGCGTGTACCGGGGGGGGCGTCTGGGGCTGCCAGATTCCACCGGGGGAGTCAGGCCTACACCGAAGGGCCTGGCGTGGCTACTTGAAAGGTTCCTGAGTCGTGGGCAAGCCCTAGAGAGCAGAGAGCTCAGGAGCACGGGGGCAGGGCTTTGCACCCAGCTCGGTGTGGCGCTAGGGGGCCCCGGTTCCCCAGGATGCTCCCCGTCACGGCCCCTAGCACTGGCCCTGCCTCCCTCGGAGCCCTGTGCGGCCTCCCCGCAGCTGCAGCTGAGCGCCCACCTTCTGTTCCAGGCTGGCCCGGAACGAGGCTCTCCCAGATGGTGACGGGAGGTGCATCCCTCTCAGTGACCTCTTGTCTCTCGAGTCCGATGCGTAACTGCTCGTAGCGACGTGGACCCGAAGAGCACTGTCTTGCCACCCCCTGGGCCACGGATGGCCCCAGGAGGGCCCGCCTCCCCGGGCAGGACCTTGCGTTGGGCCCGCCCCCGCCAGAACCCAGCAGGTGCCACCGACCCTGTCTGGGCCTCAGCTCTCCACCTACAGGGTGGGCAGCGTCGTGTCTGCCCCCCAGGTGGCTGTGCATGCGGGACACGGAGCTGCCCCACGACCACCCCGAGGCCGCCGCTCTTGCCGGAAGCTCTGCTCCTTTTCTGGGGCCACGAGGCTCAGGCCGGACACGTCCGAGGCGCCTGATCCTCCTCCGTCTGTGTGGACAGCACAGCTTCTGAGGACGGGCCCCCCACCCCATCTCCGGTCTCCTAGGCCTGGACCATGGCTGTAGCTCAGTGGCTCATTTCCACCCGATTTGGCCCCTGTGTCCACTGCTCATCCACAGATGAGTCTTCCCGAAGCACAAGGTCAGGGACGTCACTCTCCCCGCGGCTCCTCACGAACGGCGCTGGGCCCGGCACTCAGTGCCCCTGGCCTAGCCCGGGGGCTCCTCCGCTGCGACGCTTTCCGTCCACACACGGCCCACGCCCTGGCCACAGCTGCCTTCCCCCTGGTCCCGGAGCTTGGCCCCTGCCCCTCACTTCCTGACTTGAGCTCGCACTGCGCCGTCGCCCCCAGCGGCCCACCCCCCACCCCGCGGCAGGTTACCCCAGCTTCCGGGACCCTCAGTTCTTTGCCTACATTCTTACCCTCAAATCCGGCAAATGTCGGAGCACCTCCCTCGTGCCACTTACAGCTTGGAGATGCTGCGTCCATGTCTCTCAGCGAAGTAGCGAGCTCCCCGAGGTCAGGAGTTGATGCTCTTCGGCCGTGGGTCCTGGGACTGATCCGCCACCAAAGGGAGCAGACGGGCTTCACCCCAGGAATTCCAGCTGACGCCGCGGCCCCGGGCCACATCCTACCCCTCGAGCCAGAGCCCAAGGAGACAGCAGGGCCAGGGTCTGGCCAGCATTCGGGCTCCAGCTGGTCTTGCTCTGGCATCACGAGACGAAGGCTCTGGCTGTGAGGAGGGCGTCCCGCCCGAGGGAAACGGGGGCCACGGGAGAGATCCACGCCTCCACTGCGATCCACCAACAACCCGTCCTGAGAATCCCACTGGCCCCCACCAGCTCCTGATTCGGGGACGGGCAACCACAGCCTGCAGGCCAGCTCAAGCCACCGCCTGCCCCTGTAAGGCTCTCGGGAGCACGGCGCCCGCGCCCGGGCCTGGCTCTTTCCCACCAAACAGAGCCGGACACCACGAGGCCCCGCAGCCAAACACACCGACTCTCCGCCCCTTACAGGGAAGTTGGCCAAATCCTGACCTGCAAGGAAGAAAGCGGCGTGGGTTTCTGGGTCACATCAAGCTTCGGCCCCCGCGTCTGCCCCCGCCAGTGGTCCACACAAATCACAAGCTAAGGTGAGGCCACCCTGGGCGGCTGGGGACCCGGCTAGAAATGTCCGATGGCCCTGCGGAGGGGGAAGGGCAGCCCCGCCGTCGCAGGGACAGGGCTTGGGGACGGAGGTGGCCGCGCCTGGCTCTGCACCCCGTGGAGGGGGACGGACGGATGGACAGACAGACGGAAAGCAGCAAAGGCCGGGTGCGCTGCCTGCAAGTCCCATGGGTCCAGCTCCGGGTCCCGAGCCCCAGGGGCTGTGTCCCTTCCGCGGGGCTGGAACCAGGCCCGGGCCTCCGTCACCCTCCGCCTGTCGCCGCACGGTCGCCCCCGGTCCAGGGAAGGTGAACGGCCCGGCCGCCGCGGGGAGCCCCAGCTTCTGTCGCCAGGCTCTGAAATTGTGTTGGAAGGTTGGCAGGATTAAGGGGATTAAGACATTAAAGCGTCATTACCGCGTCCACGGGGGATTTTCAGGAGACTTTACACCATGATCTATTTGTCCTGTTACATGAGACTCGCAGTAATAGGCTGATGGCAAGGGGGAGAATGTCCGTGGCATCAATGACCTCACTTTCTGGTAAACACGCTTAGCGGAGCCGGCCGGTCCCCTGGCCTGCAGCCCCTCCGGGCGCGCCGCGGGATCATCGCTGGAGAATCCGTTGGCCACTTAGGGCCTGAACCCGGGAGCCGATGGGGGCAGGAGAGACGGCGGCTGCCCCCCACCTCGCCCCGGCACCCCCAGGCCTGCTGACCCAGCGCACCCATCGGCCCAGACCCCGGTGCCCAGTGGAGGGCTGGGGGACACAGGCCACTATGGAAGGGGGTGGGCGGCCGCCCATTCTGGGTTCCCTGTTGGGAGCCGCCCCACCCGGGTCACTCTTTATGGCCGGGGGCTCTCTGCTCTGAGCTGCTGCCGCCCGGGGTCGGGCACCCACCCTCTGCTCCCTCTGCAGGGCCTGCGCCCCCCGAACCCCCACAAACCTCAGACAAGGTAGCCACCGTGGAAACCGCAGCTCCCAGCTCCGGAGCCTGCGCCCACGTGGCCGCTGCGCCCGCCCTGACACACACCCACTCACGGGATGGCGGCGGGGCTCCCACACGTAGGTGCGCTTATTGATCCCGTGTGCAGATGGAGGAGTTGAGGGGGAAAGAACGACCAAAGCCTGGCCAAGCTCACGCTGCCGTTAGCAACAGAGCTGGGGTTTGGCTCCGCACAGGGCGGCACAGGTGTTAGGGACCCCGCCTTCCCACGGGGTGACTGCTGCCACCCCCGAGCCGTGGCCAAGTGTGGATGCCACGCGGACACCCTCTGGCATTCCCGCCACTCCACTGCTCCCATTCTTTAGATGGAGAAACTGAGGCTCAGAGAGCGGGAGGCGCAACCGGCCTGAAGGCGCGTAAGGGGCCAGCGCCTCGGAGATTCAGACCCAGGCCTCTGACGCCAGCGCCCGGGCTGGTAAGGAGACCCAGGGTCGCCGCGCGGAGCACAGCCGGAGAAGGGGCTCAAGAACGCCGACGGCACGCTCAGTAGGCGCCCAGGCCCCAGAGACGACGAGCGGGGAGCCCCCCTCCCCGGGAGGGCGAGACGCAGGCACCCTGGGACTGCGGACGCTGGCTCTGGGCCCCTGGAGAGCGGGGTCTGCTCCTGCGGGCACCGTCGGGGGTCCCCAGGCTTGGCCTGAAGCCTGGCATCACGCTGGGTCCCCGTGGACCATCACGTCGCACGAGCTCCCTCGTGGAAACAAGGAGGCCGAAGCTCAGACAGCTGGGTGACCGCCGGGAAGTCACACCCCTGGGGCTGGGACCCCCCTGGGTTTGCGGGTGGCCCGTCAGCGCCGTCCCCACCCGCCGTCTCCCCCCACAGGCCCCCGGTGCCCTGAGCTCGGCCCACACCCACCCGACGCAGCCGCCCGGGGGCCCTCACACCTGTCCCCAAGCCCTCAGCCCCGACACCCCTGCGGGTCCCTGCAGGCGCCGTGGGGGGCAGCGGGCGCCCTGGGCAGGCTGCCCCGGGCTCAGGCTCCCTCTGCCGCCCGCGCTCCCGCTCAGGGACCCGTGTGATTCGCCTCATGACAAACACAGTGTGTGCCAAGCCCGTCAGCCCTGCGGTCTTTGTTTCTCAGCCCCCCTGAACCCCAGGCAGCGTTTTAGTCAAACTAACAAAAAACGAGCATGACGGGGGCCAGTCAGCATCTACTATGTGCCGGGAAAGTGCCGGACGCGCCTGGCCCGAGCTGGGCGTCCTCACCCCACCAAACAGGTGGAAGGGGCAGGAGATGCCTCAGAAGCCCCTTCTGGCCCGCAGTTCTGGAATCTTCCATTCGCTCTGCCAGGAGGGCTTGTCATCGGGTGTTAGAGGGGAGGAGCAGAGGCTCAGGGCCCAAGACCAGCAGGGACGGCGGAGTGGGGGTGTCGGGGCCTGCTGGGAAGCTGGCGGCCCGGCCTTCCCTTAGCCCGTCTCCTCCTCCTCTCTCTCCGTCAAAGAGCCAGAGACCCTCCCCGCCACCACCCTCTCCCCTGGCGGGACCTCGCGGCTCCCCAGGGCGCTTCCGGACCAAGGGACAGGGAGACAGCGCCCGGCGTGGCTCCGGGACAGCAGAGGCCCCCCGGCAGCCCCGGGAACGAGTCTCTGGTAATTGGACAGGATTAAGGGGATTAATACATTAATGCATTATTAGTGCTTTTATAGGAGATTTCCACAGGGCTGAGCGCGGTGATCCCCGCGCCCCGTTATATACACTGGCGCTAAGTGCTCTAATTGGCCCGTCGCCACTGAAGGGAGCAGACAAGGAACGGCCCGACTGTCGGGGCCCGTGGTCCCCGGCTGGCCCCCGCTCCAGGCCGCGCCCGGAAGCCCAGGGACGTGGGGGCCAGGCGTGGGGGCTTCGCCGCCCAGCGCCCCGATCACTGTGCTGGAGACCAGAGGACCCTGCTTTCGGCCCCAGCCGCGCCGCTCCCCCCTGACCGGCCGCCTGACCTTCCTGAGACTCGGTTTCCACATCTGCCAACGCGGGTGGTTGTGTTGCCCACCTCACGGGATGGCAACGAGCCCCCGCTCTGAGCCTGTTGATGAGCGTGCTCAGGCCTGTGCTGAGGGAGGACTGTGGTTTTCTGGATGGACTGAGCTGCTGATTGTGCCTCCTGGGGTTCATCTGCCGGGAAGGCCTAGCAGCCCTTGGAGGGACAGCAAGTGGAATATGTCCGAGGGCCTGGGAGCCGTCGCTGGGGACAGGAGCCGGCGAGACGACGGTGGCGGGTGGCGAGCTGTGAAGGAAACAGCACCTTCCAGCGGAGGCCGGGCCCCTCGGCGTCCCTCCCAGGGGCTGGGTAGCAGGTGACGTGGGGAGTCCCCCAGCACCCGGAGATCTCGGTTCCTTGGAGTTTAACTGTCTTTGCAAATTAAGGGCCTGGTTCGACCCCCTACAGGAGGGAGGTGTGCGTCTGCAGCTTCGTGGTTGAGGATAATAATAGAATCCTAGAATCGTGGCTTCAGAAGGGTCCCGAAAGGCCTTTTCCTAGAAACGAACAAAATAGCCGGTACCTTCCCCTCTGCAAATCCAGGCTGGGAGGCAGGAAAGAGGGTACCGAGGGCCCCAGGCTCTGTACCTGGAAGGGGACGACGCGGGTGGATCGACACTCGGGTGGGCGCCGTGACTGAGATGCAGAGGATGAGCCACGACCAAGACCGGCAAAGGGACAAGGGTGGAGGTGGAGGCCGCCAGTAAGGGAGATGGCTGGAAGGAGGGCGGAGCGCCACGGGGTGAAGAGGATGGATTCTCTTGGTTAATGAAGAGATTGGCGTCACCTGGACAGAGTGACCCATTCGGGAATTGCAAGGAACAGCAGTGAGGGGATGGGAACAAGTATTTTTTTGTTCCCCTTTTCTGGGCTCCTAGTTGGATTCCACGTCCTGCCCCCTTTGCGGCTGGGAGAGCCGCGTGACTAGCTCTGCCCAAGGAGCCGGGGCAGGAAATGCCATGTGTCACTTCTGGGCTAAGCAGGAGATCATCAGCGTGAGGCCCTTCCGAGACCTCTTTTCTCTCTGGCCCAACAATCGGCGACGTTCCCAGTGGCACGTCTTCCACTGGCCGAGGACCCTGAGCCATCCCAGGGAGCACAGCCCCCCGTGACCCGCCAAGAGCACTGAACTCACAGCACAAACACAAAATAAACCCTTGTTGTTTAAGCCTCTGAGAATCGGGGGTTATTTGTTACCGGAGCACAACGTCGTCTCTGACTAATATGGGAAAAGTGAACGTCACGGTCGGGGACCTGTGGACACCATCGGTTCAGTGACCTCCATATAAAGAAAAATAATAATGACCCCCAGTCCCGATCAAGAGCGCCTTTGCTTTAAGCCAGACTCGCTGCCTCCAAGCTTGAAAAGCAGTGAAGACTTTGGAGAGCTTGCCTAGGGTCTCTCGGCAGCTGACTTTTGCTTTTTGATTCCAGCTGCCGGGAGAGACGAGCCCTGTGTGTGTTTTACATACATTAGTCACGGCACACACGGGCCCGGATGTTGGCCATTGGAACGGGCCTCCCATTTTCGCACATGCGTCTGGACCAGGCAGATAGAAACCCAGCTGTAATGAGTTTGCCCCTTGTCCATGACATCTGTGCTTTGTAGGGGGGAAAATGAAAAAAAAAAAATTTAAATCCCAAAGTCTGTTTGCTTTCAACACAGTCACTGTGATGAGGTCTGGGAGCGGTGACTTGGATTTAAACTTCGCTTCCCGACAAAGCCCAAGAGAGAAGTTAGGGATGAATCAGGTGCATTTCAGAATCTTTGGTGTTTTTATCCAAATTTGCATTTTTTTTCCCCTCTTTCCACTGATAAATCGCCTGGTCTGAGATGAAGGGGGAACTCTCAGGATAAATGTTGATATCCTTATTAGAAAGGGAACTAATGGCGCCTGAGCCCTGCCGTGTGTGGGCATCGCATCGGCTGTTGCATACATAAGCTCCTTCTGGCCCCACGTTAACTCCTTGAGGGAAGCATATTAATTCTACTTTGTGGCCACGGCATTCAGAGACGTTGAGCAATGTACACCAGCGCCGGGGTGTGCCCTGGCCTTGCCGACTCAAGGACCCATGCTTTCCCCCTCTTCCACCCTGCCGTGGGATCAGGGGCCAAAATCACGTCCTCACGAAATAAGCGTAGTGGACCAAGTCTTACTCTGTCAGGAGGACCACGTGGTGGCGCGGAAAGAACGTGGACGATAGAATCCATCAGAGCTGGGTTCAAATTCCAGGACCGCCACTTAGCGCTTTTAGAAATTACAGTGCCCTCCTGAGCTTCTTTTTCCTAAAACGGAGGAGAAACTAAAGAAAAGGTACCTGGACAATCATAGAGTAAGCAAATAAATGGGCAAGATAAGTTCAGGTCGCGGTAGGGCTTGAGGAAAGTCGGCCGTGATGACATGTGAGCAACGGAACAATGGGTGCTGGAGAGACGGAGTCAGCGCTTGGGGTGGGGTGGCCCCAGGAGGCCTCACAAGGCGGGGTGTTTGTGGTAAGATTCAATAAATAGGAAAATGATAAACTAGAAGATCTAGGGGCGCCTGGGGGGCTCCATGGTCGAGCGTCTGCCTTCAGCTCAGGGCATGACCCCGGGGTCCTGGGATCGAGTCCTGCACCGGGCTCCCTGCATGGAGCCTGCTTCTCCCTCTGCCTGTCTCTGCCTCTCTCTCTCTCTCTGGGTCTCTCGTGAATAAATAAATACAATCTTAAAAAAAAAAAAAACAACTTAGAAGATCTGGGGGTGGAACAATCCAAAAAGATTGAATAGCTGACCTGGAGGCCTCTGGGGGGAATACGCCTGGTGTGTTTGAAGGACCAGTGGTGGGGCAAGAACGAGCCAGCGCAGAGCAGGGGGCAGCTCAGAGAGGCAGACAAGCAGCAGGGTCCTCCGACAATTCAGGAAACCCCAGCCCGGGGCTTTGTCGCCAATAAAACAGGAATGAGAACGACGATACCTGGAAGAACAGACTCTGTTAGTTCACTTAAGTGACTTATGGCCAACTCTGCATCTCCCAGGGTAATGGCAGCTTCTGTGACAAACAAGCCTTTTGTCAACAATGTAACGGTGAATGGTGAACGGGCTTCTTGGGGGACGGGTATCTCCCTGACCCGCTGGCCCAGGCTCCTTCCGTCTTGTGGCTCTGCCATCCCCAGGGCCCTCCACGTCCAGCTCGTGAAGAGAAGCAAGTGTAAGAAGGAGGCATATCCTCTGATTACCCTCATGCACAGGGGACACACATGGCCTCCACTCACAAGGGAATGGCAAGGGCTCGCCACGTGTTCCCACCTGGGCGCAGGGGAACCTGGGAAGGGTAGTCCCTGGCTGAGCCTCTCCCGGGAGCAGCCCCCTAAGGAGGGAGAGCACACACGCTGATCCGCAAAGAGGCACTTCTGCCAGAAACACCCACGGAGGAGGATGTCCCTGGCCCGCCGGCGCGGCCCCAGAGCGTGCATGCAGCTGGCCTGCGTCAGGGGGAGCACCACGCCCCCGTGAGCCTTGAGGCCCTGGACCGGAACTTGCCGGGCCATGTGCTTGCTTTAGGCTTAACCTGCGGGCCAGCAGGCCAGGCATCTGCACCGACTCTCCCTGAGTGACCTTACACCAGCCACCAAATTTTGCCTTTTTCTGAGCCTCATTCCCCTCCTCTGAGAAAGAAAAAAAAAAAAGCAGTCGACTCTCAAGGGGTCTTGTCACCCACAGACGTCCCCACTTCCATGATTCGGGGTGTCTCCCCTGCCTTCCCACTGGTGGACAACACGAGATTCGCTTTGCAGCTCCTACCTGTGTACGGACCACGTGGCTCAGAGAAGGAGGTGCCGAGGAGCCCCACGCTTGTAGCTCCCGTGGCCTCGCCGCTGCTCCCACCAGATGAATCCCCTTCCACCCTGAGGCCCGCTCCCCCTATTATTTGGATCTAATCAGAATAGCTAGGAATTTGCGACGCCTTGTGCCCTTCTATTGAATAGACTCCAGAGTGGTCTGTTTCCAGTTTGTTCCCGGGAGAAGGGCGGGAGGAGGAGGGGGAAGGGATGAACGAGCAGAGGCGCGACGGTGAGAGGAGACGGGCAGCCACATGGACATCCAGGCCAGGCCAAGGTAAGAAAGGAAGAGCCAGTCGGGTGGAGAGTCCACAGCGGGTGGGAGGAGGGTAGGGACGGGGAAGGAAGAGAAGGCCGATGTGCAAGCCCGGGCCCCGGCAGGGGTGCCAGGAGGGGAGACAGCAGGCAGACGGGCCATCCAGGGCCCGGGCAGGAGCTCCCTGCGGCCTGCGGGAGATAGAGGTGCAGGGGATTCGAACGAGCCCCAGGCGTAGGGACAGACAGATGGCTGCGGGTTCCAGGACACAAGGGCCCAGTCACGCCCACTGGAATGGATGTTGGCGAGGTGAGGAGGCCGCAAAGCATGGGATTCGGAGGGGACGGGGAGGCCAATGTGGAACAGCTGGGGCAAGCTGCTGCCAGGGCCAGGGCCAGGGACAAGGTTAGGGACAGGGACAGGGATAAGGACAGGGACAAGGACAGGGCCAGGGCCAGGGATAGTGATAGAGACAGGGACAGGGACAGAGACAGGGATAGAGACAAGGATAGGGACAGGGATGGAGACAGGGACAGGGATAGGGATAGAGACAAGGATAGGGACAGGGATAGGGACAAGGATAGGGATAGGGCCAGGGACAGGGATAGGGATAGAGACAAGAATAGGGACAGGGATAGGGATAGTGACAGGGACAGGGCCAGAGACAAGGATAGAGAGAGGGACAGGGACAGGGCTAAGGATGGGGACAGGGATGGGGACAGGGACGGGGCCAGGGCCAGAGCAGAGAGCAGTCCTGCGAGATCAGGGCCAGCAGCGGGCCCCCCAGGCCTGGGCGCACCCGACAGAGGATGAGCGATGGGCTTGTTAACCCCCCAGGACCCGGTCGGAGAAGACGAATGGTTCCGCGTGTGCTGTCCAATGACCCCTGCACCCTGCTCGGGTCATTCCTCCGTGGGGAGGCCTCCCATAGCTGCCCATCGCCCTCTGGGTCACGTCTGAAGCCTCGCTGTGGCATTCAAGGCCCCCAGCACGGTCCTCACTGGGCCCGAGACCCCGAGGGCTGCCTCCCCGCAGCTGCGGCCACCACGTCGCCCTCTCAGTCCTGGGACACGCACTCCGCCCAGCAGGCCTGCCTCGCTCCACCTGCGGGGACCCTGGGGCCGCTGTCGGGACCCCGCCAAGAGGCCATGGCCTGGGTGGGCCTTCGCGAATCCCGACCCCGAGCCCCGCACCCGTGAGTCCTGTGAGGGGGGGGTCCTGCTGCAGCCACATCCCCACCAGGAGCCCCGTGCACTCGGCTGCTGGGGGGTCTCCCAGCTGGTGCGCGGGTGCAGGAACCACGGGCTCCCAGACGGGGAGGGCGCTCCCGGCCCCTGTGTTGGGGCCTGAGACCAGGTAGGACAGGCCACCCACCCTCCCACCCAGGGCTGTGCCCAGGAGCCACGGAGGCGGCGCAGCCACCTGCCACCAGCACACCTGGTGCCAGGCCCAGGCCCCCAGCCAAGTGTGTGGGTCAGCATCCCCCCAACCCCCACCCATCACCCCACCCCCACCACCCCTACCCCCACCCCCAACCCCACCACCCCTACCACCCCACCTCCCCCACCGCCCACCCCCACCCCACCCCATCCCACCCCCCACCCCCACCACCCTCTACCCCCACCACTACCCCCAACCCTCACCCCCCACCACCCCTACCACCCCACCTCCCCCACCCCCACCACATCCCACCACCCACCCCCACCACCCTCTACCCCCGCCACTAACCCAACCCTCACCCCCACCACCCCTACCACCCCACCCCCACCCTCCACCACATCCCCACCCTCCACCCCCACCAGGAGGCTCGGGGAACAGTTCAGGGCACCGCGGGGTCAGCAGGAGGGAGACGGGCGAGGCGGGGCGCAGGCTGGCTTCCTGGGGCGGCAGTGGCGGGGAGGGGGCACCAAAGGGGCCGAGTCTCTGAGAAGAGCGCCCCTGGGTCCACGCCGGGGTTGCCCACAGGATGAGCCAAGTGCATCCCCATGGCATCGCCACCCCCATGACCCCGGCCTGCGGCGCGGGCCTCCCCAGGTGCAGCCGGAGCAGGAGTCGTGGAAGGCGAGGACAGCTCCGAGTCCCCACTGGGAGGAGGGGCACGGATTGGTGTGAACAGGAAGCCCCGCCCCACGCCGCACACACGTGCCTGCACACATGTGCACACACAATACCCACACATACACATACACACTCACACGCGCACATGTGCACGCCCTGCCCCAGAAATGCACAGAGACCTTGCCGGCCATTGGACCTCCGGTGACTCACCCGGATCCAGGCTGGCGGGACGTCACCCAGGTCCCGGGAGCAGGTCGGCCCCCCATCCTCGGCCCGAGTGACAGCAGTGTGCAGGGCGGCGCTTGGGGTGTGACAGGCGCCCGTGGTGGACGCGCCGTTAAGCCTCTAGCATGAGCAACCGGGTGAAGCTGGGATCAGGTGGGTTTGGTGGGTGTGATCCAGTGAGACCCTGGATGTGAGAGCCGCCCCCTCCCCGGCCCCTTCCGCGCCTGGTCACGCCCTCGCACACCCTCAGGACCCGGGGCCTCCTCCCTTCCCAGGAGCCTAGGTTTCCGTGGGACGACTGACTGCTGGGGAGTCTTCTTTGTCTGGATTTAGAACCCAGAATCCTGCGACTTCCACCCTTCATCTTCCACAGATGCTGTCACTTCTCACTTTGGGCCTTTTCGTTGCTTTTTATGTCACAGGAAACGGTGAAGCGGTTTTCCCCAGCGCTGTGATCTTCCCCGTCACTTCTGCGGGCTTTCCGCAGGCCCTGCCGCTGTCTTCGCACGCGCCTCTATTTCTAAACACACCGAAGAGGGGAGAGAAAGGAAGTAAAGTATTCGGAGTCGCGTCGAGTTACCTGTGGTTTCCTCTTCCTAGGTCGTAGGGTGGCCGTCGCGCCTTCGCCCTGAAGCCCGTCTCCCGTTTCTAACCCCTCCCCATCCCGAGGACAGTGACGTGGTGGACACAGGTGAGGATGGCGGCGGGAGGCCTGGGCTCTGACCACTGCTCTCCCCTCCCCTAGCTGGGGGACCCCGAGCACGACACGCACCCCCCACCCCCGAGCCCAGGGAAAATGATACCCGCCTCACAGCATTGTGGGCACGTGAACACGCAGAACCCGTAAGCCCGTATCCGGCTCGCCAGCCTGTGCTCCGTAAATGCCTGGAATTTTTTTAAAAATCTGTCACCAGCTTATTTGCTTCAGTGGATGCAATGGGAAAAAGACACAGTCTTGGTGACCAAGAAGCCTGGGATGTCACTGGGACGCTGGATGGAAACTCCTACCTGTCTGTTGGTTTGATCGATGCGGGTGAGGAAGTTCCGGGGTCCGACGTGGAAGCAAGCTGGGGGGGGCGGGGGGACAAGGACCGCGGGGCAGCGACGCCCACCGGTGTGAGCGGCCTGGACGCAGCCGTATGAGCTCGAACCCTGCCGCGTGCTTCGGGCCCAGCGCTCCGCACCTCCAGGCCCACGTGTGCCAGGAGCAGCGCGGGGTCCCCACTCCGTGCAGCTGCTGTGACGGCCCAGGGGGCTGCAGAGAGCTCAGGGAGGGCCCCCCGCCTCCTCCCCGGGGCACAGACAACGTGACACGGCGTGTATAGACTCACATGGTCGTAAGGGTCGCGGTCGACAAAGTAGCTTTTAAAAAATATGTATTTTATTGATTCACAAGAGACCCAGAGAGAGAAGCAGAGACACAGGCAGAGGGGAAGCAGGCTCCTTGCAGGGAGCCAGGTGTGGGACTCGATCCCGGGACCCCGGGGTCATGACGTGAGCCCAAGGCAGACAGTGAGCCCCTGAGCCCCCAGGTCACCCAACAAAGCCGCTTCCCGCAGAGGCAAAGGAGAGGACGCAGTCAGACCACCTGGGTGCAGAGCCCGCCCCTCCCCGCTCCCGTGCAGAAGCGTGGCTCAGAGCTGACACCCGGGCGACCGGTCTCTTTCCACACCTGTGAAGGGGGCACAGTAGCAGAGGCCCCTTCCTCCTGGAACGGCTGCGACATTAGAGGAGCCGTCTGTGTGGACGCGGCTCAGCCCGGCTCAGACAAGGGTGCAGCCGTCACGGGTCGGTACCCGGAGGAGCGGCCGGCTCCGTGTTTGCTGATCGGCGGAGAGGCTGGGCCCACGTCGGGGGTCCCTCCTCAGGGCGGGGCCTTGGCCCCGAGCCCCGGTCTCCTCGTTGGAACCGGAGAGGGCACCCCTGCCTTGCAGCAGCGCCCGGGGGCTGGAAGGGGTGCACAGCGCGCGCCTGGCACCCAGGGGCCTCTGCGACCACCTGCTGACCTGGGACCTAACCGCCTCGGTGCTCTGGGCCTCGCCGTCCTCCTCGCTGGGCGGGGGAGGCCAGGCGGCTCGGGCAGCGCGGGACCCCCACCCGGACACACAGCACCCCCTCCCCGTCAGCCTGCCCGCCTCCAGGGGCCGAGTGCGGCTCTCGCTGCTCCCGCCCCGCACAGCCCTGGGCCGTGTCTATGCACGTCCTTGGAGGTGAAGGACGCAGCAGCCTGGGGGTCTGTGCATTTGTGTGCGCGCGTGTGTGTGCACGTGTGTGTGTGTGGAGAGACCCATTAAGTCAGATTTGCACTGCATCTCCAGGTGGGCACAGCCCTGCCCTCTGCCTCATAAACTGTCTGGGAAACGGGCCCTGCCCACTGCCCCTGAGAAGCCGGAGACTCGACACCCGCGGCAGAGTCACCCCTGGATTCTAGATTCTGGTTTTGAGAGGGGCTGAGGGGATCACAAGAGGGGGGACGCTGCAGCACTTGTGTGCGGAGGCTCATGAGGGGAAGCTCTTGCACCTCCGTGGTCTTCCTGGCCCAGTGCCCACCCCCCTCCCCACCATGGTCTCTGGCCCCTGACCCGGGGTGCCCTCACCCTCACCCACCCCCCCACACCTGCAGCCCCTGGCCCGGGTGGCCCGGGTGCCCCCCCCGCTGCTGCAGTCCCTGGCCCCTGACCCGGGGTGCCCGCCCCCTACTTCCATCCCCCTCCCCGCAGCCCCCCACAGTCTCTGGCCCCGACCCGGGGTACCCTCTCCTCCCCTCCCATCCCCTCCCCCCAGCCCCCACGGTCCCGGACCCGCTGCAGCCTCCAGAAGCTCAGCTGCTCCCCTGCAGCCTTCGCTGGCCCCCGACAATTGCCACCTGTATTTCCTCTAAGCCCGTCCCGGCCACTCTGCCTCCTACCCCTTTGCAGAGCCGCCACGGGGAGGCACGCTTGGCCCCGCGGGGAAGGCAACCCCAGTCCCCAGCTGCTCCGCGTACCCCGGCCCCCACCAACACTCCCTCCCCGCTGCGCTGCGGCCGCCCCGTCTGTGCCCCTCGTCTTTCTCCCTTGAATTCACTCTGCTCTCCTTGGTCCCTGTCCCCTCAGCCCCACTTCGGCCCGAGTGGGGAGCGTTCCCTGGCGGTGCAGTCGGGGGCAGGTCGGGGACAAGGGCCATGGCCACCCTGCAGGCCACCCAGGGGGCCTGGGCTTCCCAGCGCCAGGGCCCAGCACTGCTCCCCCTTCCCGGGGACTCTCACGGGAGTCACACAGCTGGCTTCGGGGAACCCTGTTCCTAGTGTCCGGAGGCTCTCGTCAAGGGGGGACGCGCAACTCAAGTCGGTCGGAGACTTTCTGGATAGTTCGGCTGGAGCCTGCACGTCGCAGCCACGATGCGAGGCAGAGACTGGGGGAGCCCGGCCGTGCGCGGGCCGTCCCCCCAGGGCTCCCTATGGACTGCCGGTCCCTGCTTCCCTTGCACCCTGATGTCCAGCAGAAGGAGCAGGAGTGGCGTGTGCAGCGGTAGCGAGCGGGTGGGAAGGGCTCGGGCCAGCATCGCCCGTTCCCCTGCGTGACTGAAGACACACTGTGGGCCCCGGAGGGGCGGAACCGCAAAACGGAAGGAACCTGGATCCCCGAATGGCCACGTGGAATAGGGAAGCCCCTCCGCACCCCACAGCGGGCTGCGGCTTGGTCTCTAATCCGGCGTGACAATGGGACTAGCCTTCCAGGCCAGGGAGACACCCCGCAGGGGAGTTGAGGCCGACCTAGACCTACGAAAACTCTTGCCCTGGGGTTTGCCAGAGGTCACAGAGCCCAGTCCCCAGGAGCGATTCCCAGAGGGAACGACAGCAGGGCCGGCGGAGCTCCCGACCACCCAGGCCGAGCTCCGCAGCGTGTCCCAGACGCGCGCCCCTTATCGGCCGCCTCGCTCCCTCCTCCCAGAGCCGCCTCCCGTCCCGTCCCACGGAGGACAAAACCGGCTCCCAGTCACAGGGCAGTGAAGCAGCACAACCGGGACGCGGGCCACACCCGCCGGCCCCAAAGCTTGAACTCCTTTTATTGAACTACATCACCTGTTTGCACCTGCAGGGCCGGATGCATTTGCATACAGTTATTTTTTTTTTTTTTACCAACAGTGTCTACGCATTACGATAGTAAAAAAACCCTATTTACACACATACCAAATATAAAAATAAAAATAGGAAGTTCATCTGGCTGCAGATGAGGAACCAGGCTCGGAGCCCAGTCCCGGGCTTGCACTCTTGTGCTAATCCTTTGAAGAAACAGCTCTGGGGCAGCCCGGGGGGCTCAGCGGTTTAGCGCCTGCATTTGGCTCAGGGAGGGATCCTGGAGTCCCGGGATGGAGTCCTGCGTCGGGCTCCCGGCATGGAGCCTGCTTCTCCCTCTGCCTGTGTCTCTGCCTCTCTCTCTCTCTGTGTCTATCATAAATAAATAAATCTTTTAAAAAAAAAGAGTGGGGGTGCCTGGGGGACTCATGGGTGGAGCATCTGTCTTGGGCTCAGGGCATGACCCCAGGGTCACAGGATCAAGTCCCGCGTCGGGCTCCCTGCATGGAGCCTGCTTCTCCCTCTGCCTGTGTCTCTGCCTCTGTGTGTGTGTGTGTGTGTCTCATGAATAAATAAAATCTTTAAAAAAATTTAAAAAAAGAAAAGAAAAGAAAAAGCTCTCCCACACTCGGGGATGGTGGTCCAGCCGAGGGAAAATGCCAGTAGCTTTTATTGCCTTTGCCAATCATTCCAGGAAAACAAAGCTTTCACGCCCGTCCTGTAATTGCCAGCGTGTGGACAGGATCTGTGCGACTCTGATTCCCTTTACTTGTTAACCAGGTTGGGCTTGTATGACCAAGTTGAGCTTTTTGGTTTTTTGTTTTTTGGGGCTTTGTGTTTTTTTCTACATAAAGAGCTCACTCTTGCGCTTCCCACAGCCTCCCTCCTCCCCCCGCCCCCTCTGCTTCATCTCCGCGTCTGTTTATGTCTTCCTGGTTTTCAATTTCTTAATGATGTTTTAACGAGACGCCAGTTACACATGCAAATTAGAAAGAGGCGACATTGAGAGATTGCTACCTGGTGGTAAATTTATTAAAATCAAGGTGGTTTTAATAACTCCCGTGCCTATGCATCCGCCCTCATGTCTGTGATATTAGTTTGGGGATTTTTTTTTTTTTTAAACGCTCTTATTGGAACAAGTGTTTGTGGGGAGTTTAAGGTGAAGTCACGGGAAAGAAATCCAATAGTTTCATGAGCGTTACTGCTGTTCTCAAAAATAGTGTGTGCAGGAGTAAACGAATCTCTTCTACTTTTAGAGACCTCGTCCGGTTGGGTCTTCTTGTTTCTGCTCACAACCATCTCCACCCTCACCGTCCCCATCACCGCCATCAACCTCATCCTCATGGCTACCGTTGACTAAGCATTGAACTCAAGGTCCCGTAGCTGGAAAACGGTAGAAACAGATTCCAAATTCCCATCATGCAGGATCTAAGGCTGCTGATCTGTTCTTGCTCCTTCTTCAAACCCTCTTCCCCTTTGCCTTGGTGGCTCCCTGCCTCCCGCGTTCCCTTTAGCTCTGGTCTGCATTTCCTCGGTCGTCTTCACAGGCTGCTCTCCCCCTTCTCATTCTTGCTCCCTCTCATTCTGGCCCCCGCCTCCTCCCCTTCTCTCTCAGCAGCGTCATTTCTCCCACGAGCTTCCCTTGTTCGTATCATGATTCCACTCGCGATTCTCCGCCAAAGGCTTCTACGTCATTCCCTCCTGAGTTTGAGACTCTACACATCCAGCAACTCACCAGCCATCTCCATGGGGTGACACGCAAGAGCCTCACAGACCCAAAGTCTTCCTAGGTCTCCTCTGCGTCCAGTGTTCGCCACCTAAATAAGTAGCGCAAGTTGGAAACCCAGGCTTGTCCCTCCTGCCGTGAGGAGGAAGCCCAAGAGCCTCACCTTCCTGGCCACTCTCCAGCCACCACTCACCCTGCCCCTGGGGTCACCCAGGCTTTTCCATCTCCCTTCTCTTGGAAGCAAGCCACCCCCAGGAACAAGGCACCCCAACCATCGCCGCAGGTTGGGGAACACTTCCCGGGTCCACGTTTTTCAGTATTAAGAACCACACTTGCCGGAGCTACCAGCCACGTTCTCCAACATCAGTAATAAAAGGGATGTTTTGTTTCTACGTGGTTTACCCATTGGCTTAAATCTTGGGCAGGAGGAAAGGTGATATTTACGGAGCCTTTTCAAACCCCCAACAGCTGGCAGTCACCCCAGATCCTCCTTCGCCTTCCATTGAATGTTCCAATGGGTTCCATTGAGTTGAACTTGAGAACAGTCTTGGATCCCCCCTCTCCTCTCCGTGTCAACCATAGATGTCTGGGCTCGACTCCTCGCCTCTCCCCTACATCATTGTGCCAGTAGAGGTTTAGAGAAGTAACTCAGCCAGATTTGAGCCCAAAAGGGCACGTGGGTGGCTCAGTCAGTGGAGCGTCTGACTCTTGACTTTGGCTCAGGTCATGATCTCAGGGTCGTGAGGAGCCCCAGGCTGGGCCTCTGCTCGGCAGGGAGTCTGCTTCTCCCTCTCCCTTCCCCTCTGCCCCTCCCTCCCTCTCTCTTTGCTCCCTCCTCCGCCCACCTCGTGGGCACACTCTCTCTCTCCCTCACACTCTCTCAAATAAAATCTTTTCAAAAGAAGAATTAGAGCTAAGGTAGAGAACAATATATAAATTCTGTTTCCTAAAGAGGTTTCTAGAAATTTGAAGACAGTGGGGCATGTTTGGGATCAGATGGCAAGGATGGAGCTGTTTATTCCAAGGCCTCGTGTGAGAACTGGCTGAGAGGAGCCAGCCTACCCCCCAGGCCCTAGAACAATACCCATCGTAGGCTGGGCACTCAGTAAAACCTCGTTAAATAAATCATCACTTCATTTGACACAATACTACATTTGGAGTCCGACCTCTTTGAGTCGGGTCTCAGATTTGCTCATTCCTCTTGGAGAAGTTTGCTTCCTCATCTGTGAAATGGGCTTGCATTACCTACCTGACACGATCGCGATGAAGACTGATGGAGACACAGCGCGTGGAAGCCTTTTGCAAAGCGATCGTCTACGACAGGAGACCCAAGCCTGCTTCCTTCGCTGGGGTCCTACAGACTAACTCACAGTTGCCGCGGATGCATTGCATTCAGAGATTTCAATCTGACTTGAAACATCAAAACACGTGTTCCTAAAAGAACTTATTTCACTAAAAAAAAAAAAAAAAAAAAAAAAAAAAGTCATCATCCTCTCTAATTTGAATCATGGGAAAAAGCATGAAGAAAATCAATTTTTATATGAAAATTGCCTTCAAAACTGCCGCAGCTTTGTTCTCAATCAGAAGTTTGTAATGATGCAACTCGACTTCTGTTTGTGCACTTGATTTGAAGCTGCTGTGTGTACGGGCTGCATCCATTTGATTTTTATGGTATTTTTTTATGTTTGCAAACAGCATTCTTTAACCTGAAATATCTCTCCGTTTAAATGCCAACCATTAAATACACAAAATGGCCAATCAATTTCTTCCCATGCTTACGGTCAATTCCTGGTTTTTGTGTGAACACTGAGAGCAGTCAGGAAGAAATCAAAGAAATTAAACGAATCTGGTCTGGGGTGGGGGGGGGTGGCCTTTAAAAACGTCTCCCGTGCAGCCCCCCCATTTTACAGCTGGGAGACTGAGGCCCAGAGAGGGAAAGGAGGTTCCCCAAGGACACACAGCTAGTGAGAGGCGGGGCCTAGATGAAAGTCCAGGACTTTTGCTTGCCCCCCTGGGCCCATCTGCCGTGTCCCCTTGCTACCCCGGGGGCAGGAGAACGGGCAGCGGTGGGGATGTCGGAAGGACCTGCACTTATCAGCAGATCAAGGGGTGACACAGGGGTCCCAGCCAGACGGCCACCAGGCCTGGGAGCCCAGGCCCCGTCCCAGTAACACCTTTGTTTTATTTTAAGAGAATTTACAGGAGATTGGCATTCCTATATTTAAATATAAGAACATGATTGCATCCAAAAGAGAAACAGAAAGTCAATCTTTTCTTTATCAGTGGCTTGGATTATTTTTCCCCTTGCATCCTGTCCTTGTGACGTCAATAAAGCACGGGCTCTGCCGTCAGACGGACGCAGCTCTGGGACCCTGGGCAAGTGGCTGTGTGCCTCGGAACCTCAGGGTCCCGGTCTTTAAAATAAGGATGATCATAGCTCCTTCCAACGGTGGGCATCAGAATTAAAAAGCGGCTCCTTTAGTAGCCAGCCCGGAATAAAGATTCGGTAACTGTTGGCCACCGTTTCTGGCTGATTCCCCCCCAATTTATATAAGGTTTAGAAAAGAAATGCTTTCTACACCGTGAGGGACTACGCCACAAAAGAGGAAAATGACCGCGTAAGGACAATAGCGCCCAGCAAGCGTGACGCTGGCAATGGACCACAGCACCCATCGCATCCCACGACGGCTGCCCCTACCCCGTTCTTGCATTAAAAAAAAAAAATTTAATTCCATATATTGGTCAACTTCTCCCATGAGAACGCATCTTTAATTTAATCATGTAAATCAATGGGAAAATCTAATTCACTTTAGAGAAATGTGCTTCAAGGCCGGCCGTGTGGGATTTAATCTGTTCCTTAAAGTGCATCTGCAGCAAGTGACGTGTGTCTTTATCACAGTTACAAAGGGATATAAATTCATCTCTAGCCCATTTTAGGAAATAGAAAGTTGATTAAATAATCGGCGGCTTTAGTGATCTCAATGATCTGTCATTTTCAAACGTGTCAGACACTGATGTTAATGCTGGTTTAGCTTATAATTGTAGACTCCGCTTGAGTCCTTAATATTCAATTTGCCTAATTATCATTATATTAGTCCCAAATATATAATTTATTATCGTTACTCTTTTGACTTTTCTAATGCTCGCTCCAAAATCTGTGTGGTTTTGGTTTGCGCGGTGCCTTCAAGGGGAGGATCCCTCACTCCCAGCCCTGGGGCTTCGCCCTTCAGACGGGGCAGCACTCTCGAGGCTGGGCCGGCACCTTCCGCCCAGGAAGCCGCCACCCGCCCTGTGGATTCGTGGTGACTCAACTAAGAGAACTCGTAACCCGTACGTCCTGCTCTCACACAGGACAGTCATGGTCAGGCCAATAAAGGACCAAATCCATCCATCGGCCTCTGTGGGGGGCTCTTTGCAGGCCACGTTGGTAGAAGTGGAAAAACGGGGACCGTTAAATTCCATCCTGAGCCTTAAGTTGCTCATCATCTACTGCGACAGGGCGGGAAGTAAACAGATGCTTAGAACCAAGCTCCAATCTATAGGCTCCAGCAGCAGAGGCCCAGAAGAGGTGCCCTTGACCCACACTTGGCACCTCGGAGGGCTTCTTGCAGGACGAGAGCTTGAAAGGCCAAGGAAGAGTTAGCTGGAGGAGAGGGAGGGTCCTCATTCATCAATTCAACGCAACGTATTTGATCACACACCACATCTATCACACTCTTGGTCTTGAAGAAGGCGAGGAACACAACACAGACACTTCGCTGCATCAGTCTAGGGTCCCAGCAGGAAACGGCGGGTCCATTAATTACTAGGACAAGAATAAAAGGTTTAGTTTGGGAATTAGGGTGCGGTGCGCGGCCCCGCGAGAGGAGCTGAGGGTGGGGAGGTATAGAAGGCGGGAGCCAGACGATCGGAGAAGCGGTGGAGACGCCCGAGTTCGCCAGGAAGCCCAAGAAGCCCCTACATTCGGTCTCGGAAGTGGGACGCGGAGGGCAGCGAGGGGGTCGGCCGCCCCTGAGGGCCGTGGAGCAGGGGCCTGCCCGCTGAGCTTCCGCGGGAACCTCTCTTTGGCAAACTGGAGCCGAGGCGCTGACGGAGGAGGCCTTCCCGGTTCCCAGCGGCGGGCGGGGACGGCAGCGGTGAAGCCGAGACTGCCCGCTGGCCTGGGGCAGCCGCCGGGGAAGGGACAGGTGCTGGTGGTCGCATCATCACGGCGACATTTATCCACAAACTGGAACGTGTTCAGAGCACCTAGGGTGGCTCTGGGGGTGCAGGAGGACTTCTCCTGGGACCGTGACGGGGCTGGGAAGGCTGGGTGGGGAGATGTGCCCTAGACACGCTGTCACCACTTGCCTCCTCTCCTGACCCACCACCACAGGCCGCCTCTCCTCCTTCCCCGTCCTTCAGGGAAGGGTCTGTCCCAGTCTCCCCGGCGGCCCAAGGAAGTCTGTCCCCTTATCGCTCTGGGCACAACGGGTTCACCCCCTTAAACAAGTGCTCGACCTCCGGCCTCGCAGACAGAAGCCGTGAGCCAGGTGTCCGAGGTGGGCTCCCGCTTGGAGATGCTCCCCCGCAGCTGAGCACCTGGGCCGTGCGGGGCCCACGCTGACCTGGCCCGGGGTCCCGGCCCTCCCGGGGCTACAGCAAACGGATGAAAAATTGTATCATTAAACTCTTTGATGTCCTCCTGTCTAATTGAACCTGTGAAATTTCCTAAGGTTCTCCAGCCTCCAAAAATTCAATTTTCCATGTAATGCATGGTGACGTGTCAATAAATCATGCTGTAAAATAAATGCGCGGATTCCTTTGTGCAGGACCGAGTGAGGAATAAACCTTTCGTAATTGATAAATAATGTCATTGGAATCAATAGCTGGCAGAGGAGTCGGAGGAGTAAGCCTGAATCATGTATGAGCGCTCCGGGGTGATCAATGCCTTCGAAACAGCCGGGAGCGCAGGAGCCAAGTGTATAAATTACGGCCTTAATATTGCAGCAGGGCCCAGAGTGTAACGACGGCTGCGTTCCCAAGCGCCGGTGAGATGGGAAGGTGGGCCGGGCCGGGTGGGCTGGGCTCCCCGACGGGCGCTGCTCCGAGGGGCTGCGGGGCCCTGACCGGGAGCAGCCCGTGTGCCGGGGCCCCGGGACCGAGGCCGCCCGCTCCCCGCCGCCCAGTGGGCAGCACAGCAGTGACGTGCTTCCCTGCTCAGAAGAACCGCTCGCTGCCCCCCACACCCCGGGTCCAGGGGCCGACGCCGACCCGCCCGGGAGTCCCCGAATTGCACGGAGTGTCAGCTGCAGCCCTGGGGGGACTGGCCCTGCGCTGGGCGCCTGGAAGCTAGTTGCTTCTCCTCCCCGAGCCCCAGTCACCCCCTTTGCTAGGGGGGACTGGGAACACCAAGCTGCCCACCCGGGGCAGGGGGAGTCACGCTGTGAGGTGGCTCAGGAGGCGTCCGTCTGTCCTACCTAAGCAACCACAGCCGTCGGCCTGCGCCGTGTTTGCTGACCCTGTGTGTTTCTGGACACGCTGCCCGCCCGTTCCCTGCATTGTCTTATTCAAGCCTCGCAGCGGCCCCAGGACACAGTTACTATTATGATCCCCGTTTCATGGGTGAGGAACCCGAGGCCGGAGAGGGGAGGTCGGGGGGCTTGGAGCCAGGGCCCGGGTCCGCGTGTGGGCCTGGCACCCACCCCCTCTGGCTCTCTGGGCCACGGCGTGGCCTCATCGGTACGATCCGGACGAGAGTGCCTGCACCCCAGGTCACCCCCAAAGCACGGTGCAGACGGCGGCACGCGAGCGGGTGACAGGGGCCTGGCTGGGCTCGGCCCTGCACGGCGGGGGCTTCTGGGCCACAAGGCCGGGGCGGAGTCTGCACGTCCTCATCTCTGAATGCAGCAGAGACCTGGGTGACCTCGGCCACCAGTGCGGCCACCAATCAGGCCAGCCCCCCCCAGCCTCCAGGTGCCCCCAACCCGCCTGTTCCTCCCGCAGGGGCTCACGTCCCGGGAGGACGTGCTGCACAGCTGTAGGGAGAGCTAGTCTCATCCGCAGCCGCACGACGGGGGCAGGAGCCAGGAGGAACCCGAAGCGAGACAAGGCAAGCAAACCCGTGCATTCTGCCTAAGGGTCGCTTCCCGCAGAACCCCCCCAGGACCCAGGTGGGCCCCAAGCCGCGGGCTGCCTGGGCTCCCGCTTCCCCCACGGTAGCACGTGCCCCACTGTGGTGGGTGAACGAGGCGCGGCGGCCTGGCCATGCAGCTCTGGAGCCTGGGAGCAGCCGTGTCCCAGCAGCGCCTGGGGGACGCCGCTCCTCCCTCTGCCTAGCTGGGCCACCCACGCCGGGCGGGAGGCCGCTCCCAGGGGACTCCTACCAGGAAGATCTCGTCTGGGTGTGAGAGGACGCAGCCAGCCGGCCGGGGAGGCCCCCGAGGGCGGGACGCACTGCAGGCACCCGGCAGGTCGGAGGACCCGAGCTGGGGTCTCGGGAGGCAGAAGGAAATAGGTTTCAGCGCGACCTCAGCCCGGCTTCCCTAGCCCCTTTCTGACAACACGGACGAAACGTGCTCGTTCACTCGTTTGGCAAACGCTGGCTTGGAACGCCGGGGCCGGGCCGGGCCGGGCCGCACGACGGGGGCTCGAGGCTGAACGAGGCGCTCCTCGACCCTGACGTCAGGGCACGGTGAGATGCATCAAACGGCAATGAGAGGGCGGCACCGCGGACGCTGGATTGTGGGGCGAGGGACGACGGCGGGGCCAAGGGGGAGGACGGCGGGTCAGAGGCACGGGCTGTTGATCGCCGACGTCCGGGGCACTGGCTGGTCCACTCGTCGTTCGTGCTCTGCACCAGGTTCCCCCCGTTTCATGGGGCTTCTTGTCTCACGTGGTCCATCAAGAAACCATTTATTTTTAGTCTTCAAGACACATGCAAGACGTCGCCTACGCCCTGGCTTCGGGTCGGCGACGAGCACCCCGCCCTCCCGCATCGACTCTGGCAACTGGCCAACTGGCGCCCGGCCCTCAGGTCTCACGCGACGTCCCCAGGCGGCCCGAGCAGCTGGCCCTCGTTGGGGCCTCCTCAAGCTCCCCCCGCCCCCTTTCTTCCTCCCCCGCTGTGTCTGTCCATAGAAACCAAGCCCAGAGGTCCAGTCTCCCGACTCGGGTGTGTCGCCGTCCCCACCGCAGGCCCAGCTTCCTTCCAGGCCACCGCTCCGCCCTCCAGAGCGGGGCCGTCCTCTGACAAAGGCCGACCGTCCACCCACGTCTGCCCTGCGTCTTCCCGGGCACACGGCTAAAGTACGGCTCCCAGCCCCCCTCGCAGGGAAGTGCGGCCAATGACGAGGACCCCTGCGGGGCCTGGGCCCCGAACCCACCACAACCGCCACGCGGTCCCCTGTCTGTTCTGTTGAACTAGGACGAAAAAGGCAGAGTCGCGGGATGGAGGAGCCGGTGTCCCCGAGTCCCCAGCGGGCGAAATGGGCCCAGCGCCAGCCCTGCTGTGTGGAGCTGCCTGCATCAGGGGCTCAGGGAGCCAGACGCGGAGCTGCCCCTCCCAGGGGCCCCTCGAGGAAGGGCTGCGGCCCAGCTCCCGGGTGGGCGGCCGGCACCCAGCCCCCGGGGGCCCTCCCTTCAGGGACGGCTCGCCCAAAGCCGGGCCCCGCGGGGTGGCCCTCAGCCGATGCCTGAGTGACACCGAGGCACACGGGGCACAGGGGCCTGCCTCCCTCCGCTCCAGCGCCGGCGAAACCCAATCCGCGACACCCACCCTAACTAATCACACCTTCCAAGGCAGCAGGTTGGAAAAAAAAAAACGGGTAAAGAAAGTGTTGCTGTCTTAAGAGGACTTTCCGGAAGTCTCCGTGGTCACCGCCGAGCCACAGCAGCCACACCAAACCCCAAGGGACGCTTGCATCTTCATTGTGGGCGGCCGTGGGCCCCCCTAAAAACCGCTGAGGATGAAGGGCAGACGGGAGGTAGGTGAGCACAGGCCGCCGGCACCCTCCGGCCTGGCGGTGTAGACAGGCCCCACTCTGGTCTCGCCCCTTCGCTCCGCTCAGCCCTGTGATGAGCGGCTCCGGGAGTGATCGCTGTGAACCTCTCCGCAGGCCTCCCGGGAGGTAGGCTCTTCGTGTGGTTCCCGTTTCACAAGTGAAGACACTGGCATGTGGGAGCTCGGGGTCTGGCAGCGAATGGGTGGCAGAGCCAGATTCGGACCGTGGATCCCTGCCTCCTCCGCCTTACGCCCAGGGTGGTTGTGCCTCCTCGCACAACTGGGAGCTCCCTGAAGCAGGGAGCGGGTGGGCGACGTGTGCACGGTGCCGGGAGGGCGCTGGGCACCTGCCCACCGGGTTACAGGGGATCGGGGGCCGCGCACGACCTGCACTCTGCCCTGCGGAGGGCGGCGCTAACCGCCGAGGAGCCGGGCCCACGCTCAGCAGGTGCAGGCAACGTCCGAGGGAGGACACCCGAGGGCGCTGGACCCGCACGCCCGGTGCATGGGTGGGAGGCCGAGGCGCGGAGCCTCTGCAGCCGGGCAGCCCTCCAGCTGTGAGCGCGGCCAGACTCGGGCGGAGAGCGGGTGTGCAGAACCCACAGCCTGGTCCCCGAGCCCGGCTGGAGCGCCCCGGGGAGGCGGCAGCACGCCTCAGCCCTTTGCTCCCTCCTGGGGTAACTGCCCCATTTGCTCTTTCTGCCCGTTTTGAAGGATGATTGGTTTTCTGGGCAAAGAGCCCGTTGTGTGTGTGTGTGTGTGTGTGTGTGTGTGTGTGATTTTAAGGTCCTGCACCATCCCAAACCTCGGCCGGATACGGGTGACGTATGAATCTATGCATCTGACATATTCATAGACACACGCGTGCCTCGAAGGACGCGCAGCGGGGTCATCAGAGTGGCCGTGAGACGGCACATCCGGGTGGACGCCGCTGCGCGGTCGCCCGTGCTACTACTACCTGGCGGCCGTCATCAAAACACCCGTAAGGGGAAGCAGAAGTGTGTTTGACTGGGAGAATGATTCTTGTTTCTTTTTCATTACTCTTAATAAAAGGAGATGGTGCCGAAAAATTGTGTTTCCTGGGTTATTTTCCCCAAGAGATCCTTTATAAAACACGGAATACATAACAGACCGTGTTGCAGGCAAATGCCTCATTAAGGGAATATAGTTAGAAAGAAATAGTAACCAAAATGAACAGTTATTTTCTTTCTTTTTTTTTTTTTTTTTTTACCCACTGTAAAATGGAGAAATTGGATGCGATATGGATTTAGTAACAGCCCTCAAATAACATCGTGGGAACGCGGCGCTCACTGTGTGAGATGGAGCCGTCTCGAAACGCTGCTCACGTCCAGGCGGCAGCTGCGGGAAGCCCGTGACCGGCTCCAGGAAAACGCCTCCGTCGTCTCCCAAAGGGCGTCCTTACCTCCCGTGGCTCCGCCTGGCCCGGCGACGTGGGGCCTCCTCGTCGCTCCCCTTTTCCGTCCGCGTGTTCCCCTGGCGGCCCCCCAGCTGTCTCCATGAGAGCTGAGCTGCAGCTCGTTCCCCGGCGGGAGACCCACGCGTCCGGAGCTTCCCGGCCGCCGGTGCCTGGCCACACCTGGCTACCCCCGGCCCCCCGGAGCCACCGTGTCCCGCACTGCAGCCCCCTCCGGGACTCCCACCTGGGAGACCCTGGAATCCCCCCAACGCCCCCCCAGGCCAACAACCCTGCACTGGAGACCCAGCCCCCTAACGGTGCCAAGAGCCCCCCGTGTGCTGCCCGCCCCGCGCCCAGGCCCCACCACATCTCTGGGGTCACTTTCCCACATCCTCCCTGGGACCTGCCCTAGAACTCTCCGAGTGGTCCTCCGCGGCCGTACGGGCCCTGGGGTGGCCGACCTCGTCCCCTGGACCACATTCCAGCCGCCGGGTCCCATCAACTTCTCCCCACGCTCTGGTCTCCGGGCCGTCCCACGCCTTCCCCGTCCTGCTCAGACTGTGACTCCTCGCCGACCCCTTTCCGCCGCTGGTTTTGGCTACATGAGCATCCTCCCTTCTGCAGGACGCTGAGGTCCCGCCTCCGTGGAAGGGCCCCGGGCTTTCCCGTGCCCCCAGAGATCCTCTGCCACAATGGTCCCCACTGCGCAAGGTCATTTTCCAGCCCGCATGCGCCTCTTCTGCGAGACCGTCAGGCTGAGCTCCTCGGGGACGGCCTGTGTCGTACTGAGCTCGCCCCGGGCCGCGGACAAGGGACTTGGGTGCCGGGATTGCTAACGTGAACGCGTGACCGCTGTGACCGCCCGCGAAAGCAAGGACGGCGCCCGCCTCCTGGGTCTGTGGGGATTCGAAGCCCCGCGAAGCGCTTCGGGGCAGTGAGCTACCGGGACCCCCCGAGATCTTTCTCAGGACCAAGGACCCCGCTGCTTTCCACAAGGACAAAGAAGGGCTTCGGCTTCCCGGCCGGGGCGGAGGGGGTGCTCGGAAGGACTTCGGAGGTTTGGTGCAGAAGCAAATCAGTCTCCAAAGCCACGCAGACCTGAGCTGGGCACCCGCAGCTCCTGGCTTCCCCGTGTGAGCCTCCCTGGAAGGTCACTGACGCCCCCTCTTGCCGCCGACTGCAGACATGAGACGTCAGCCTCGGGGTGACGCCGGGCCGGGTCCATACAGGCGGCCAACAGAAGCCCCGCGTCCCCGTCACTGCTGCTAAGGATTAAAATGTGAGCACTTGTGTCGGGCAAAGAAGCGCCCCTGAAATGGGGGTCGTCACCTCTGCTTTACAGACGAGGACACGGAGGTTCAGAGAAGTGAAGAGCCCTGCCCAAGGCACTTCGCGCAGCCGGAGGGTGGCTGAGCCAGGCCTCACACGCAGCCACACCTGCCCACGCCGGGGCCGGGCCACGGCTCTCGTGATCTGCCTGGAGGGGAGGGCCCTGAGCACACGACAGAAATACTCCGGCGTGAAGAAGTCACGCTCACGGGCCGCTTCCTAGGGCGTCCAGGAGGGACGGGGCCGTGTGGCCAGGAGGTGAGTCCCTGCCTTGCTATGGCCACGTACGTCCCCGGCCCGGCCGGCCCCTCCCGGCCCCGAGAACCCGGCACTGCTGGTGCAGGCGTCGAGCCTGGCGGTCCCCAAGCCACGCTCGCCAGCGCCCCGGGGCTCCCTGGGGTCAGGGCTGCACGGGGAGCAGGGCGGGCAGGGGTCCTGCTCCGTCTCCATCCCAAACACAGCCACTCCTCCCCGCGTGTCTTACACGTTGTCTCATGACATCTCCTGTCATCAGAACACTCTGCTGCTTTTACATAAGAGTTTGAGCCCCAGACTCCCCGCAACACTTTCATGTCACAAATGAGAAACTGAGGCTCGCAGAGCGGTGGCCGGCCCAAGGTCCTGGGGCCTGCTGAAAACCGCGTGGAGATCTGTCCCAGATTGGCCCCCACCTGGCTCTCCCCAAGCCGCCCCCCGCCCCCGCCCGCCCTCAGCTGTCCACCACGAGGCAGATTTAATGACCACAAACAGGAGGCATTTATCTCTGAAATAACTGTTGTGGGACAGAATAGGAAAATCGATGCATTCATTAGCACACGCTGGGGGTAGGGGGCAGGACGTGGATGGGTGCCGGTCGCAGGCGCTGGTGGCACCGGGGGAAACAGGCCTGGGAGCAGCGGCGGTGCCGGGACGTCTCGGGGCCCTCGCCGGGCTCGCCCTCCACCCAGACGCAGGGGAGCCTCCCGCCCCCTCTCCCACCCGGGGTTTGATCTAAATGTATTGACTGTGACAATGTTGAAATTATATCTGGAAAAACCAGTTAGCTTTAATTTCGGTCCCCGGAGAAAATGATGATTAGAGAAATATTGATGGCCGTGAACCTCAGACAGCCCGTCTGCAAGCAGACTCGGCCTTGAGACGGGGAGCAGGTGCACACAAGTCAGCCGCCCCCACTCTGGCTCGAGGAGCAGAAGCCAGAACCGCCCCGGGGGCGGGGACCCTCGGCTGAGGTCGGGCGGCTGATCAGGGACAAACCCGAGACTAAGACCCAGGTTTCTGGAAGATTCTGGAAGGCACAGACCGCATCGCAGGCGCCGGTCCCCAGCCCCCGCCCAGAGTCTGGCTCCAAGCGAGCGCTCGGGAACGTTAGCTGAACGCCCAAGGCCAGGACGCTTTCCAAAACACGTCGCCCCTCGGAACCGTCCCAGCGATGGTCAACGCTGAACGGTGGACGCATCCTGACCGCCAGTGGCTTCCTTCCAGGGTCAAGGAGCAGGAGGCCTGAGCCCTGGATCCCTGTCGCGCGACCACCCTGGAACATCCTGGGCTCCCGGCTCCCGCCTGGAGGCCAGCGGCGGCATCATCGGGCGTTTCGGGCTACGTCCCGGGGACAGAGCGTGGGCACCGTGACGGGGTTACTTCCCTGGACGCACGTTGCAGGCGGTGCCCGATCACACGCGGCTCGAGATGCCGGGAGACCCAGCGTCAAGGAGCAAAGGGAGAGCGGGGCGGGGGGCGGCCAAGGGGTTCTCGCTGAGCCGTGTCCTGCCTTAGATCCCTCGAAGCTGGGACTGGACTCGGGTGCCGGGAAAGGATGAAGGATGCACACTCGGCTGGAGCGAGTGCCTTCCGGGGGCTCGTGGGGGCCGGGGCGGACGCGGTGACCGTGGGAGCCCACATTCCAGCCCCCGAGGACGGGGCAGGGCACCACAGCCCCTCCGCGGTCTGCAGGGAAAGCCTCTGGAACAGGTGACACGGGAGAGGGGCACGAGGCGGGGAGGAGCGGGTCGGGCGGCAGGCCTGGAAGAAGGGTGCTCCGGGGGCGGCCCGCAGGCCGGGCACCCCAAGCTCAGCGCCGCCGCTCCGCTCTGCTGCTGCCCCAGCGGGGGCCGGGCTGGGAGCCGTGCTTGGGGCCCCGCCGGGCACAGTCACTGGGGCCGTGAGACCTCCCCCCACACCCACGGGGGCCGGGCTGCGGGTCAGAACCCCGCTGTGCCTTCGCTCGCGTGGGCCTCCTTGCCACGTTCCCGGGGTCCTGACCCACTTCATCCAGAGGGGACAGGTCTAGAGGAGTCCTCCAAGGCCTTGGCTCCGGCACTGCCCACAGCCACCACCGTCCTCCGGAGGCTCCGAAACGGAGAGGGCGGTGGGGGCCTTGGGAGGCCCGCTGTGCCCTAGAGACCTCGCATGTTCACACTCTCCCCGTCGCCCCCGCCCCATGGTCTGGCCGGGGCTCCTGGCTCGCGTGGGAGGAAGCCCAGAAACCTCCGCCTCCCCAGCCCTGTCCTCTCTTGTTTATGCCACAGAACTCGTGGGTGAGCCCAGTTCCCGCCCCAAGGTGCCCCTGCCCCCTCTCTCCCTTCAGAGACCCCACATTCTCGGGCACTGGGGGGGCCCGCGTGACCTGAGTGATAGCCCAGGCCACGTGCTGTGTGGACGCAGGCTGGCTGGAGGACATCAGGGGCACGACCGGGTCAGCCACCGCCCCCCGTCGGTCCCACCTACCGGGTAAGGGTTTGTCAGGCTCAGAGGGGATGGGCCTGAGCCGGCACCTTTCAGGGCTCCACCGGCTCCTGCCACCTGCCCGAGGTCGCAGCAGGGGCAGCACGGGGACCTAAGGCGGGTGCTAGGCCGGGCTCCCCTCGCCTGGAGCGAGCAGCTGAGGCCTCCCCGCCGCAGGCCGTTCCCGGGAGAGCCTTGCGCCCGCGGAGAGCAGCCCAGGGCCCTCCAACTGCCGTGGAGAACGTGCTCCGGCCCCGTGACCCCTGAACCCCCACTCCGCCTTCTCTCCTTTCTTCTCTATGAAAACGACCATTTCGTTCTACAAACCCCACAGACAAGTTTAGGTTTGCAGGGAAATGCCTCGGATCCTGTGTCTGGATTTCTCTGCCTCCAACCACCCTCACCTCTCACCTGCTCTGAGTGTGCAGGAGGGCACTTGGCGGGGAGCCCCTCCCGGCGGACACCCTGGGTCTCTCTCCCACTTTTAGGAAAAAGACACACATCAAAAAAGAAAAAAGGAGACAGTGATTTCTCAATCCACCTCTTTAAACCCTACCCCACAAGAGCAAATCTCCTGTACCTTCTCCATCTCCATCCCCAGACAATGACTGTCCTCCTCCTGACCCATGAACCTGCAGGTTCTCTGAGGTCAAAGGGCAACCATGACAAGTCATATGGTTTGAAATCTCCAGAGGGAGCACCTGGGGGGCTCAGGGGTTGAGCATCTGCTTTTGGCCCAGGATGTGACCCCAGAGTCCTGGGATCGAGTCCCGCGTCGGCCTCCCTGCATGGAGCCTGCTTCTCCCTCTGCCTGTGTCTCTGCCTCTCTCTCTCTGTCTCTCATGAATAAATAAATAAATCTTTAAAATAAAAATTTTAAAAAAGAACTCTCGAGAGAGATGGAGAGAGGAGGGAATGAGGTCAGGGCAGGATGGGCCTCACAGGCTGTCGTGACGCTGGGCCAGGAAAATAAAATGTGAGGGGGGTAAGAAATGTGGACATTTTGCTTCAGTGCCTGCTATTTGTCTTCTCTACTCTGAATCTGAGTTTCTTCTCCGCAAAGTGACACCAGCCATATGACCAACCCCAAAGGGTGGTTATCAGCCAAGTGCGTAACCAAGCACCCGGCTGTGGGGCTCAATAAATAGCGCAGATTTGGAAACTATCAGAGCTGGAAGATTCCCAGGGACTGAGTTTCACCCTGTCTCCATCCCCCAGAAGCGGACGTGAAGCCCAGGGCATGCAGAGGGCTGCCCAACGCCGTCCACACCACGCTCGGGCTCCTCTCTAGGCCTTGGCTCAATCACTTCCATCTTCATTTAGTTTTAATTTTGAAGAGCCCACCCATCACTCTCCCTCCCTGCTTTACCCTAATTTCTTTTTCTTGCTTTCTTTCTTCTTTCTTTTTTTTTAAAGAGGAAGAGAGAGTGAGGGTAGGGGTAGGGCCAAAGGGAGAGAGAGTGAGAGAATCTCAAGCAGGCTCCGTGCTGGGCTCCACGCAGGGTTTGACCTCATGACTCCAAAGATCATGACCTGAGCCAAAACCAAGAGTCCGTTGCTTAACCAACTGAGCCCCCCAGGCACTTGTACCCCAATTTCTAAAAGACTCTTGTTACGCAGAATGATGAAGTGTCGTGCGCCTCGCTGGCTCAGTTGGTGGAGTATTTGACTCTCGATCTTAGGGATGTGAGTTCGAGCCCCATGTGGAGGGTAAAGATGACTTAAAATTAAATCATTTTTAAAAAAATGAAATAAAATAATGACTTTAAAAAAAAAAAAAGATGAGGGGATCCCTGGGTGGCTCAGCGGTTTAGCGCCTGCCTTTGGCCCAGGGCGCGATCCTGGAGAGCCGGGATCGAGTCCCGCGTCGGGCTCCCTGCATGGAGCCTGCTTCTCCCTCTGCCTGTGTCTCTGCCTCTCTCTCTCTCTCTCTCTCTCTGTGTGTGTCATAAATAAATAAATAAATAAATAAATAAATAAATCTATCTTTAAAAAAATTTTTTAAATCAAAAATCAAAAAAAGATGGTGTCAGCATTATTTAAATAAAGCTTTAAGAAAACAAACTAATACTAACCCCCCAAAAACCCACTCACACCAGCACAATTGTTATTTCCCTTGTTGTGTTTGGAATGTCTACTCTGGGCTCTGGACATTGAGCCGTGGTCAACGGTGGCAGCCTCGATTTTGTGCCTCCGGCGCTTTCGTCTACCATGACGGATTCCGTGGCTACAGTCTTCATAATTACCGTTTTAATGACGCCAAAATACCCTCTCACGTTGACGCCACAATTCATAAAGCTGTTTACCCAGAGTTGGACATTTAACTTTATACGGTTTGTTAATGTAGATAAAGCCATAATGAGCATCCATTGTGCAAAGCTTTTGGTGTCTAATGAATTATACCCCGAGAATAAAAGAGAAATTCCCAGAGGTCGGTGTTTGGAATCAAAGGGCATAAACCTAATTTAAACTCTTCTCTATCTGTTAGTGTGATTTTTGTTTCCCCCAAAAGACCTGTAACCAATTTATTCTACATCAGTGGAGTGTGCTGGCATCATTTCCCCCCCAGAGCCTCACCATCTTGGGCGTCTGATCTTTGTTTTTCTTGACTCTTTTTCTGTTTGTAACAGAAATAATATGTGTTCATTATGGAGAACTTAGGCAGGAGAAAAAAAAGAAAAAGAAAGTAAAAATTATCATAACCCCTCCAGCCAAAAATAATCACTCCTAAAATTTGAGCATATCTCTTTTCAGTCTTTTTTCTATGCTTATGACCGATTTCCCCCCAAATTCAGATTATATTCTATGATCAGTGCTATTTTATTTTTTGTTTTACTGATTAATTTTCTTAAGTCACTGTTAAGATTTTTCGATAATATCCCGTCATATACGGACCCCTTTCTTAAAGATCCTCTGATACTGGAGGTCTACGTCACCTATAGCTGCATCTCTATATGATAAAGTTGTCATGAACGTGCTTCTGTAGAGGTCTGAGTAGTCGTCCTTGTTTATTATTACCACAGCACAAAGCACTTGGAATAGAAAGGCCAGGCCAGAGGGTATAAATATTTCTGAGATATCTTTGGATTTTAAAGATGGAAATTGGGAACCATCAAGGGGAATTACATCATATCCTCCCCCCACACACACACTCCTGTGTCCTCGAGGACGAGCCTGGGATCTGGGACGGCCACAAGGCATTTAACCTCCTTCATCAGCCTCAAGACTTGGGACAAGACATTTGGGACCTCCACATCTGCTAAATGGGATGATACCTTCGATCATGGGTTACCTGTGGCTGCGGAATACCTAAAACCCCTTTCCACCGGAGATGTCCAAGTTGAAAAAGAGATTAAGCGTCTCTTCCCATTCTGGAAGCCAAAAGGGGAAAATATCCTATCTGACCCCAAAATACACAGCGCTAGGAGCACGGCCTCCGACCTGAGCAGAATCAGACATTCAGGGATGGCTCCTGCCTGTGGTTCTCTGACCTTCATACCCACTTTGCGAGTTCCCTAATATCCTTCCAACAACTTCCTTTTCCTGCTTAAGTGAAGCCAAGTGGATTCCTATCATTACCATCCAGGACTAACCAGAAGCCACCGGGGGCAGACCCGTGGGGACTGCAGATAACGCAGGGACGCATTCTGGAACAAAAACCCCGGGCCCCCATAGGCACTGAGTACTGCCTGCTACTATGATTACTGTTTTGGGGGCGGCATAGAAGAGCCCCTAAAAGCCAGGACCCTAGAGCCAGGATACGTGGGATCCATTTCTGGCTCCTTTTCTTATCCACTGGACGGCCTGGGGCAAGACACTTAGCCTCTCTGTGGCCCCGGTTTCCTCATATGCAACATGAGGATAATACCAATATTTACCTTTTAGGGGTGTTTAAGGGGAAAATGAGTTAAACACATATTAATTGCTTTTAAGTATGTGCAATTATCACTATAATAACAACTAACCCGAATATCACACTTCGTCATTTCTACAGCACCTTCCCGGTCTCTCCGCCACTTAATCCCAAAAACAATCACAATCAAGGTGAAAATCTTACACAGTTTATACAGGTGGAAACGAAGGCTCAGAGAGGTCCGTTCCTGGAGACTGTAGGACCAGGGCTCAAAGCCAGTCGTTACTCACACGCTGTGATCGGTGGAGAGACTCCAGGGAAGCGCATTGAGACAGCTAATGTGCCCGCCCACCGCGTTGTCAGGTCCGTGCTCACCCGTGACGCAGGTGCAATCTACGTGTGACGTACTTATAACTTGGTGCATAGATATTTCCATCTCTATAATAAGGAAACTGAGGCCCGGAAGCGTGTAAGTACTTTGCTCAAGGCCACACGGCTGGTGGGCACTGGCCCTGCCCTCGGCCCCAATGCTACCAGCCCCTCCTAGTCCTGTTTGGACCTGAAAGGGGCCTCCTTCTGCATTACGTCTGCCAGTCACCTCCCTCGTCCCGTTATCTCCCAGCCGAAGTGTGCAAAAAGGTGATTTTCGCCACCAAATTGGTGTTCAGAAGCTGGGGATTAAATAAACAAACGTGTGACCGGTTTGTGGTGCAAGGCTTGCCTGCAGCCCGCAGTCGCTGCCCACGGCTGTGTTCCCTATGCTGTTGATACAACGAATCTATCACGCAATTTCGCGAGGTTGTGAACTGCACGGAGAAAACACGCGAGGACTCGGTGCCTCAGCCTAACCCGTATGAAACAGGCTGGGGACCCTAGTAAACACACGGCAGGCGGTGGGGCCGCAGCGGTCGGTCCGTCAGAGAGGATTCCCATGGGGGAGAGGGCGAGGCACGGGCTCCGCTCACCCGGGGCGTCTCCAAGTCACTCCCTCCTGCTGGGACCCACGTGAGTGACAACAGAAGTTAAAGAGCAGAAGAGCCTTCCTCCGCCCCAAAGCACGTTCTAATAAGCGCCGTATTGTCACACACACCAACGAGCTAGGGCTCCCCGTCAGCTGAAGTCTGGTCTTGTTCCCTGTCCGGGTCTATGCTGGCGGGCGTGTGTATTCACTCATCACTCACTCATTTATTCATTCAGCAAACACGTCTCCACCTCCGGTAGCTCGGCCCCGAGCTGGGGAGACAGCGAGCCGAGCCGTAAGGTGCACCCATCCGCGTATTACGTTTTTATTGAGCAGCTCTTAAGGACCAGGTACTATTTTGGTGCCCGATGGTCAGCAAAAGGCCCTGCTCACATTCCACTGGCAGACAGTGAGATGAGCAACGTGGGGATGGAGACCAGCGCGCAGCAGGAAGGTAAAGAAAGGGGCTTGACTGAGGAAAGGGGCTCAGCAGGGGCCCCACGGCAGCCCCCTGGGACCACTTCACAGAGCTGGACCTTTACGGAGCTGCACACCGAGGCTGGGGAAGGCCAGGTAAGAGGGTGATACTGTCCACCCCGTCTGTGCATCGAGCATCGCCGAGTCACCGAAGCACCTTCCAGAAAGGCAGCTCCTTTAACCCATCTGTCCTCGTCAGGGCTCGCCAAGAAACAGAACCAACAGGAGACAGAGCTAGGGATTACCATCAGATACGGGCTCGCGCGACTCTGGGGCCTGAGCATCCCAAGACCTGCAGCCAGCCAACCGGGGACCCAGGAGAGCTGAGGGCGAGCTCCCGTCGGAAGACCAGCCGGCTCCAGGCCCGGGAAGACCTGATGCTTCGGTGCGAGTCCAAAGGCAGGGGGGGCATCTCGGCTCAAAGGCAGGCAGAGAGGAGGCGTTTCCTCTGATCCCCGGGACGGTCGGCCTATGGTCTCTCCAGCCCTTCAGCTGATTGGATGAGGCCCCCCCACAGCGGGGACCGCGCTCTGCTTTACTCACCCCACCGTTTAAACGTGATCCCATCCCAAGACACCCTTCCAGGCATTCCCAGAATAATGTCTGACCACATATCTGAGCATCCTGCGGCCCAGTCAGGTTGACACACAGACCCTTAAAAGGCCTGGGTGTCAGCCTCGCCCCTCGGCTCATTTATCCATCCTCCCTTTGGAGGACGGTTGGGCTGTTTCCAGCGTTGGGTGATTACAAATCAACACTTGGTGCAGGTTTTCGTGTGAACAACACTTTCATTGCCCTCGGCAAGTGCATGTGAGTGAGATTCCAGGGTCACGTGGTAAGGGTGTTATTTAATCTTATAAGAAACAGCCCAAGGATTTTCCAAAGTCGCTATGTCACTTTGCAATCCCACCAATCAGCAGATACTCTGAGTGTGTGTGTTTTCTATCTTCCCAAAGCAAAACGTCATCCCCTCAAGGGCAAGGGACGGACACTTTGTTGTGCTCACGGCTGTATCCACAGGGTCTGGCACGTAACAGGCTCTCGATAAACACCTGTTGGTCTAAGGAAGAGATGATCTCATTTATTCCCACAGCTGGCCGCAATCTCATGAGGAAGGCACGGTTGTGCCCATGCCACAGACGAGGAAACTGAGGCCTTAGGGAGCATGCTTACAGTTGATGTGGAGCCCGGCTTCCCACCTGGAGAAGGGCGCATACAACCACATGGCCTTGCAGCCCCCGGATGGGAGTTAACGCCTGTCCCTGAGCCGCGGGGAGCCACTGCTGGGTTTAAACTCAGTTTATCATGTCTGTCCTTCTCCGATTGACTTACTTCACTCAGCATCATACCCTCCAGGTCCATCCACGTCGAAGCCAATGGTGGGTATTTGTCGTGTCTAACGGCTGAGGAATAGCCGACTGTATACACAGACCACAGCTTCTCCATCCATCATCTGTCGATGGACACCGAGGCTCCTTCCACAGTGTGGCTACTGTGGACATCGCTGCTGTGAACATCGGGGTGCAGGCGTCCCGGCGTCTCACTGCATCTGTATCTTTGGGGTGAATCCCCAGCAGTGCAATTGCTTTATATGGTCTCATTCATTCGAGGAATTTAAAAAATAGTGAAAGGGAATAAAGGGGAAAGGAGAGAAAATGAGTGAAAATATCAGTGAGGGAGACAGAACATGAGAGACTCCTCACTCTGGGAAACGAACAAGGGGTAATGGAAGGGAGGTGGGTGGGGGGTGGGGGTGACTGGGTGACGGGCACTGAGGGGGGCACTTGGTGGGATGAGCACTGGGTGATATGCTATATGTTGGCAGATTGAACTCCAATAAATAAATAAATAAATAAATAAATAAATAAATAAATTTACTGAAAAGTTAAAAAAATAAAAATAAACTCAGTTTAATTTAACGACAGGGTTACTGAGCCTGAGGAAGACTGATGAGGCTGCAGGTGAGCGCTAAGCTGACCCAGGTGTCCGTCCCGCAGGGCTCCCACGTCAGTCCAGATGCCAAGCGAGGCCGCCCTGGGCTACAAGTGGGCCCGCGGGTGGGAAGTGTGAGCCAAGGCCACCGGGAGGGTGGCTCCCTACTCAGGGTGGCCGCATCCCGCACCTGGAGGCCCAAGGGGGGGCCCCGGAGCTGCGCACTGAGTGGACGGGAGGCCGCAGGTGAGCTCCGGGGAAGCCCCCGCGGTGGGGACTGCCCGCCGGGGGCCCTGCTTGGTCCTGAGGCGGGAGCAGGAAAGCCTGCGGACCCTCTCATGCGCCATCGGGCTCCGGGAGCAGGAGCAGGAGGAGCAGGAGACCTGCACCCCGCTCTGTGCCTCCGCAGCGGCAGGAGGCCAATCCCTGGTGCCTCAGGTTCCGGGGCCGGGGGCTGGATGGGGCTGCGGCTGGAGCATCCTTTCTTCTTGGGAACAGACGGCGGTGGCTCCTGGGCTCAGTGAGCAGAGGAGGGTGGGGAGGAGTGGGGGGAGCAGCCAGGCTGCTGCCAAGGGAGGACTGTGATTCCCGCCCCCCGCCCGTCACCCCACAGACAACATGTCCCCTTGGAGCTAAACCGCCTTTGCTAACTAGGTGCCGGCCTAGCCCCGGGGGAGGTGTGCCAGCAGCGTCCGTGCAAGAGCAGTAACAGTGCGAGAAGCTCAGGCTCCGAAGACGTGGAAAAGTCTGGAGTCCTACGGGCCTCCCCGCTCGCCCATCGGTACAGCCGCTTCGTCTACTGACCGCCTTCCCGGGTGCCCGCGTCACCGCTGGCCACCCGCCGCACCTCCTGTCGCCCTTGCCGTCGGAAGTTGGTGTCCTGCCCTTGCCCACCTCACGACCCAGGAAAGAGATGCTCAGGGAGGCCAAGCAACCCGCCTCAGCTCACAGGGCCCAGGGGAGCCGAGCGCGGACTCAGGCCCCAGGCCACATGGACAGGCGGTGGCGGTCCTGCAGCACGCAGCTGGCCTGTGCCTCGGTGGGAGGTGCAGAGGCTCTGGCAGCAGGCGGGCCCGCACAGGACTCGCAGCTCTGCAGCCCGTCCCCACGCGGCGTGTGCACCCCACTCGCGCCCTGGTCCATGCCCCTCGGGCCCTAAATGGAGAGAAGACGCGGTCTCCGCCCTGCACACGGAGCCATGAACCCGTCTCTCCCAGAGCCGCTCCCCTCAGCTTCTCCCTCTAGACGGAAGCCTCCCTGACTCGGGGCTCACACCGACGTGAGCCCCAATCCTGCCCTTGCCACTTCGCACCCCGTGAGTGTGCCAACTTGCTCACCTCCTTGAGCCGTGGTCTTCTCCGATGGGACCTGAGGACGTCAGGACCCACCCAGGGGGTCACGGGGAAGGTCGAATGGGGCAGGCTTGAAAGCCCTTGGGAGAAGTAAAGGCTCAGTAAGTGTAGCTACCGTTGCTCGTCATTGCTGTCAAGGCCTCCTGGCACCAGGCACGAGAACTGCCCCTGACCCCGTGACGATGCTGCAGGACCCACCTCAGACTGCACCTCAGCAGAGCCTCTCCCGTCCTCCCGCCCCCCAGGCGGGCTTCGGGCCCTGTCCCCAGAGCCGGCCCCTGCAGGGGCGCCCCGGCCTCGGCAGCCTCACTTCCTGCCCCAGGCTCTCACTCAGGACGCCCACGCGGCCACGAGCTCTGGGCGGCCCCACAGCCAGGGCCCCGCAGGGTGAGCCCGGCACAGGACCTCGGGGCTCGCTGAGTGACTCCCCCTCTCCAGGGTGCTGGGGGGGCGTGGAAGGGCTGTACTCACAACCCCCATGAACCTCTCTTCCAAACCACATCAGTCCGGGTTATCATTGCATTCGGTCATGTTTCACGTCCCCGAGAGCCGACGGGGAAGCCTGCAATAAAGGATGTTGCGTTAGGCAGTGATGTGGTTCGGAGCAAGGCCGCCCTGGGCTCTTACCCTCCATCCGACACTCACCAGCTCTGTGGTCTTGACTCAGTGGTTCAACCTCCCTGAGCCTGAGTTTCACCCACTGGTAAAATGAAAAGTCCTTGTCTCATAGGGTTTTGTGAAAATGAGATAAGATACAGCAAAGAGCATCATACTCGCTTTTCATAAGCGTTTAATACGTTGTCGCTTCTGTTGTCCTCACCACGACGAGGCCGGTAACCATCCCGAGAAGCCTAACGTGCACCCACGCACGTAATTTTGCATTTCACTTCATGCAGCCCCCGTAGCCCCCAGCACTGGACCAGATGCAGCTCCATGAACCTCTTGAACCAGCTCATGTCGCCCTCCCGTGGAGCTGGAGAACCAGAGGCCCAGAGGGAGGAGGTGATGTGGCCCGTACGGCTCGTGCGGCAGGGCCGGAGCAGGTCGCCCCGAGCAGGTCAAGGTGGAAGCCGAAGCGACTCTCCGGTACGCGCTACTTCTCACAGATTGCAAATTCTCTCCTTCGGCACGCGTTTTGGAGCTGCTTGGCCCTCTGCTAAGGCTGGGACTGGGCAAGGAGACAGCCGGACAGGTGTGCAGGCTTCCAGCACCCCCGTTAGTCCACACACTACTCCCAGGCGGGGAGAGCTTCACCCCATCCAATTTGCCCCAGAGAAGCAGCCAGCCCAGCCCCGCTGCCCACCTGCTGGAAAGTCTTGGACGAGCACCACGGATCTGTGAATCTCTTTTTTCTTTTTTTTCTTTTTTGATACATCAGATGGGACGAGATGACATGCCTCACCAGGCTGCTGGGAAGATCACCTAATAAAATGCATCGAAAGCGGCTGGCCCGGAGTAAGCCCTCAGCAAATGGTACCTGTTACTGCCATCGGGTCCAAGACATTAAAGGAGTAAATATTCCTCCCAAATCTCCCTTTGGAGGAACAGAAATCCACAGAACCCAGCGAACAAAGGTTTGCCAAGTCCTGCAGGTACCTGTTTTAATGAATAAATGGAAATGCTTGGTAATGAGCATAGTGATTGCTTTATGTAAACGGCGCTCCCACGGAGCTTGTAAACAATTTCTTGTCTCAAGAAAACATCGCCCTTGAGAGCTTGTTTACAGCACCGATTTGCTTCTCCAACTTTCTCTTCGTGGCCTGCGCAGAGGAGCACTTGCCCCATGTTTGAGAAAATCATGACAAATCCTTAATTGGTGCCTCCAGTCTCCATGGTAGTTTATGGGATCCCAAGAGCATTTGGAGGCTTAGGAGAAATGTTCCTTTTTTTTCCCTTCTACCTTATTCTTGGTCCAGGCTGGGAGGGTTGGGTGATACTTAACGGAGTCAATGTTTGTATGAGGGTAGAAGGGATGAGTTTGGATTGGGTGAAATAAGAAGCAACATATAATAGTGACAGGATGGGGGCTCCTGGGAGCACACTCAGTTGAGCATCAACTCTTGGTCTCGGCTCAGGTTAAGATCTTGGGGTCCTGGAATTGAACCCCATGTCAGGCTCCGCTTGGAGCCTGCTTGAGATTCTCTCTCCCCCTCCCTCTGCCCCTCCCACTCACTCCCACTCATTTTCTCTCTCTCTCTCTCTTTCTCTCTCTCTCAAATAAATAAATAAGTCTTTTTAAAAAATAGTGAAAGGATGTCAGCCCCAATCAAAAGAATGTGCTGTGACCCTGGTTCACCCCAGAGCCACGGAAAAACTAGGATAAGCAGTTGGGCAGCTGCTCAAGACACCATCCTATAAGAGGTGCTAAATAAAGCCTCTTATAGGCTTGTGAAACCCACAAGAAATGTGCTGTCAGATACTTCAGGTTTCACCTGCAACTCCTTACATAATAAAAAAAAAATAGTCAACTAGTCCTGTCCTTTGTCACAGAAAGCACCTGCAGTCACCCACCTAAATCTGTACAAAAAGCAGGAGGCAACTGCACACCACACCACCAGCCCTGCACCAGCCAACGGATGATTTGGGACTACTCCCAAAGAGCTACACGATCTGGAAAATTTTATAATAATAAGTCTTTTACTTTTTAACTAAATAAAGAGGTACATATGTTCTTGTTCTTATGAATCAAAAGCTATTTCCCTGACTCTCCCAAACAAATCCTGTATTAAGATTTAAATACTATTAGCCTGATGAGATAGTAAACTGTTGGCCTGCTGGGTGAACCCACACGTCTCTGATGTCCTTGACTGTGAGCAATCATCTGACCTTCAAGAGTCATTGCCAAGGATGATGAGAGCAGCAGTCCTACCAATGAACAAACAATTTCATGCTTCTGTGCCTTTGGCTTGCAGTGCCCTCTGCTCAGAATGTCCTTTTCCAGCACACGCCCACCCCTCACTCACTTGGCCAACCCATAGTCACCCAGCGAGGTCCCTTCTCTGTTATGCCTTCCCGGGCGGAGCCAGTCGTGTAGCAGTGACTCTGTACAGAATCTCTGACACTCTGATTAGCCATATCAGTCCATACGTCCACTCTCTTTATGAAACAATGAGATCTTTGAGGTTCAGAAGCAGGGTTTATCTACATGTGCAGTCCCAACATCCAACACAGTGAGTGACTTTAAGTATAAAGTCAATAAGTGCATCTGCACAGAGAGACATGCGGCCATGAGCTTTTATCTCCCACAGTGGCCTAAATATAGGACCTTCATATCAAGAGTTTCTCCCTGAATTTCCCTCCATCAGGGGAGTGGAGGTAGTACCACGCTTGCTGCCCAAGAGACGGCAGGGGGTAGAGGACAGTAGACGTGGCTGGTCAAACAAGCAGCCCGAAGGACCTGATTGGGAGCTTGGTCATACACAGGGATATTAACAATTATGTAAATACATTGAGAAAAACAAGGAACGTTTGCTCACTGTCAGAGGAGAGATTTTAAAAGATGGGAAGGGAAGGGGTGGGGAGAAGAGGGAAAGGGCGGTTAGGTGGCTCAATCATTTAAACATCTGTCTCTTGATTTCAGCTCAGGTCATGATCTCAGAGTTGTGAAATCTGGTCCCACATTGGGCTCCGCACTCAGCAGGGAGTCTCCTTAACATTCTCTCTCTCCCTCTCTCTCTCTGCCCCTCCCTGCCACCCACTCCCACGTACTCACTCTCTCACTCTTGCCAAAAAAAAAATTCTTTAAAATATGGGAAAGAGGGACGCTTGGGTGGCTTGGTGGTTGAGAGTCTTGCCTTTGGCTCAGGTCATGATCCCAGGTTCCTGGGATCGAGTCCTGCATCGAGCTCCTCTCAGGGAGCCTGCTCCTCCCTCTGCCTCTCTCTGTCTCTGTCCCTCTCTCTCAATCTCTCTCTCTCTCTCTCATGATAATAAATAAATAAAATCTTAAAAAAAAAAAAAGAAAACCACCATTTAGCAGCCATAAAGGAGAGGCTAATTTCCTCCCTCTGCCTGTGTCTCTGCCTCTCTCTGTCTCTGTCTCTCTCTCTCAATCTCTCTCTCTCATGAAAATAAATAAATAAAATCTTAAAAAAAAAAAAAAGAAAACCACCATTTAGCAGCCATCAAGGAGAGGCTAATTTAGGCAGGAATTGTCAGTGAATACTTTAGTCAGTGGGTAGGGAGTTTTGTGAGCAAGAGGATATTAGCATAGTCTTGAAATATCACATAATGTCAAGTACAAAAGGGAAAATGGTAACCTTGTGAGATAGTTACGTATATACATACACCTGGACATAGACACGTGTGGCTGTACATACACACATACATGTTTTCTAGCACTGTCCATTGAAATAACCTGGAAGCAGGAGAAACCTGGAACCTTGAGAAATCTGGAAGGCACCATTGGATCCTCAGGACAACCCAACAACAGAGAGGGAGCTCTGTCAAGTCCCAGCGATGACAACCATCAACTGAATGCTCTTTAAGTCCAGAGAGTTCTTCATCTCTCTGTGTCTCTGTTTTTTCTTCTCTAAAATGAAGATATTAATGGCATTTATCCTAGGAAGACGGTAGTGCAAGTTGATACTTTAATCCACACAAAACACTTAGGACCACACCTGGCACATAGGACACCCTCGATCACTATTGGCTGTTACAGATACTATGGATGAGGAAATTCAAGTCAGAGAAGTAGAAACATCACTCCAACCCATATCCACCAAACTGACTCTAAATCACACTCCTTTGTATCCCAGATAGCAACGAGTCCCCATGGTCGACCCCTTGACAATTTTCAAATGCTAATTCGTTCACATTTCCCCTGAAAACAGCAAGTCTCCAGATGTGAATGGAAGTTAGATTTCATATAGGCCACACGTGACAGGTGAAGAAAGGCCTTGACTCACCCAAAATGACAGCCATAATAAATATTGGAGAGACTTGAGCCACGTGTTCTGAGTCCAAAGCCCTGGTTGCTTTTAAGGCCTGAAACTGACTCCAGGAATACTATCCCTATTGGTGTTCAATTCAAAAATAATTAATTAATTGATTGATTGATTAATTAAAGCTGAGACAGTCCTTCTGAACTTGAGGTTTGCCGTGAAGCCCTGATGTGCAACCCTGCCACTAACCCCAAGTACATTATGCAACTGGATGAGGATAAGCAAGAAAAACTCTGACAGTGAATCAGGGCGACATAGGAGCAAGGATTAGAGTCAAGGATGGACATTGGCTTGAGAGCCTTCACGGTCAAGTCAAGGAAGGCATCAGGCAAGTAGGATAAAGTATCCTTTCACCTTTTTGTTTGTTTGTTTTGTTTCTAAGATTTTATTTATTTATTCATGAAAGACAGAGAGAGAGGGAGAGACACAGGCAGAGGGAGAAGCAGGCTCCATGCAGGGAGCACGACGTGGGACTCGATCCCGGGTCTCCAGATCACACCCTGGGCTGAAGCCAGTGCTAAACCGCTGAGCCACCCGGGCCGCCCATCCTTTCACCTTTTAATTGTCATTTGCCATCACATCACTTTCTCGTCTAGGGTGAACTATCTACAAGGGCAATCAGAGCTAAATGGTGGGCCATCTTCCGGGCCTGAATGGAAAGGTGTTCCTTTCTGGAATCTCAGTGGCTCTCAGCTTCCCTTCAAGTGCACAGGCAGGGGCCACTGTCAACTCAACATTTTCTACCGAAGAATGAGTTGAATGGATGGCTTCATCCACACGGCAAAACAGGTCCGAAGCTCACAATCACAGCACGAGGAGATGGAAGCATCTGGTGCCTCATGGATCAAAGGAGCAACATGCCCCCCACCCCCACCCCCACCTCAGCCCTGCCAAGACTATCTCTATAGATTTAATCTCTCTCTCTTCCCCGTGCTCCCTGGGAAAACTAAATCTCATCTGTCTGCAGTTAGCAGAAGCCGGGAGTAACTGGATTCAGGGCTGGAACAGAAGATATATGTGACGTTAACAGTTCATTGAGCTGTGAGATGAACAAGACGGGTGTTGAAAAGGAAACACGAGCTGAGAGTACATTTCCAGTGTTAATAAAGCTTCCCTTTTGTTGTTTCCAAACACTGACTCCAGGATGGGCGCCATCCGTTTCCTTCTAGAATTAGACAGGCCTGCAGATTTAAGGCATCAGAGTATCATCGTCCGGCCCTATTAATGGACAGCACAAGGTGCTGCGTCAGGAGCTCGCGCCCATCTTTAGCTCTGGCTGCAGTTATTTCGCTGGCTTGGCAAAGCGTGTGCCTCTTGTTCACCCAGTGTGCATATAGATAAAAGCCCATCAGGGGAAACCACTGAATTCCAGAGCTCAGACTTTTGGGGGAGCTTATCACCGCAATGCGATCAGCGGCATAAAAGCGGAAGCGGCCCGTGTGCCAACAGCTGGTGATCAGTTAATTAAATTATGGGAGAGGCATGCATGACAAAGTTCTACACGGCCCTTAAAAAGCTTGCTGTAGAAATATCTTTGTTGGCGTGGAGAGATGTTCGCGATTTACGGCGAAGCATTAAACAAACAAACAAACAAAAACAAGGTATATAACGGTACGTATAACGTGACCTCATTTGTAACCTGTGTGTAATGAGAAAGGAAAGGAAAGAAGCTAGGGTGCCAGGAAGCTTGGACCCTGTGGAACTGAAAGTCATGGTCGTCTTGATGGTTTGGGATACATGAGGATACGCCTTGGTTGCAGGTGCCCAGGAGAGCTAAAGAGCTCTGCAGCTTTTCGGGGCGTTCCAGGGGGGCAACGGTGGGAGGCGGAGAGATGAGGACCAGGAAAGGAAAGAAGAGGGTGGTGGGTTGAACGGGTTCCCCAGAAAGACCTGTTGGAATCTTAACCTCCGATGTGAATGTGACCTTTTCGGGAAATAGGTTCTTTGTAGATACAATCAAGCTAAGATGACATCATAAGCATTTGGGACGGGCCCTAATCCATTAGGACAGTCTTTATAAAAGACACGTGAAGACAGAGATTGAGGTGATGCTGCCAGAAGCCCAGGGACACCTGGGGCTCCCAGAAGCCAAGTCTAGAGGCTTTGGAAGGATGGCAGCCCCGCCAACATTTTCATTTTGGACTTCTGGCCTCCAGAACTTCGAAAAAATAAATATCTATTGTTCTAAGTGACCCAGTTTATAGCGCTTTGTTATGGTAGCCCCAGAAAACTAACATAGGGACCCAGCTAGATGGGACGAGGCTGGGGGTGGGGGGCTACAAGGGATGAAGAAACTCCCCAGTGAGTGGTGCTGTTGGTCAGGGTTCTCCAGAGAAGCAGGACCAATAGGATATCTAGAGATTGGTTAAGAGGGGATTTATTATAGGAATTGCCTCGGGTGGTTACGGAGGCCGAGAAGTCCCCTGATTCGTCACCTGCAAGCTGCAGAACCAGGAAGCCTGAGAACAAGGAGCATCCACATCCCAGGGCCACGGAAGACAGATGTCTCAGCTCAGGCAGAGAGAGCAGATTTGCCCTCCCCTGCCCTCCGGTTCCGCTCAGGCCCCGCAGCCCGGATGATGCCCGTTCGCACGGGGAGCGGCCCGTCTCCGCTCAGCTGACTGGCATCTTAAGGAAGGAGGTGCCTCAGTCTCCTTGATGGCCGTTGCTGCCTCTAGGACACGGACTCCTCCTCCAGCTCCGAGCAACCCTTGGCAAACGTGGATCTAGATACTTGGGAGGGGGACGGGATGGTTTGGGGAAATGGAGAACTTTCTTGTCTGGGTGATCACGGTACAGAGCCACGCGGGGCACAGCCAGGGCCCTGGGTGACAGTAGCATGACCGCCCCCCGCCCACCCCACCCCCACCCAGGGAATTCTTGGGGGCCTTCAGGCTCCCACCATCCCTGAATGAAGGTGCTGTTTCATGCGTGAAAGAACTGAGTCTGCAAAGTTTGAATAATGTGCCCCGGGGTGCACAGCCAGCCAGATGGGTGAGCTTTGGAGCCCGAGCTGTCACCAGCCCATGAGCCAATCCAGCTGCCCATCCAGCTGCTCCAATGGCCCCGCTAAATAGGGAGCAGATGTTCTCCGACCCCCGTTCTATGGCGAGGCCACCTCCTGGGTCAGCCAGACGGTGGCCAGAGAAAACAAAGGACTTCATTTGTCCGCCCGCGAAGCCACACAGGGACCCCTTCCCCAGACCCCGCTGCCTCATCCAAACAGCGAATGGCCTAGAATCTCTGTCTCCCCTTCTCCCAGCTTTATATCAGATTTATTCACAGAGAGGTCATTCTGGCCCCACCCCCCGGGGACAGACGCCGGAGTCTCCTCCCACAGGAGCCGCTCTGGAGAGGTGCTCCTGGACCGCCGCGCCCCGTGACTGGCGCTGTCACCCACTGAGGTTAAGAATCATAATCGGTGCCATCCCCTGCCTATAGGACAGCACAGCCCGTCGGCAGCCGCGTGCCCATGGCTTGCTGTGCAGCACGGCAGAGGGTGGCTCACCGTTCCCGCCCCACCGGGAGGACGGGGAAGGAGGCCTTGGAGCCAGGCTCGGTGCAGGAGCCGCGGGAAGGGCACGCAGGCCGCATCTGATGTCCCCTGGAGCCCACCCTTCTTCCAAGATAATGTTGCATCCCTTACCACGTCTGCGAAAGTGAGGGGGGAGCAGGACATGAACCCAGGTCCATCCCGGCCCGGGACCCGGACCCACCAGCCACCACCCACGTGTCCCAGGGAAGCCAGTATGTCCGGGTGCTGCAGCTCGGCAGGGGTCCTCCAGGCTCGGTGTCCTTGTGTCCTGGGCCGGCCTCTGCTGCCTCGATGCCCCCTGAGCCCGCTGATCCCACGCGGCTCTCCAGCGGCAGCACCACTCCCGATTAGAAAACGGGAGAAAGGTAGGGAAGCAGGGAGGGAATAAAGCAGCGATAAAGAGGGTGGGGATGGAAGAGGAAAGGCGGGTCCCTGCGCGGGGAGAGACGCCCATGGGCCTTGGCTCCCTGCCACCCGCAAGGCCCCGAGCCACTTCCCCGGGAGCCGCGGGGCTGGGGGCAGTTAGGTGGTGCCCGGCCTCGCCTCGGCCCCGCTGTCTGGGGTTTAGGGCCGCTGGGGTGTGAAAGATTGAGCATCTTGTCCTCAAAATTCATGGAAGACTTCAGAAACATCAAGAAAACCCCAAAAGCCTCTGTCCTGCCAGCCCGTCCCCCGAGGCAGCGGCTTAGAGAGACCACCTGACCTGCCTGTTTGCATTCTTGACTCCTCCTCGCCGGCCCCCTCGGCGGCAACACAGACGCACTGAGATGACCAGGACGCAGAGTCTTTTCAGGATTAAACTTGTTTTAAAACAAAAAACAAATTCCTCTGTCCAAGGTCCTGAAAGATTCCTCTGGGTAAGCGGTGTTGTCTGTCCGTCTCATTTCCGACTTTTGCCACGTGGGGTGACTTCCCCGGCTTCCAGAGCTGGACCCCAGGAACGTGAGCCATCTAGGGCAGGAGGTCACCAGGGTCCTTAAGTGCTGGGCTGGGGCGGTGGGAGGCGGATGTGAATCAGAGACCACCCCCATCAGCCCTGTCCCCGCTTCCTCGCGGGTCTCCCCGGCGTCCCTGAGGCCACCCCATCCACTCTGCACACGGCAATGAGTGTGATGGTTAAGTTTTAGAATGAATTGCACTATAAGCCTCCCCGCCCCGTGAAACACTCCCATGGCATCTAATTTTTTCCCCTTTTATTTCCAATGATGTGTCATACGATTCATGGGCTCGTGGAACCAAGAGACCACGGCTTCATGCACAGGGTCACTCTAGGCTCTGGACCACCAGGTAGTCCTGGTTTGCACCTGTTATCCCCATGTAACAATTAACCGCACCCCTTCCGCTTTCAAATATCCCTGTTTGGGTGGTAAAGTCCCAAACAGGGTCCCCCAGATGACGCGGCACCAAGGGAAGCTGCCTTCAGGACTCCCAAGCTCCTAACCAGCGCATGGTCGGGGCGCCCTATCGGGGGACCACTGATCCTTCAGTCTTTGCACATTTCCTTGGATCTACCTATTGAAACAAATGGTCCCACATCAAAGGTCCTTTCTCACTCCTTGGCAGGACTTCCTTGATTCTCCCACGGGAGCCGTGAGATGAAGGCAGAGTAGCCACCAGTCTTGCAGGTGGCTTCTGCGCAGGGCTTCCAAACCCTTCCCCTGAAAGCCAGGGGGCCCTAAAGTCATCCCCCAAACGCCCCGTGGGTGCCATCTACAGCACCCTACAAGAGGTTCTTCTGAATCCTGGGTTTTAAAACGAAATACATGGGGCAGCCCGGGTGCCCAGTGGTTTGGCACCGCCTTCAGCCCAGGGCGTGACCCCAGGGTCCCGGGATCGAGTCCCACGTCAGACTCCCTGCATGGAGCCTGCTTCTCCCTCTGCCTGTGTCTCTGCCTCTCTCTGTGTGTGTCTCTGTGTCTCATTAATAAATTTTAAAAAATCTTTAAAAAAATACATGGAATTTTCCATCTATGCACGTTTGTGTTAACCTGGAAATTGTTTAAATTAGTTGCCGAAGTATAAAGTCAAACCACTTATAAGACGCTCTGGGTTTCTTCCGGGGCTTGGGTGCCCCTGGCACGTATCTCAGGAACGCGGTCCCAGAGGCGTTTGCTCTCATTAGCTCGGGGCTGCTTGCTGAGAGTCGAGAGGTCCGTTTCACCCAGGCATCCGCACAGCAAGCCACCTGGGCGGAAGGCACCAGCGCTGATTACACATCTCCGTGCCAGACGTCATCTCCTCAAACCACAGCCCCGGAGTGAGCATTACGGTCTCCCCACGACAGAGGCAGAAACCGGGAGTCAGAGAGGTGAAGTACTCAGGTGAGGCCTCGCGGAAGCAGGGAACACAGAGGAGATGTAACATCTACGTCCCGGATCCCAAGACAGGCGCTCTCGCACGCAGGCCCCCGCCACGGCGAGCTTTCCCTTCCGTCTTCCCTGCAGTTTGCCGAGATGCTCTCAGTAGGAGATGTGTCTCCCGTCTCGGGTGTCTCATCATCGTCACTGTCACTTTGAGTTTCTCTCTTTAGATCGACTTCCCAGGGCTCTCGTGAGAGATTTGGGGAGAAAAAAAAAAAAAACCTTTAAAGCGTCCATCCGTGTCTATTTGTAGCTCTAAAGCTGGTTTGTATTTAGGGGAGATTATTTTGTGAGATTAAAAAAAAAAGTTGCTGAAAATGTGGAAAACTACTATAGATAAAATGCATTTATTCTGAGATATGATCTGTTGGATTCTCTACTACCAACGTGGGGAGAAAACAGGTGGTACTCCAGAAAAATACTCGCAGATGGAAAATGTATAAATGGTAATCCACCAAAACAACTGCAACCGTGACTTCTAAAATATGACGCTAGTTTCTTTTTTGGGTCGATGCTTACATTGGAAACTTTGGAACTCCCTAGACAAGGAACGTTTGGCTAATCAGATGCTAAGTCCTGGGGGAAAGGCATGGATGGGGAAAAGAGGGCTCTTTAATCACTGTGAAATTTTACTCTATGTCTTCGGTGATTCGGGCCTGGATCCCACGGAAGGAGAAACACCGTGCAGCAGGCGACATCCGAGCTCAACCAAACCAATTCTACGCAGAGCACATTCCTCTCCATAGGCTCCTCATTTTATTGCCACGAAAGCCTCAGAGGCTCAGAGACACTGAGTCATCCCGTTCCCAAAGCTCCACGGAACTTTTGTGTTTTCACTCAACCTTTGTTGGTGGTAATGAAAGTATGAGACAGCCTGCCTCTGCCCGGATTGGAGCAAAAGCAGTAATATTAGGAAAAGAATTGCTTTGCCCACCTGGCAAACTCCTACTCAGACTTCAAGGCCCTATTCAAATATCCTTCCTACTAGATACCACTCCCCAGGTACAGCACTCAGTGCTTCTTTCGCTCTTCATATACTCTTTTTTTGGAGCTCCTATCTTGCCATGATGCATCACTTTTATTGGTTACTTGGATTTATCCATAAAATTATGAGGATTTTACTCAGCATCCAGAGTGGATGGAGGGATGGAGGGATGGAGGATTTGCCAAGATTGCTTTCCCACGGCAAGATCCTCTCCACTATTGTAGTCCACATTGTTATGTGGCTCCCGGGTAGCCCTGTGGGGTCAAGGGACTTGTTCCCGTAGCATCCTCTGGGGGTGTGGACTCCTGGGAGCTCACAAAGCATCCTTCCCCAGGAACTGCCCTTAGCCAAAGGGCGCTGCATGACCCGAGGTGATGCTACCTCCACAGGGACAGCCCGCTTCCTGGGGGGGCTACAAGGACCTGGCCCCTTCCCTTGATTAAAAGCAACTCCAAAGGGCTCTCTCAGCCCCACAGCTGCCCATAGAATAAATACACTGCAGTTCCAGCCTTCCCCCGGCCCAATCCTGCTTCTTTCTCTCTGTCTGTCTGTCTGTCTGTCTCTCTCTCTCTCTCTCTCTCTCTCTCTCGGTGTCACTCCCAAGAGCTAAAGTAAACCAGTCCTTCCCACCTGCCAATCTCCTCAGAGTCTGTCTCCAGGAAGCCTAGCCCAGCCTGACAGCTACACCCTCAACGGGATCCACTCCCATAGGACGTGGGCATCTTCTTCAGTGGACGTGATGTGGTTTCTGGACATTTTTGCTTGAGAACTTGCTGCCTCTATGAGAACAGAGAAGGGCAGGGTCTTCTTTTAGGAGTTGTTTTCAGGTTGTCAATTACATTAAACATTTCCTTTCTAAAACCTTTTCATTATTTTTTCTTCTTCTTTAAAATATGCCTAAAATGTGTTTAGGAATTAGAATTTTTTGGTTTGCTTGTTTTTTTTTTAAGATTTTTTTTTTAAATATTTTTTAGGGAGAGAAAAAGAGAGCATGAGTGGGGCAGAGGGAGAGGATCTTCAAGCAGACTCCCAGCTGAGCATGGAGACTGATGCTGGGCTCAATCTCATGACTGTGAGATCATGACCTGACCTGAAACCAAGAGTTGGCAAATTGAACTCTAATAAAAAATATACAAGAAAGAAAGAAAGAAACCAAGAGTTGGATGCTTCACTGGTGCTTGCTGTTTGCTTGCTCATTTGAGGTCTCACACAAGTACCACCCAAAACAACAAACAACAATAAACCTACCCAATTCCTTTTAAAAATGTATGGAGTTTTGGGTGTCATATCACCTTATACGTGTTACAATATCTGTCACCAGAAAAGCAAAGGATGGAATACGTGATTTAGGAAGGTTGCAGGATACAAGATTCATATACAAAAGTCAGCTGTTTTCCTCTATGCCAGCAATGAACAAGTTGAACTTGAAGTAAAAAATACAATAGGATTTACATTAACAGCCCCCAAACTAAATACTTCAGTATAAATCTAACACAATATATGTAAGATCTAGATGAAGAAAACTACAAGTCTCTGATAAACGAAATCAAAGGACTAAATAAATGGAGGGATGTTCCATGTTCATGGATAGGAAGTCCCTCAATATTATTAGGATGTCAGTTCTTCCCAATTTGTTCCGTAGATTCCATGCAGTGCCAGTCCACATCCCAGTGAGTTATTTTGTGCGTCAACAAACTGACTCTAAAGTCTATATGGGGAAGCAATAGATGCAGAACAACAAGCTGCATCATCAGAGGAGAACAAAGTTGTAGACTGACTTTCCAACTGCAGACAGAACTGTAAAGCCACAGTAATCAAGGCAGTGTGGTGTTGCTGAATGAATAGGCAAGTCATGGAACAGAACAGAGCCCAGAAATAGGTCCACATAAATACAGTCAACTGATCTTTGACAAAGTACTGGAGGCAATACAAGGAAGCAAAGACAGTCTCTTCCACAAATGCTGCTGGAACAACTGGACATTCACAGGCAAAGACGGAAAAAGAAAAAGGATCTAAACACAGATCTTATGTTTTTCACAAAAATGAACACAAATGGATCACATGTCTAAATATAAAACACAAAACTATGAAGCTTCTAGAAGGATAATATAGGAGACTATCTAGACGACCTCTGGGTATGACAATGACTTTTTTAGATACAATCCCAAAGATATGATCATGAACAAACTAGTTGATAAGCTGACATTTATTAGCATTGAAACTTCTGCTCCGCAAAAGATGATGTCGAGAGAATGAGAAGACAAGTCACAGACGGCTGATCTGAATTCGTGGCCCACAAAATCTGAAAACCATAAGAAAATGGCTATTTTCACACCACTAACTTTGCAGGTGGTTTGTTAGCGGCAGTAGAAACGGGGACAAAGGGGCGCGTGGGTGGCTCGGATGGCTGAACGACGCCGTTGGCTCAGGTCGTGATCTCCAGCCCCACGTTGGGCTCCCAGCTCAGCAGGGGGTCTGCTTCTCCACCTCCTTCTGCCTCTCCCCCTGCTTGTGCGCCCTCTCTCTCTCTTTCTTTCTTTCTCAAATGAAAGAAAGAGAAAGAAGAAAGAAAGAAAGAAAGAAAGAAAGAAAGAAAGAAAGAAAGAAAGAAAGAAAGAAAGGAAAGAAATGAGACAGCAAGTAATGACCATGTCTGCTACCAATTCCCTGACCCGCAGCAGCCGTCGCTGATCCATCGTGCCCTCCTGGTCACGGGCCCTGGAGAGAGCCTCAGAATCCTTCTCACCAGAGCACAACCAAGCAACCACTGTCCGCAGATCACAGCTAACACTCAAAATACAACCTCTTCATAGATTTAAACATATTACTAAGCTTAGAGAGTCCTGTCTGACCTTTTGCCCAAGTATTCGAGGAGCCCCAGTGCTTAGCTCTCCTGCTCCTGCCGGAGCCATCTGAGGGGACGCCAGAGCTCCCTTTCCTTCGGACTCAGGCCTTGTTCACCGTCCACCCTTCACCTTCACTGCCCTTGTTTGCCTGGCTCCTCTCTGAGCCGCCCTCGGCACTACTCCGTCGCCCCGTTGCACCTTTATCCCTACCTGTTATCACCTACTTGCCCCCCGGTCTCATCTCTAACGTCACTTCCCCAAGGACACCTACCCCAACATTGGATTAGGTCCAACAGTGATACCTCCTCCCGTCACCCTGAACTTCCACGGCACTCGTCACAATGGTAATTAAATAATCATTTGAATCATGAGCTGTTTGATACCTGTATCTTCCACTAAATCACAAGCCTCCACAATGGCGGTATGGGTTTTGACCTCTGCCACACGTGAAGGTGCGGTGTAGACACCTGCTGAGCAGGGGATGGCAGCAAGTGGGGGTCTGAAGCCTTTAACCGGAAGGGCTCGTGATCTTCCTTCTCCGTCTCCCCAGGACCACGCGTCCAGGCGTCTCCTTTCCCCCGACATCTGCAACCACCTGCTCACCTGCAGGTCACTGCACAGCCTCGTGACTAACCGGCCTTTTAGGCCAACAAGTTCGCCTCCCACCCCTGCCAGAGAACTCTGCTCAGCACCGCGGGTGTTTCTTGCGGCGCCAGAACTGCCAGTTGCACTGGACGGGGATGAACACAGATAAACATTTGCACAATGACAGCTCCAGCCAATTAATATTCACTCAATTAGGAAATGTTTCAGAATAATAATAAGTTATCCAAAATTCAGGTCCAGCCGGGAGCCAAATGTCTCCCTTGCTGCCTTTTTTGAGGAACTGGTCATTGGGTTGGCACTGGAAATAAGTAAGTGGTGGGGCCACCGGAGCCTGGGACCTCAGAAGGCCACGGGGAGGGTGTGGCACAGGGACCTAATAAATGTCACAAGTCTGGCTCGTGCTGGGCTAATAGAAATCAAGCGGCCAGACTTATGACTCCGGGGGCGTCGGGGGCTTCTGACTTCATGCAATGACTGCAATATGGGAGGTGATCAATAAATATTTGCAGTAATAATAAATTACTTAATTGTGCTAAAAGCTTCTGACCTGGTCTCTTAGCCTTTAGTCATGTCCTCACCAATCACTCTCCAGACTGTAGCTCCCGTGATCACTCCAGCCCACTACATGGACTGCCTCATTCCCCCGCCTACACTGTCACATGGCTCACTATTGCCTTTGGGATGCAGTGAAGGGTCCCCGGGGCTGCACCCGGCGAGCCCAGGCACTGCTGCAGGGGCTCCTCCCCCCGCCCCCAGCCTCCTCTCTCACCTTCCTCCCTCACCCTGGGCTCCGACCACAATAGCTGTGGTCCTCCAGGACTGCCTCCCCCTGACCTACAGCTGCCTCCTCCTTCTCTCTGCCCGACTCCTGCCCATCTGTTAAAACTGAGCTCAGATATCGATCTGCCAAGAAACCTTCTTCAAAACAGCCTCTGTCCTTCTGGAAGAGGGTCAGGACCCCCCTTCCTCTGGGTCCTGCAGCCCTTGGGCTTCCCCCCCACGAAAGCACTGACCACCTGGACCATCAAAGCTGTTGTGCTCATCTGTCTCCTCCGTGGGCTGGGAGCTCTCTGGGACTTGAACCTGTGACCACAAGAAAAGGATGAGAACCCCTGTTCTGCAATGAGGCCACGAGGGTTAAGTGAGATGCTACACACTGGGTGCCTGGCAGCGTGCCTCGCACGTACACGCCGGGCCTTAATATATGTCGAAGGAGTGAGTGAATGAATGAGGATCATAGAGCTGCATGTTCACGGGGCCCAGGAAGGAAAAAATAGATTTTTCATCCAGAAGACAGGATGTCAATGGTATTGACCAAGCAGCAATGCGTCCCAAGAGGTGAGGCAGCAGGGTTATTATTGTCTCAGGCCCTCATCCCCCTTTTCACAGCAACTATCTTGTAACTTCCCCTTCACCATGACAAGAGAGCGTGGCGTCGTGTTCACTGACAGAGGTAGGGATGCGAAGTCTAGATCATAGGGTAACTTACGTAATTTCTAAAATAATATGTCCTAAAGATGGATGGATCGTAGAGACGGGAAAAGAGATAACTCATAATAAAATAATACGCATTTCAATAACTAAGTGCTCACACGTGACTTCAGTGAAGACACAAATGCAGGAAGACGTTTGCACCTCTTTCGAGGGAGCAGGTTGGGACTTAAGGGACACGAAACAATGTGCAACTGAATATCGCTGACACTTTTCCTTTACATCTCACATTTTGAAATAAAGACTAGCTAAGCACCTTTCTATATTTATAACTGCCAAGGCAGGCAGAGGCTGGGGGCAGGGTGGGGGGGGTTGGGTGTCTTAAATTCAGCCGTGGTCTTGCCATCCACAGCGTGATATTCCGAAACGGTGAACGGCTCTCGGTGAAGTTTTGAGCAACACAAAGTACAGTCTGCCCTCGATTTACCAGGCAGTTGCGTTCCTGGAAAGCTCGGTGTATTTTAAAACGGTGCACGAAATAGCTTTCTTTATATATATTCATAGATAGATGGAGAGAGAGCTCGGGGCTAGAAATACGTAACTATAAACAGATCTTTCACTTGCTCCCGTTTCCAGTGAGACACGCAAGCGTTGCTTGGGACGCTGCAAGCAGATTCTCTGTGGTGTGGAATCTTTTGGCACCAGGCGGTATCTGGCCCCACCTGCTAATCTCTAATAGCTCCCCCCACCCAACACGGAGAACGACCCCATAAACACCCAAACTTCCCTGCAGGGCGCAGCACTGCTCTCTCTGAAAACCAGCATCCCAGACGCGTGGACCCCAGGATCCCATCCGACCCCAGGATCCCCCCGCAGGGTGGTGGCCACAGCGACTCAGCCCCGTCCCTCCTCTCCCGGCTGGAAGCTCAGTCGTCTTTGCCGCAGGAGCCCCTCTTGCTCTTTGCCTTATTGCCTTGGGTTCAGCTCAGAAGCGAATTTTTGGAGAGAGATTTCCTATCATGCTTCTTTCTCAGACGCCGCCGTGTTTCTTCCCCGCCCACGCCCTAACCAGACAGCGCTCCTTGGCCCCCTCCTGCGTTGCCTTGTGCCTCTCCCCAAGAAGGGAAACCCCAGGAGGGCAGGGATGCTCTCTGTCTTGCCCACATCTTGTACCTTCAGGGCCTGGAACAATGATCGGCAGATAATAAAATGTACTCGAGTATTTGTTGAAGAAATAAATGAGTGAACATGGGATCCCTGGGTGGCTCAGCGGTTTAGCGCTGCCTTCGGCCCAGGGCGTGATCCTGGAGTCCCAGGATCGAGTCCCGCGTCAGGCTTCCTGCTTGGAGCCTGCTTCTCTCTCTGCCTGTCTCTGCCTCTCTCTCTCTCTCTGTGTCTCTCATGAATAAATAAATAAAATATTTTAAAAAATTAAAAATAAATAAAAATAAAAAAATAAATGAACAAAGAAAAGAAGAAAGAAAAGAGAAAAGAAAAGAAAGAAAAGAAGAAAAGAAAAGAAAGAAAAGAAAAGAAAAGAAAAAAAGAAAAGAAAAAAAAGAAAAGAAAAGAAAAGAAAAGAAAAGAAAAAAAGAAAAGAAAAGAAAAGTGCAAGCCCAGTTCCGAGCTCCCCAGTAGGGAGGCTGCAGAGGAGACATCGGGGCACACGGTGGCACCCGGGACAGCCACCGGGCACACTGCAGCCGAGGCAGGTCCAAGGATCATGCTGGGGGGGGGGGGGCTGTGAGCAAGGGGGACACACAGCACCGGGCCCGGGGACACGGCCACGCAGAGCGGCCATGGGCGCCCCACCTTGGCTGGCCCCTCGCTGAGCTCAGCCGCCAGCTCCCCGCGGCCAAGAGCCAAGCCGGGTTCCAGGGTCGACTCTGCTACGGAGTCGCCGCCAGATGTGGGCCAGCTGCTCCCCTCTCAGGGCCCTGGTCCCCCCTGTCGGGAGAGCTGGACAAGACCGACTTCCCTGCCCGCAAAGCTGATGTTACACCGGGAAAGACAAATCCACACACGAGGGCGTGTCCAACTCAAGTGTCACCCGCAGCGCAGCCCTACGAGGCCCGCCGACCCCCTTAGGGGATGTCAGGGGCCATCTGTAACTAGCGCGGTGCCGCTCATGTCCCCACCCAGCGCTCAGTGCGCAGACAGGGAGGGTTGACCCCGGACCGGGAGGGATGGGATAGGCAACAGCCCGAGCAGGCCCAGGGGCCGCTGAAGGTCAAGGGCGTAAAACTGTATGGATAAAATGAGACCTGGTGTTCAAGAGCCTTGAAGGCCAGGCTTAGAGAAGCTTGAGCAATAGGAAGGCCACATTGGAAGGCCTGCGGGTGCCGAGCACAGAGGTGGCAGCACTGGGGGCAGAGCCTGGGCCCCGAGGGCCGGGGGATCACAGGGACACGGTCAGGGCTGGGAGGCAGGTGGCCCAGGCGTCCGTCCCTGTGGCTGGCCCTTCTGATGCTCGTCCTCTGGCAGCGGTGGTCCATCCCGACCGTCCCGCCTCCTACGGAATCCACGACCGAAGACAGGAAGGAGAAGGGAGCTGACATTAACGGGCGCCTACTGGGGACAAGGTCCTGAGCCGCAAGTGTCACGTGCCCCGTGACATCCTCAGGCCGATACCAGGTCCCCCCACTGGATGTGGGGCCCCAGGCTGCCTCCAACATGTTCAGAGTCCCCAGGCCTGTAGGTGGTTGACCCAGACGTCAAATCCAGGTGCGTCTGACCCATCTGTTCATCTCTTCATTCATTTATTCATTTGTTCATTCATTCATCCCACAACAGGGGACGGGGACAGAAAGCTCTCCACCCTCAAAACCCATCTCTTCACGGCAGAAGACAGAAAAGGCACGAGCAGATTCACACACTAATGAGACTTTCGAATAGCGAGAAGCTGTACTAACAAAGAAACTAGAACCAGATAAAGTGGCTGGAGTGAGGACAGGGGCCTGCTTCCAAACGGGGACAGAGGAGGCCTCCGTGCCGAGGTGACCGTGACGCGGACCTGAAAGATAAGGAAGAGTTAACCATGCAAAAGTCCACGGGCAGAGGGTTCCAGGCAGAGGGACCACGCTGGGTGGACCCTCGAGATGTGAGGTCAGAGGTACGCTGTGAGGTCACAGGTACAGGGTGAGGTCAGAGGGTATGCGGTGAGGTCAGAGGGTATGGGGTGAGGTCAGAGGGTACGTGGTGAGGTCAGAGGGTATGGGGTGAGGTCAGAGGGTACGTGGTGAGGTCAGAGGGTATGCAGTGATGTCAGAGGGTATGGAGTGAGGTCAGAGGGTACGCAGTGAAGTCAGAGGATACGCTGTGAGGTCAGAGGGTACATGGTGAGGTCAGAGGGTACACGGTGATGTCAGAGGGTACACGGTGATGTCAGAGGGTATGGGGTGAGGTCAGAGGGTACGCTGTGAGATCACAGGGTACAGGGTAAGGTCAGAGAGCACCTGGTCTCATGGACCATGAAAGAGTTTGGGTTTTCTTCTAAGAGCAATGAGAAGCCATTGGAGGATTTTTATTTACAGTCTCTGATTTATGTTTTTAAATAGGACCCGGGACAAGGGTTCAGAGGCCACAGCAGCCGCCCGGGGGCAGGTGACAAGGCTGGGCCTGGGAACGGGGCAGTGGAGGCGGAGCAGCAGGCACGCGGGCCGCATTTTAGCTCTGGCACCAAGAGCGCCCGCCCACGGCGTGGCCACGGCCTTGGGGAGCCCGGCGACCCCCCGCCCCCGCAGCGTTGAAGGGTCTTCACGTGTGCCTCAGCCCTCACGCACTTGGCCGTTCACTCTCCGCGGCAACCCACGGGGGCTCTGGAGGCGAGGACGGAGCGCCGCAGAGGGGTCCCCGCTCGTCGTCCTGGGCCCCCCCACACGTTGCCCCGTCTCCCAGTGGAGTCCCTTTCCCCCCGGACTCCCTCCGAAGACTCTGGGGCTTCATCCTGCTCCTGCCTCTTCTTGCTCCAAGAGATGAGGGCTGCCTTTTGGGGGCCGGAGGGGGGACTTGCCCCTGCCAGCCTCTGTGCCAGCCTGGCTCTGCTTCTTTCATGTTCTGAGCCGTCCCCTCCCCCCAGCCCTCCGCCCATCGCGCACAGGCACACGCACAGGCACACGCACAGGCACACGCACACGCACATGCACACGGGGCGCACACACACGCTCAGTCTCTGCAACCGTAGGATTGATGTTCTCACTCTGGCCCATCTCTCTCTGGCCCCTGATGCCCGCCCGCCTCTGAAGTTTTCGGGTGGGAGAGTCAAGGCGTGGGACCCGCTCATTCTGAGCCCATCACAGAGCCGCGCCTCACCAGCCCTTTCCAAATCCTGGCCTTGAGAAGGGCCGACGGCATCTCAGAGGGGACTCTGGTCAAGAGGTTGGCATGAGGTCACGGGAGTCTCCTCCCACTCGTCAAGCCTCATGGACGGGGCGACATGATGTTCTTCTTCCCTCCAATGGGTCTGTCCCCGCCTGTCCCTCCGGCTGTACCCCCCCCTGCCCCGCCCAAGGAGTAGTCGCACCAGCTGCGCCCCCGTCGCCATAAAGCACCAGAGAAGCTGACAGAGGCTAAGGGGCTTGGGAAGCCGCGGTGTCGTCCAAACAGTCGGCGAAGAGGCCCCACAGCCACCGCCTCCTTCCCTGCCTCCTGCCTGTTGATTCTATTAGCGAAAAGCCCTCTTCGCCAGCTGCAGCTCCTGTTTCGGGCCTGCCAAGACCCCCCCACCCCGGGGGAGATCACTATGGGCGGGAAGGGCCTTTGAAGATTACACATGAGCAAAGAGAGGGAGGCTTTGAACACTGGTGGAGGTTCTGGGCTGCAAATTCCATCCGGGGCTACAGATCTCACTGGAAAATAAATGGGCAAAAGGGAGAGATAAAGGGAAGAAGCAGCCCCTACAAGAATTCAAGGGATTCAGATTTGCAGGAGAGCAGAGCAAACTGAGAACCAGGAATCCAGGTGACTGGTCCTGGCTCTGCTTTTGCTCTGTGACCTTGGGTGAGTCAGTGCGTCCCTCTGAGCCTTCTTCGTCCAACACATGCTATCGACTAAGTGCTTTGGGCTAAGCGCTGTGCTGGGTGTTGGGGTGTTGGGGATTCCAAGGCGACACGAGCAGACCCCGCTCTGCAGGAGCTCACAGGAAGAGGACAGTCACAGCACACGGGACGAGTGGAATAACGCCCACTCCCCACCCGCAAACCCGGCAGCCCGACCTGCACTACAAGGCCCGTGGAGTGGTACGTAGCACCCGCTGGGCTCTGAGCCCCCCGGACACAGCCCCCCGGACACCGGGCCCCTCCAGTGGCCTCTCACTGCGGAGCAGGAGCTCTGGGGCTCCTGGCGAGGACCTCGGCCCTGCCTTCCGCCTCTGTCCAGCCCTCAGGGCCCAGCTGTCCACCTTGAGTCCCCCACGTCCAATACCATCATGCTGCACGTCCCGGTTCACATCAGTCACCCCAGAAGCCCAGGGTTCCCAGAGCCGCACCCCCCCCAGACTCATCCCCCTCGGGCTCCACATCCTGGCCAAAATCTCCCAGGGTGCCCTCTGCAATTCCCTCTGTCCTCTTCTAAACGTCGAACATCCACTTCCTGGCTCCAACCAAACCCTGATCTCCCCGGGGACCCTCTCCCCCGCAGCTCCCTCAGGAGGCCCTGTTCCTCGCCCACACTCCTTCTGCCGTTCACACGGCTCCCAACAACACTGCCCCCCTCCTTAAAAGCCTGCAGCTCGGAAGCTCGCCCCATCACATGAGAGCACCCCTGCCCCTCCTTTTCGTGGCACCACCTCTGGGCCCCTAGAGGTCTTAACTCCTGGTTTACTGCCGCTCTTTCCAACACAGGCTCACTTTCAATATCCATGTGATTGTTCCTCTCAACAGGCTGTCCTGTCATTCTCTGACTTCCCGTCTCGCAAAATCCACGCCCCAGTCACTCACTGCCATGGTTCAGCTGCGCCTCTCATTGCCCATAATTGTTCTCAGTCGGCGGCAAGAATCTCACTCTCTGAGCTCTGCTCACTCGACCATCAGTGCTTTTCCACCTCACTGGGTTCTAGGCTCTGCTGCCTCTGCCACCCTTCTACTGCCTTTTGCCCAGTGTGTCCTCACTTCCCTCTTTGCCCAATCAGGAGCTGTGGTCGGTCATCACCATCTTCAGCATCGTCATCATCACACCATCATCATCATCATCATCATCATCACCACCATTATCACCACCACCACCATCACCACCATCACCACCACCACCACCACCACCACCACCATCACCACCACCACCATCACCACCACCACCATTATTACCACCATCATCACCACTACCACCATCACCACCACCATACAGTCAACATCACCACCACCATAATCACCACCATCATCATCACCACAACCACCATCACCACCATCAGCACCACCACCACCGTCACCACCATCATCATCATAACCATCATCATCCTCACCACCCACCATCGCCATCAGCCTCGCCATCATCATTTCCTTGTATCACTCTTGTAGCAGGTTGTACATCCTAAAAACTGGCTCTAATGACACCTCCCATCTCACATCCACTTCTTATGTGACTTTTACACTCCTTCCCTTGAGAAGTGGGTCTCTATTTCCTGTCCTTGAATGGAATGTGGCTGTGGCAGAAGCAATAGCAATGCTGTCAAAAAGGCAAGATCATTTCTGCCTTGTTTTCTTGGGACACTCACTCTTAGAACCCAGCTACCATGCCTCAAGGGGTCCAGTTGGAGAGGAATTAAGGTCCTCAGCCTTCAGCGTCAGCTCAGCTCGTGGATAACAGACAGAAGCAACTTGCTAGACATGAGAGCCGCCATCTGTATTAGTTTCCTAGGGCTGCTGTAACAAATTACCACAAATTTGGCAGCTTAACACAACAGAAATGTATTTCCTTCTAGTTCTGGAAACTCTAAGTCCAAAATCAAGGTGTCAGCAGGACAAGACTCCTTTGGAGGCTGTATAGGAGAATTTTTTCTTTACATCTTCCAGTTTCTGGTAGCTCCAGGCATCGCTTGGCTTGCAGCCACCACCACTGTGGTCCCATTGCCTCTACCTCTTCTGTATGTCCAATGTCCCTCTGCCACTCTCTCCCAAGAACATTCTTGATTGCATTCACAGCCCACGTGAGCAATCAGTCCAAGATAATTTCCCTGTCTCAAGATCCTTAACTTAATCATATCTACGAAGACCCCTTTTCCAAATAAGATAACATTCACATGTCCCAGGGATTAGAACCTGGTATCTTTGGGGGCCATTGTCTGCCTATTACCCCATATTAAAAGTAAATCCTCCATTCCCCAGTCCAAGCCACCTCAGCCGAGCAGAGACAAGCTGCCCCTACCAAAGCCCTGCCAAAAATTGAAGACTCACAAGAAAAATGGGTGACTATTATTTTAAGCCGCCACGTGCTGGGGTGGTTTTGTTACACAGCCATGGATAACTGATACAAGCCTTGACCTCCTGGTTCATTTCTTGCTTCATTGCACTTGCTAGTTTAATCCAATTCTCCACCTGCTCTTAGCCCGGCCCTGGTAGCTGAATGTGATGGGGGGGAAACACACGACCCTGCTGACTCCACCCACGCTGGACTCGGGCCACTGAGCTCACGCGGGCCCTTTGGGCTGCCCAGCCATCCAAACACACTCCCCCAGGGAGAATCATCACACGCACACACTCCCCCACACGGCCACCTACCCTTTCTCTCCGTTCAAACCTTTGCTGTTTCCTCCCCTGCCTTCATTGCAGCTCATCTCTTTGACTCTAATAAAAGCAACCAGAAAAGAACTTCTACAAGTCGCTCTATTACCTGTGCCAGCCGTGCCCACCCAAGCCCACTGCTTTACCTGCCTCGGCGATGAATGACCTCCCTCTAGCCTCTCCCTGCGCCCACAAATGCAGTCCCAGAGGACACCACTCATTCTCCCCACGCTACTGCGTCGTGACTTCTTGCCTCTCTCCTGGACTGGCTCCCTCAACATAAGGCAGGTCTTTTTTTTAATATTAAATTTATTTTTTATTGGTGTTCAATTTGCCAACATACAGAATAACACCCAGTGCTCACCCCATCCAGTGCCCCCCTCAGTGCCCGCCACCCAGTCATCCCCACCCCCCGCCCTCCTCCCCTTCCACCACCCCTAGTTCGTTTCCCAGGGTTAGGAGTCTTCCATGCTCTGTCTCCCTTTCTGATATTTCCTACCCATTTCTTCTCCCTTCCCCTCTATTCATAAGGCAGGTCTTATCTCTCCCATTCCTCCCCAATTACATCATTCCTCCCCACCCCTTCCAAAATGAAAGAATGGGTCATGCTCACAATGTCTTACGGCCTCCTTCCTGCCATCTCTGGAATCCACTCCCATCAGACTTTCACATCCATCACTTTAGTGAAAACAGTTCTTGCCAAGGTCATCCGGTTTTGTCAAATCCAAGGTCCTGTGTCTGTCCTGATCCTACGTAACCCATCAGCAACCTGCATTAGTTTCTTGGGGCTTCTGAAACCAAGTCCCACCAACTAGGTGACTTAAAAAAAATAGAAACTTATTTGTAACAGTCTAGAGGCCAGAAATCCAAGATCCAGGTGCCAGTAGGGTCCTGTTCTTGCACTTTCCAGGGACGACTCTTTCCTTGCTTCTTCCAGCTTCTGGTGGCCACTGGCCTTCCTCAGCATTCCTTGGTGTATAGCTACATCACTCAACCACTCTACCTGCCCCATCTGTGCATGGCCTTCTTCCCTCTGTGTGTCTCATGTGTCCACTCTCCTTCCCAGAGGACACCAGTCACTGGATTTAGGGTGTCCAAATTCACTACGGCCTCATCTTTACTAATTATATCTGCAAAGACCTTATTTTCAAAGGTCACATACTGGGGTTTCTGGTAGACAACTACTCACAATGCAACATGTAGCGAACTGAGCATTTCTGCATAGAAACACTTCCTTCTCTGGGCACCTGGGTGGCTCAATGGTTGGTCATCTGCCTTTGGCTCAGAGCTGATCCAGGGGTCCTGGGATCAAGTCCCACATCAGGCTCCCTGAAGGGAGCCTGCTTCTCCCTCTGCCTGTGTCTCTGCCTCTCTCTCCATATCTCTCATGATTAAATAAATAAAATCTTAAAAAGAAAGAAAGAAAAAAAGTCTTCCTTCTCTTTGTTTCCAGGATTCCGCACTCCATGGGCTTTCCTTGCACCTCAGTGACCATACCTCCTCAGTCTCCTTGACTGGCTGGGCCGCTCCTCATCTCTCTGAGCACCCTCAGGGCTCAGTCCTTGGTAGTTTTTTCCTCCATCCATCCTTTCCCATAAATTATTTCCTCCAATCTTCAACTCCATCAACATAACTCCAAATCCCTACCTCCACCTTGTCTCTCTCCTGAACCCCAGATGCATACTTGCACCTTGGATGTCTAAGGGCCACCTCAAACTTAGTACGTTTGAAACCAAAACCCTAATTCTCCTCACACCCACCTTAAAAACCTCTTCCACCCACAGACTCTCACCTCAGTAACTGGCATTTCTAGGGTCGACAACAAATCCCACTGAAACTACCTTCAAAATACATCCCACGTTCAGCCAGTTCCCGCAGCCCATTGCCACACCCTGGTCCAATTCACCACCATTCGGCTAAAGCCAGCGTCGGCAAACTACGACCTCTCAGCCGAATCCAGCCGACCGTCTGTTTTTATGAATAAAGTCTTACTGGAACACGGTCACACCCATTTGTGTGCATGTTGTCCGCGCTGCTGCATTCCAAGGGCGGGCCTGAGTAATAGCAGCAGAGACGCTATGGCCCCGTGAAGCCAAGCACGTTGACTCCCTGGCACGGTAGAAAAAACGTCTGCCAATCCCTGGCCTGGATTATCACCGTCATAGTTCTTCCTCTGTCCACCCGCGCCCACACTATAGTTGATTCTCAACCTGGCAGGCAAAGCAATGCTTTTGAAATAGGAGTCAGACCCTATCTCCTCCCCGCTTAGAAGTCCTCAGTGCCGGCTGGTCTCCCTCGCCCAGCTCACCTGGCCCTGCCGCTCTAACCCCCGGCTCTCTCTCTGCCCTTATCTCCTGTGACGCTAGACCTCAAATTTCTCCAGCCACACTAGACATATTCTTGTTTCTAGAACATTCCACGCATGTTCCCACCTCAAAGTCTTTACATTTTCTCTTCCCTCCCATTTCTAGTCATCCTTACCAGGCTCACCCTCACCATTCTCATGCTCTCCGGAGACCTTTCCTGCTCCCCCTGTATGTGATAGCACCGTCCGCTCCCCAAGCACTTACTATGGCTTTCAATCGGCTCCCGGTCAATCCATGGAGTTTGCCACCGTCCGACATGATCTGCTTTCGCTTACTTATCTGACGGTCTTGCCTTCTCAAGGTCAGCGTCGTGAATGACGTGCACAGTTCTGTGGCCACCACTTAGCTCAGTGCCTGGAGCATAGCAGGTGCTTAGTGAAGATTTCTTGAATGAGTGAATGAGTGATGAAAAGAACAGATGCTCCCTGCAGGTCGATCCCTGGGCTAAGCCTTGTACATGCCGTAGATTGTTAACGCCACGAGCCCCGTGGGACAGATGCTGACGTGAGGAGCCCAAGGACACCTGGCCAAGACTCAAGGTCAAGTGCAACACCACAGTTCACTATTCTAACCACCTCCACCTCCTAGAATTGTGCTGCTTATAAATTTTAAAAGATATTTGAACTTGTAAGACTGTATTTCTAGCAACCCAAGCATCCAGCAATGAACGACTGGATAAGTAAAATGCGCACGTACGTACAAGGGAAGCAGTCAAGTTCACAGGGGCAGAAAGTAGAATGGTGGTGGCTAGGGGTCGGGGGGCAGGGAGAACATGGGCAGCGAGTTTGATGGGCGCAGACTCTCCGTTTTGCAAGATGAGAAGAGTTCTGGAAATGGAAGGTGGCGATGGCTGCATGACATCGCGAGTGCGCTTAATGCCACTGAGGTGTGCACTTTCAACGGCTTAGGATATTTATGTGTATCTTACCAGATTTTTTAAAACAAATGGAAAAGGTCATATTTCTTCCTCATTAGAAACTGCCAAAATGGCCACAACCTCCCAATTTCCAGAAGAGGGACGTGAGGTTCAGAGGGCAAGGGGACCAGGCAAGACCACCAGCCCAGGCCACCTGCCTCTTGGCAGAGGATGCCCCCTGCTTGCCCACCCTGCCTTCTCCTAGGTAGAGAAGACCTCCCTCCATGTACTCGCTACACTTTATATGACAGGACATTTATGTTTTCCATTCCTTGGGTGAATTAGGAGCTTCTGGAAACTTCTGTCCTCCCCTCCCAGATCCAGCCCTGAGTTGCACTGGGGCAAAATAGGTGCAAACACAAAAAGTGTCTCAGAAGAGCCAGCAGGAGGGGTGCGGGGGGGTGGGGGGTGGGCAAGGGGAGAGGTTGTGCATTAGCATATGCAAATTGGCAAGGGAAAAGAAAACTGGGAAAGCTGCTATTTTATCATTTGTGGTAATTATAGTAATTTAGAGTGGAGAATCAATGGGTTCCTGGAGGTAAAAGCATCTCGGAAGGATAATGTGGTGTGATTAAGAAGTTCCGATTAAGAGCCACTGCCATTTTCACTTGAAAAAAGTGAGGAAAGAGACCGGGGTCAGAAGTGCAGCAACAGTCAGGAAGATGGGGACATCAGCCTGCCAGGCCCTGTCCCTGCTGCAGAAGACAGAGAGGAGGAATCAAGGCGTCCCTGCTTTATGACATTTACAGAAGGAAGACAACCACGGAAGAAAAAGGGGGGGGTGCCATTCAAACACGCTGTGCTAGGAGCAGTATTGCACTTGTCAAGGGGTCTAGGGAAATATTGATGAGCTTGTCTCAGAAGGAAATAATAGTCTGGAAAAGCTTCAGACAGAAGATGACATCCCAATAGGGTTTTGCAGTATCAGTAGGAGTTCGTAGCTGACAGCAGCCCCAGGAAAGGGATTTGCGGGCGGAAGCAATGGCGTATGTGAAGCAGTGGAATGTATCTTTGGGGAACTCTGGGGGACAAGCAGGGAGTGAGGAGTTACTGCTCATGGAGCTGAGGACACTGCCAGGGCCCTGGCCTCAACTCGGCCAGCGATGGAGGGTGAAGACGGAAACACAGCAGTGACTCGCTCAGAATGGGATTTCAGGAAAAGCTGGTGAATGGAGCTGGAGAAGTCGGCATAAGGAACCAGGCATCGCCGTGGAGGGATCGGGGCAGCGGACAGGGGGCAGGAGGTCAGAGGAAAGGCCCCTGAGCAGGAGGAGGGGACTCAGAGGCAAGTCTTGGAACCTCATGGGTCACAACCAAAAGGGATGAAACCACCTGGGTCAACACCCATTCTCTGGATGCGGGAGCCCGAGCTCGGAGACGCGAAGGACCTGAAGGAGGTGTCATAGCTCATCACAGCAGAGCACGGGCTTGACACCAGGTCGGCCTGACTCCGAAGGGTGAGCTCGGTCTACCACTCCACCACCGCAGGACGTGGGACAGAAGGGCCGGTGATCCTGAGGCCTTGTCACATGACAGGAGTCGGAGAGTGGTCGCAGCTGCTACCTTCCATGGCGTGTCACTGAGAGCGCAGACCCGGACCCATCGTGTCAAGCCCCGAAGGACTCCCTGCAGCACAGGGGGCAGATATTCCTGCCCAGAGAACCATGACACAGCCACACCTGTCCACCCAGAGTGCCTATTTTATGAGTGAGTTCCCCGTCCCTTGCAAGTATGCAAGCCAAGCCTGAGAGCCCACCCGCCTGGGATGCACTAGAGCGGATTCCTGCCCTCTGAGAGGTTCCTGAGATCTCTTTGAAAGCTGAGGTTCTATGCTCTTTGCAGCTTGAGACACATCCCCACGCGGACCACGTACCTGGTACTGGCTGCTGAAGAACCATCTATTAACTCATTCACAAGCCAAAGCTGTAAGGGAACATGTTGGTGGGAGAAACAGAAGCAGGACCCGGAGGGGCACCTAAGAGCTGGTGGGGAAGGATGAGAAGGACGGCGGTTCCCACGGAGGAACAGGAAAGGCAAAGGCCCAGAGGCCACAGAGACCCGATGGTGCATCATAGGGGCCACGCAGGTCATGGAGGCTAAAGGCGGTGTGGGGCAAGCGGAGGGGCAGAGGAGTTGCTGTGGTCGCGGCCACGGTCGCAGGGAGGGTGCAGCACCTCCTGGGCCGCAGGGGGAGGGGGGCCGGTGGGGGGGGTGGCACCGCCTCCTCGGCTGTAGGGAGGGCGCACCGCCTCCTGGGCCGCAGGGAGAGGAGTATGGGGGCACCGCCTCCGGGGCTGTGGGAGGGGATTACAGAGGTGACTATCGCCTCCTGGGCTGCAGGGGGTACGGGGCACCGCCTTGGGCCGCGGGGCGCACCGCCACCTGGGCCGCAGGGGAGGGGTATGGGGGGCACCACCTCCTGGGCCGTGAGAGGGGGTTGGGGGGAGCATCGCCTCCTGGTCATGGGGGGCAGGGAACGGGGGGGGACACCACCTCCTGGGCCGCAAAGAGGGGGCACTGCCTCCTGGGCCCCAGGGTGGGCGCACTGCCTCCGGGGCCATGAGGGGGGTATGGGGGGGCACCACCTCCTGGGCCACGGGGGGAGGGGGACGGGGAGACACCACCTCCTGGGCCGTGGGGGGGCACACCCTCCTGGGCCGCAAAGGGGGGGCACCGCCTCCTGGGCCGCAGGGGGAGGGGTATGGGGGGGCACATCCTCCTGGGCCCCAGGGATGGTGCACAGCCTCCGGAGCCACGAGGGGGTTGGGGAGGCACCGCCTCTGGGCCGCGGGGTGCGGGGTACCGGGGGCACCGCCACCTGGGCCGGCAGGCGGGGAAGTGATGGGCGCTGCGGCAGGTTGGCTCCTGAGAAGGAGCCCCAGGCCCGGGCGACCGCAGCGGGCAGCAGGGCGGGGTCTGGCGGGTCGGGGCGTCCGCAGCACCAGGACCCGAGTCCCCGACCCGCCCCCCCCACGCTGTGCGCCTGGCCCGGGGGAGGGGCCGCGAACGCCAGCCCCGCACCAGGCCTCCCGGCCTCACACCGACAGATGGAGCGTTTGTTGACGCCCCGGTGACAGCTTGAAAACTCCTCTCCTCCCTCCGAGCCGCCCGTCCCACCTCGCCCTCCCATCTGCCATCTCATTTTAAAACTAGCAGAACAACTCGGCTAGAGCAATTCCGACTTTTTCCATCTGTGCCGAGTTAATTAAGAGGGTAATGAGAGCTGGGAAAGAACGAGGCCTGCATTAATTCAAGATATGATTAAGAGAAGCATCGCTCACATACACGTGTGCGCACAGAGCCAGGCCCAAATGCTGGGGGGCTGGCGCGGGGGGTGCCCCAGGGACCCCGCGCGGCCAGCAGGTGCCACCAGGGCCACGGCTCCGGCCGGCGGCCCCTGTGGTCGCAGAAGAGACGGCGGGGACCACCTTGGAGTCTCTTCCCACGAAGCCTCTCCCCCAGCGTGCGGGTCACGGTGCCGGGCAGGGGACACAGAAAGGACGGTGATGGAGCTTCTCTTTATAGGAACCCCTCACCCTGACCTGACCCCTGATCTAGAACAGCTCTAGGTGCAACAAAACTTCACTAAATATCAACACAATCAAAACCCAAGACCAGGGGCCAGGTCTTCTGACTCTAGTCCCATAAGCCTTCAGGGAAAGACGCCGGCGATGGTGACACTGAGTGATAATGACGACATGGCCCACGTCCCCAAGCACCTGCCCCAGGCCGGCCGTGGGTCTAAGGACTGTGCGCGCGTGTTACCGCACCTGATTCTCGCAGCAGCCCCAGAGGCAGGTGTGATTGATATGGTTCCCCTTTTGCAGATGGGGACAGCCAGGCTCAGAGCCTGACGGACTCGCCCCAGATGCCACGGTGCGGAAGCAGCGGGGACGGGGTTTCGATGATGCCCAAACAAAACTGTCCTGCCAGATGATATCAACCCCTGTGTTCAAGCAGACGGACAATGAGGTGCATCGTGAGGCGCTTTGGTGGCGCAGAGAAGGGGGCCCGTATCCAACCTTGTGTGATTAGGAGAGGGGAACCAAAGAAGGCTTCCTGGAGGAGGGGGCATCCAGGCAGCTCAGCAATGATCCAGATTCAGCAATTGTTTGTGAAATGTCTCCTAGAATCCTGCTAAGCAACGTGCCAGCCCTGAACCTATGTGCCTCTGTCATTAAATGCTGGTGTGGAGGCATCACTGTCCCCTTGTGACCCATGAGGAAAGTGAGATTTGGGGAGCAGAGCTGGTGAGAAGGGGTCGGACTGGAAGGCAGGTCATTCTCACTCAAGCAGGCGCTGGATTCTCAGCCCAGGATGGGTGCCCCCGGGGCAGAGAGGGACCATGAGAGCGCGCATGCCCTCAGGACACCAAGCCAAGAGCTCTCGGTTCCCTCCCCCCACCCCCCGGAGTCAGGGCAGCCGGGTGCTGGGTTCTAGGTCTGGGCTGTGCTGTCTCTCCATCCCAGGAGGTCAGAGCTCACACACTGAGGCCTAACTTGACGGGCCTCTGAAACCCATCTCCTGGCCTCCCCCCCCCCGCCCCCTGCCGGCCCCTGCACCTGCCTTATTCCTTATTGAACATGTCCTGCAGCTTTAAGGTCCAAGCAGAAATGGTCATCGACCCCTCTGTTCGGTTCCCTGCCTTCTCCGCCATCACCTACACAAGAAGCCAGAAATAGGGAAGTCATTCTGGACCCCGACCCCCCCCCCCAGGCCTAACCAAGTCTAACCACACTTTAGATTGCCTCTGAAATGCGTCCTGTCTACCCCGTCCCCCACCACCTGGGGATGCTCACTGCCAGCACCACAGCCCAGGCCACATCTCCTCCCTTTGCACCTTGTACCCCCTCCCACAGGGCTCAGCCCCCCACCACACCCCTCCGTTCCCTCTCCAAGACTCCTGTAACAACAAAGCTTCTTTGTGCAAATGGTATTTTATTACAGAAGACAATCTAATTTACAAATCAATACACATTTCAAGGAAAACATTTAGGCATCATAAAAGAATGCATGAATATAAAAATTTCAATGTGCAAAATTCAACAAGGAAATGCACAAGAAAACTTATGTTTAAACTATGTGGTTATTACTGTGCCACTGCGAAGGCAAAATAAAACTCCTCTTCCAGAGGCTAAAAAGGGAAGAAGATCTTAAGAATGTAGCGAAAGCATTTCCACACGCTGATTTCAATAGTCTGGTGTGTGCAGAAATGCTTCCTCTAGACTCAGGAAGTGTTTACTGTTGGGAAGGAGAAGAGAAAGATGTTGCACTTGGCTGCCCTTTTGGACCTTCTGTCACCCTTCCCTGTGCCACCCTGTGGTTTGATTCTCTTGAGCTGCTGAGACTCATTAGGAGGCGAGCTTCCCAGGGGGCGGGATTCTTTTTTTCAATGATTACATCAAATTTCCAACAATGGACTGGAATGCATGGAATGGAGTAGAAGGCATGGAATGGATGGAATGGGTTGAATGGAATGGAGTAGAATGAATGGAATGAAATGGATGAAATGGAGTAGAATGCATGGAATGGAATGGGGTGGATGGAATGGATGGGATGGGATGGGATGGGATGGGATGGGATGGGATGGATGGATGGAAGGGAATAGGATGGAATGGATGGGATGGGATGGGATGAATGGAATGGATGGAAGGGAATAGGATGGAATGGATGGGATGGGATGGGATGAATGGAATGGATGGAAGGGGATGGAATGGAATGGATAGGATGGGATGGAATGAAGGGAATTGAATGGATGGAATAGGATGGGATGGAATGGATGGAAGGGAATGGAATGGGATGGAATAGAATGGAACGGAGTGGGGTAGAGTGCATGGAATGGATGGAATGGAATGGACAGCAGCCACCTCATACCCATTCGGGTGCCTACTATCAAACAAACAAAAAGAAAAGATAACAAGGATTCATCAGGATGTGGAGAAACCGGAACCCTGTGCGTTGCTGGTGGGAATGCAACATCGTGCAGCCACTATGGAAAACAGTACCATGAACCTTTGAAAAATTGAAAATAGCACTACCAGAGGACCCAGGGATTCCACTTCTGGGTATAAACCCCAAAGACTTGAACGTGGAGACTCAGAACAGGGATGTGTGCCTCCATGTCCATGGCAGCGTTATTAAGAATAACGGCAGGTGGGAAGCAAGCCCTGGATAGACCAAATGTGGTACCCACGAGCAGTCGGGTGTCGGCAGCTTAAAGAGGAAGGAGGTTCCAACACAGCCAAGCGTGAATGAGCCCCGAGGACACCATGTTAACTGGAATAAGCCAGACACGGGGACAAATGCTGTGTGATGGCACTTACGCGAGGTACCTGGTGCAGTCAAGTTCATAAAGACGGAAATGCCAGGGGGGTGCCGGCCGGGGTGGGGGGGACGGGAGCTGTTGGGGGGGTGGAGAGCTTCAGTTTGGGAGATGGGACGAGGCCTGGAGGTGGGCGGCGGTGGTGGCTGCGCAGCCACGTGAGGGCGCCTGATGCCGCTGGGCGCTGGGCGAGCACGAAGTCGGCCGGAGGGTGAATTCTCCACCCCGTGTCTTTTGCCACAATTAAAACAAAGAGGGGCGCGGTGGTCGTACAGCAAGGACGAGACTCGGCCGCTGCAAATGAAGATCTTCTGCTCCCTGAGGCTCTGGAGCCGGTGTTGCTCTGAGGCCGGCCTGAGGGCCCCCCACGTTGAGGCCGCCCCCCCCCCGCCAGGCCCTCCCCCAGCTCTGGGCTGCACCAGGTGCGAGGACCAGCCCGCTTGCCTGCAGGGCCTCGGCCTCCCTGTCTGCGGAATAGCAGTTCCTGCCCCGCTCTTGGCTCCTGGCACCGGGATGGGGAGAAACAGGGAATCACAGACGGCAAAGTGCTTTCTAAACAGACGTGAAGACGCGTGAGTGTAAGTCCCAGCTCCGCCCAGGTGACCTCTGTCCCTTGAGAGGCCTCGGTCTCCCCATCTGAGAAATGGGTGGGAAGGGGGTAACGCCCGGGATTGTTTCTTCCGGCCTCCAGCAGGCAGCTGAGCAGGAACGTGTGGTCCCGCGTCACGTGGGGCCCGTCCCCCTCCGCGTGCCTTCGGGTACAGCGAGACTCAGAAGCTGCAAACTACATTTCCCAGATGCCCTTGCAGCTAAGGCACTGCAGGCAAAGGAGGCTCCGTCCAGGTGAGACTCAGAGGGCAGATGGGAGCCCTGTGAGTGGGACCTTCACTGGCACGTGGGATGCTCAGGGGGTGTTTTCCAGTTGTTTCTGAGGAACCTTAGACAGGTGCTCCCCAGGGTGTGGGCTGAGCACCAGCTGCATCAGCATCACCCACGAGCCTCTAAGTAAAAGCAGGACCCTCAGACCCCAGATCCCATCCCAGATGCACCAAATTTAGAAACTCTGGGGTGGGGCCCAGGAATCTGTGCACGCGCACGCTCTCCAGGTGATGTGCATGTGTGCTGAAGCCTCCGGACCCCCGACCTCATCGGCCTTGACATGGGTCCTTAGTACTGGTGGTACCTGACCCCTGTCACCGGGACCCCAGTTGTTAGACGCACACACCCACGGGGCTGTCATCTGATGTTTTGTTAATATTTATAACTTCTTTATTTTTATGTATGTATTTACTTATTTGTTAGAGAGAGCACGCACGTGCACAGCGGGGAGGGGTAGAGGGAGAGGGAATCTCAAGCCGACTCCACGCTGAGCGCAGAGCCTGATGCGGGGCTCAATCCCGAGACCCTGAGGTCGTGACCTGAGCCGAAACCAAGAGTCGGACTGTGCCGCCCAGGCGCCCCCTCTTTCTTTATTTTTTAATGACTTGGGCACAGTGACGTGCGATACCCAAACGGGTGCAGCTTGATTCATCTTCCACTTGCACTTACCTGTGGAGCCATCACCCAAATCACGACGTAGAACATTTCCAGCCCCCGCAACCCCTTTGTACCCCCCACCCCTGCGTCACTTCTTCCCAAAGGAAACGACTGCTCTGAGCCCCCTCCCCGCGTGGTACTCTTGCCTGTCCCTAGTTTCCATACAGATGGGACCTACCCTAAGCACCGCTCTGTGCCTGGCCCCTTGCCCTCTCACGTGCATCTGTGACCTTCTCTCGTGCTGTACAGCACCTGCTGCTCTTGTTTATCGCTGCGTAGTACCGCGTGACGTGGCCGCGCCACCATCTAGCCATTGTGCCAGGGATGGGCGTGTGGACGTGTCCAGTGGGGGCTGTTATGAATAGAGCTGCCGGAACATTCTTGTCCTCGTCCTTCGGAGGACACGGGCACTCGTGGGATCCATGGATGCCCAGGGGTGAGGCTGCTAACGTTCGGCTTGCTCAGACGCTGCGGGTTTGCCCTAGGGGACGACAAGGTCCGCACATTTATGACATTGCACTTCATCCCCACAGCTCAGCAGGGCTTGGATTGTACCTTCGCACGTCTCACAGACAAGAGACCCGCGCTCGGGGACGTTGAGTCACTCTCCCCAGCCTCTGGGTCGACTCCCGATGCGCGTGGTTCACGTGGGCAACGTGCTTCCTGCAGCCCGGCCTCACTCTCCCCGTCTGTAGAATGGGCGGGCAGCCTGGCCAAACCCTTCAGCCTCAGGACTGAGCTTCAGGTGAACTCCGAGGCGGAAGCCTGCCGTGCGATGGGCCTGGTGTCCGCCGCAGGGGGTCACAGTCCTCCACCCGTGGCCCGGCCCGACTCCTAGGGCTCCGCACCATTGAGTCTGACCCACTCGGGCCCGGGTAAGTCACAGAACTTCTAACCCGTTCTAGGAGGCCCTGACCCCGCGGGATTCTGTGGCCTGAGTGTCGGGCGGTGCCATCCCCCGGGAGTCCGGGGAGCCCCGGGCAGGAAAGCTGGGCGGGCACAGGGGCCCCAGCCAGGCCGCCCTCACGGGAGCCGGGGAAGCTCCCCTCTGGCTGCGGTAAAGTCCACAGGGAAAGGCTGACGGTATCTCAAGGAGAGAACGTGAACGAAAGGGGAGCGGAGCTTACGCCCTCGCCACCCCCCTGCCACCGCCGCGCAGGGGTGATTTCTGATTCACGTGTTGTGAAGAGCCAATACTTTGGTTGTTGGAGAAGGGGAAAAAAGAGCAAATTGGAAAGGAAAAAAATTAGGCGTTCACGTATTCCCGGAGCCACGTCCGGGCACAGTGCCCGAGCAGGGGTGGGGGGAACAGAGGTGAGAAGCCCTGCTCCGGGCGGGGGGCCCACCGACCCCCGGAGCCCTGGCCCCCTGGCCTGGTGCATCTCTGCCAAGGCCACCCAAGTGGCCTTTGCTCCTTGTTGCCACGGTGACCATCGCAGTGGGCCCTCCCCTCAGGCTCCCCTTCCAGCTCTTGCTCTTTGCGGGGGACGGGGGGCTCACTCCCTCCTGAACCTTCACTGAGCCCCTTATGCCGAGATCTGGAGTCAGCCCTCGCGCTCGAGCCCCTCCCCGTGCACCCCCTGCGCCCGCACCGCGCCACCCGAATCTGCAGGTTCCAGAACCTGCCGTGTGCGCCCTCGCTCCCCCGCCTGAAACGCCCGCCTGGCTCACCCCTGGCAGAGCCCTGCTGTGGCTCGCGGCCCAGTGCGAAGCTCCTCCTTTTCTGTCTTCACCGTGGAATTCCGCGCCGCCTCCCCGTGAGTCAGCCCTTCTTCCGGGGGGGCCGTACTGACCCGTGGCCGCTCGTCCCGCATCGGGTCCCAGCGAGAGGCGTGTCCTTGTCCCCCCGCTGGACTGTGAGCAGCAGCGGAGTCTCGGTCACGGCCGACCCCCAGGCCCGAGCCGGTCGCTCAGCCAACGCCAGATAAGTGAACGCGTGGATGGAGGAGGGAGGAGGACGTGGCTCTGAAAGCGCGGGGTTAGCCGGCCCTAGAGAGATCCCGCCGGCAGAGGGGTGGGGAGGCAGCTGAGGGCAGACACGTGCCCGCCCCGGGCCCCGGGGGCCCAGCTGTGAACCAGGGAGCGACGGGACGGGGCGGACACCCCCAGGCCCCACAGCTGCTCCGTGTCCGGAGGGCACTGAGGCTCGGACTGGGGAGCGACAGGACCAAGGTCACGGGGCCCATCTCGCCCTCTCCGCACCACCTCCCCGTTCTCAGAACCAGTGTCTGATCGATTCCTGGGAGTGGACCCCGCCCCAGGGCCTGTGCCCGCCAGGGTTCACTGGGGCGTCGTAGGGGACGCAGGCAGGCACAGGGAGAGGCCGGGGGGTGGCTCGGTGCTAGCAGAGGCCTCAGCCAATCCCAAAGGGGCTCCGGACTGAAAGAGGTGACCGGAGGGGGCGGCCGGGCGGCTCTGGTGGTGGAGCGTCCAGCTGGCGGCTTCAGCTCAGGTCCTGATCTCAGGGTGCTGGGGTCGAGCCCCGCGTCAGGGCCCCCGGCTCGACGGGACTTTCCTGGGATAGTCTCTCCCTCTGCCTCTTGCCTCACCCCTGCTCCCTCAATCTCTCCAAAAAATAAATAAGTAAATTTAAACTAGAGAGAGAGAGATGACCTTATAGAGTTGATCCAAGTGGAGGGACGGGGGCCAGGCCTTTCACCCCAAACCACGTGCGTTCCCCAGGGAGGGGCACAGCCTTCCTCCAGCCAGGACCGCCGCCCTGACAGCCTCAGCTGAGCCATCGGCCTCAGCGCTCGCAGCCCCGGGGCAGGCGGGGTCCAGACGGCCGGGGGCGCCGCACAGCGTCTACCGCAGTGTCCGTTTACCCAAAGCACCCAGCCCGGGCCCCTGGAACACGCGCCGCGCTTCGTGGGCTGTGCGGCTGGTCCTGGAATCTGTGTCACACTAGTGTATTGCACCCTCGCCCTCGCTCGCTCTCGCCCTCACTGCCTGATGCAGGCGGGGTGCGTGCTGCCCCTGCACACTGGAAGGCAGCGTGTGCGGCACGGCAGATGGTTGGGAGATAAAAAGACGGAATCGCCACCACCCCGAGTTCCACGATCGAGGGGGGGCAGGAGAGACAGATCTAGAGGAAGCTGTTAAAGATGTGAAAGATAAAAAAAATAAAAATAAAAAAAAATTTAAAAAAAAAAAAAGATGTGAAAGATGAGGAGAGCCCATGGTAGACCTTCGGCAAATATCTGCAACAATAAAATTCATAAATACAGTTTGGATTGCTGTTTCCCCCCATAAATGGCCGTAGTGCCCTGAAGATGGTGCTCAAGGGGCAGCCCGGGGGGGCTCAGCGGTTTAGCGCCTGCCTTCGGCCCAGGGCCTGACCCCGGGGTCCTGGTATCGAATCCCACATCGGGCTCCCTGCATGGAGCCTGCTTCTCCCTCTGCCTGTGTCTCTCCCTCTCTCTGTGTCTCTCATGAATAAATGAATAAAATCTTTTAAAAAAGAAAAAAAAAAAAAGGACGGTGCTCAAGTCCCTCTCCTGCTTGGATAATCTGAAATAAAGGGGAGGGAGTTGCCCACCCCTGGGGGCCTCCCAGGAGCCCTGGACTTGGTGGATCAACTCACTGGATCCTGACCCCAACCCCACGAGATGGGCCTGGACGCCCCATTGTCCGCCACGGAGCTTCAGTATGGGGAGTGGAGCGACTGTGGGTGGAAGAGCCAGAGCCGGCCGACAGTCCCGCAGCCAGTCCCGCAGCTCAGGGCCCTGCACGCCTCCCTGCCCCCTGGCGTTGGGGAGACCGGGGCCCCAGGCGGCCCCCCCACCCCGGGACGCTGCTGCCCAGAGGGCTGTGTTGCCAGCAGGGCCCGCCCGGGGCTCGGGGTCCCCAGGCCCACACAGCCCCGGGCAGGACCCGTCGTCTTACAGCCCGGCCTCCGGGAGGACAGCACGGCCAGTGTCGCCCCCTCCAACGTGACACGATTGTCCCTAGACTATAAATCAATGACCAAAACACAATAAACTGTTAGGTCTGGGTGGCATAAACTATGGGCACAGACGAAGAGACTTAGGAGCACAGTTTGCTCTAAATCAGTTTAACCACCTTGTAGCTTCTCACATTACGGTCTTAATCTAGCACATTAGCGAGATTAGTACGTGGTTTTTGCAATTAAATTGCATATTTTATCACTTCTCCTTCTTTCATGCTATATAAACTTCCAGGAAATTACAGACTCATAAACTTTGGCACGAAGCATGAGGCAGTGGGAAGTGGAAAAACCAGAAAGGCATTTGGGGGGCAGCTCCGAATTGCACATCCCATATTTTTATTTGATGTAAAAAAAAAAAAAAAAAGTCTTCCATTAATACCCTCCATTAGGGTAAAGAAATTTCAATGAATAGATTTAGAGATGAGTCTTCTGATGCACATAACTGAGCCCCCTGAGGATTACAGGGTGTTTTTTTTTTTTTTTTATTGCTAAGAGGAAATGTTTAAGATTTTAATATAGATGGGTTGGGGGTGGGGAGTAATTCTGCTCTAAGAGCAAGAAAAACACATTTTCTTCTGAGTCTTGGTTACGGGCTTCACCGCGGCCTCATACACAGGATTTGGAATCAGAATCCCTTACTTAGTAAATTAGAGAGAGAAATCCGCTTGGCGGGGGCATATCTGGGGAGCCCTTTCCTGCGACGTGGTGACTGTGATGCTCAGGAGCCCATGCGTGAGGCCTGCGTGGGCCGGTGCCCGCGGGTGCTCGGGCCGGATCCCTTCCCAGAACACAACCCGGTCCCCGGCAGGTCGGAGGCTCCGAGTCTCGGGCTCCAGTCAGCACAGGCTTCGGGGGAGATGCTGCGGCTCGTCCTCTGGAAGTCTCCCCAGTGAACACAGGAACGCACAGGGCGGCGGCCTCGCCGAGCTCTGAAGCGGGTGCGGGCGCGAGCGGCGGGGCAGCGCCGTGGGGACCCAGGGCTCCTGAGGCTGCGCCTGGAGGAGCAGGGCCGGGCGCTGGGGAGCACGGCCTCGACGCCCGAGCGCTCCCACCCCCGCCTCTGTCGCCTGCACAGTAAGAAGAAGCGCCCGAGAAAGCAGGGCTGCGGGAAGGAGCAAGAGCGGGGCGCTGGCACCAGCCCCTGGCGGCCCCGGGTATCGGCCCACCCCCGAGGGGTCTCCACTGCGGCATCTACTGAGCGCCAGGCCTTGGCTGCCTGCTGCGGGCGCAGATGTGTGTCAAAGTCGGTCACCTCCTGCAAGGCGCCAGGGTCCGACGGGGCGGTGACCCCAAAGCCAGGAAGGGGCAGCCTCGCTAACACAGAGCGCTCACGGGGGCCGGGCCGCGGGGCTCCGAGGTGCAGCCCAGGGAGCCGGTCCCTAAAGGTCGGGATGGGAAGGCCGGCTCGGGGCCCCAACACCCCCACTGACGGCCTGGATTCCAGCGCTTTCCTCCGCGAGGCGGGGAGCAGGAGGCCTGGAGCAGGACCGGGTCAGTCCCACCTCGGCTCTGCTCAGAACAGAACTCGGGTTCCCGACGGGGCTCTGGGTCCCGAGGTCACCGTGGCCGCGAGGGTGCAGTCCTTAGGCCTCCCCGGAGAGCCGAGTCCCTTCACCCTTTCCCAACACACGAAGCCCAGGAGCTGAAATGTCCCCGCCTTTCTCCTTCGCCCCAGGAGCGAAGTTGGACTGTGGCCCACGTCGGGGTTCGGGCTCACCTCTGTGGCCACTCTGTCCTTTGTCCCTCTGCTCTTCCTTCCTGACTGATGCCGACAGTCGGCATATTTTAGGAGTTGCTCCAGGACACGCAAGCGTCTCTCTAGATTGAAGTAAAGTGTAGATGGATGAGCCAATCATTTCTAAACTCAATGTCCCAACCCCAGGGCCTGTGAGAGAGGAAGTGTGTTCAGTTAAATCCATAAAGTAGCTGCACAAGAGGACGCCGGCCTGAAACCAAGCGTGCCCGGCTCTGACCCTGGCAGCCATCCGCGTGGGACAGCCCCGGAGCCCCGCCGCCCGGGCCACCCTCCACCTTCACCACCAGGAACCCTCGCCCTGGCCCCAAGACCCACGTCTGGAAGAAGCAGGAAGAGAACCCGATCCACGGGCCCCGTGGAGAAGGGACAGGAATGGGAACGTGAGAGAGCAGAGGGCAGAGAGGAAAGGTTGGGCCGTGGGGCGGAGGGAGGAGGAGCGCAGGTTTGGGAATCCAGGGCGCGGGGCCCCGGGGCTGTCCCACGGATGCGCTCTGCAGCCGTGAGCAAGTCGGTCCCCACTGGGGACTTTGACTCCGTCTATGCAGCAGCCCCAGGGACCCCTCCTGGGCGGCTCCTGAGACGAGGATGTCCCCCCACCCCATGGGAAGGCGCAGGCTCTGCAAAGGCAGACACGGACCGTCCGCCAAAAACCCCTCATCCTGGAACCCATCGCTGCGGCCCCCTGAATGCTCCCGCCACAGGGGCATCCTCCTGGCTGAGAGCAACGGCCACCTTTTCCTTGAGTCATAACTGGGTGGAATTGTCGCTTCAGCCCTTCTGAAAACGCTGAAGATAAAGCATATCCATGCCCCTGGGTGGAGGGGGGGATTCATCAGCTATTAGGTTTGAGCCGCCTCGCATCAGGATCATCCGGCAGGCCAGTGACCCCAGCTCCCTGGGTGGTGGCAGCAGGCAGCCGAGTTTGGGAACCGTCACCCCAGACCTCATTTCGTGGCAGGCGGACCATGAGGGAGACAGTTAGGAAAAGTCCACTCACCACTTGGCTGCTTGTGCTCAGTGTCCAGTAGCGGGGAGGCCGCGGCCCTTGCTCCGGACGGTGAGGACAGACGCCACCTGGAGAGGCGGCCGTGAAGACCTGGCTTCGGCCCTGAAGATGCCCCCCCCCCCACCCCGGGAGCCACAGCCTCACTCAGCACGTCGTTCCCACTTGCGTGTCCCCCTCCCCACATCCCCCAGGAACGAGCTGAGCACTCCAGACAAATGTGATGTTGAATGAAGAACATATGTCCTGCGTGCAGTTAAAGACCATTTCCCTTCCTCCTCACCAGTCTCGTCGGGAAATACGTTCTCTCTGCTTTCACATTTTAGGGATGAGCAGATGGCAAAAGTTTTGATTCAGGAATAATGTCCATCTGAAAGGCCCACGCTCAGGGGCCCCTGACTGTCATCACAGAACCATCGCGGACACACAATCTGGACCCTTAAAAAGTCCCTGTTTCATCCAAAACTGAAATCTTCACCTCCCCACCCTCCACCCAGCTTCTCCTCCGGAGATGCTGCCCCGGTAAGTGGAACCCTGTCGCCCAGCCTTGCCTGCCCCCACTCACCCAAATGTGTCCTGACCCGGACCCCTCCTTGCCAGTCCCCTTCTGCAGCCTGAGCTCAGGCCTCCCAGGTGTTCCAGCAGCCGTGGTCTGGCCTCCTTGCTGCTCTCCTTTCCTCCATGTCTCTCTCCCATATCAGCACTCAGAACTTTCCAGAAGGCCCAACTGACCAGAACACATCCCGGCTCAACAACTGCCCCCGAGCTCACAGGGCCCGCAATGTTTCCTGCTTTGGTCACTTCATGGATCCCGTGAAAATGGTGATATTTGGCGAGCACCCTAGAGAAAAGCCAGACCAGTAGCTCGCGGCTAGCAGCACCGGCCGGGCCCTGGCCAACCCGAGGGCCGCGGGGCTAAGGCTCTTGGGCCACGTGTAAGCCGTTCACGTCTGACGGGCTGGAAAGCTCAGGCCCACAGCGACAAGGCCAAACACATGTGACCAGCACAAGTGCCTCGAGAGCTTGGAGGATGCAGATCCCCAGGCCTCCTCCCCACCTTCCATCCAGCGCGGGGTTGCACAGAGCCAGGCTTTTCCCCTTAAGAGCACTAATCTCATTGACAATTATACGATCATATGCATCAGTATCTAGTCACAATCTTCCTGCTTGCAAACCCGTAAGCTCCTGTGGCCCTGCTGTATACCAGGTCTTCCCTTAGCTCAAACCGAGTGCCGCTGCGGCCGCCAGGAAGCTTTCAAGGATCTCTTCTTCTTGGCAACCCAGACTGACTAGCTTCATCAGGCTCATGTGATAAGCTCTGCACACATGGGAGAGTTCCTGGCACATCGTGGATGCTCAAGGGACATCCGTTGAGGATGGTTGGATGGATGGATGGATGGATGGATGGATGGATGGATGGACAAATGGATGAATGAATGGCTGGATAAATGAGTAGATACATGGACAGACGGATGGATGGACAGATGGAAGAATGCATGGGTGGGTGAATGGACGGATGCATGATTAGCCGACTGAGGAGATGGATAGAAGATGGGTGGATGGGGGTCTCGGCCTAGCTGACCTCTCCAGCCTTACTTCCCACCGTATCCCCACAGATAGGCTAAAAGCTCACAAAATGGAAAGATGACATGATTATGTTCCTACATGACCTTGTCCTTTGAAGAAAGGGGCTATTTTGCTGTTTGAAGAGGGTTTCGGGGGTCCCAGGAAACGCAAGCTTCTGGAAAGAGGTATGTCCAAAAACAGTCATTCCCAAGACGCAGCACGGATGCCAAGAGTAGAAGCTTCATGGTCCTCACGCTCTCCCTCGGCTGCCAGGGAGTGGCATCAACACCCGGGCAAAAATCAACAATAGTTTACTATCAAGTGGGTTCCACCATCAAGCATGAGATGCCAGGCAGAGAGAAGGGTTGTGAGTCCAATCCAGTAACTGTGGCTGGACCCAGCTGAGGGCCAAGGGGAGCTGTGCAGAACCCACAATAATAGCAATGACAGCAGTAATAATAGTTACAGCTCTTGCCGAGCGCTCGCTGTGTGCCAGGCGCTCTGCTGAGAACCTTATACACAAAATCTCTTTTACTCCTCACCAAGCTGATGAGTGTAGGAGCCACCAGAGGTGGCCCCTGGAGCCACACTGCACCCCCCGTGGCTGTGGGGTGTAGGGCAAGATAGGTAAGAATCCGTTCTCTCTGGTCCTCACCGGGAACGATACCACGGTCTACGTCGTGGCCTGTGAGGACGAAATGAATGAGTTTAATACGTGTAAAGTGCTTCAACCACAGTCCAGGCAGGAGCAAGCGTCCTTTAGTTGCTAGTTACTATATAATTCGCTCCATTTAGCAAGAAACTGAGGCTCAGGGGGGTCACGTGGTAACCAAGCAGAGTAGGGATCTGAAGCCGCTCTGTGCAGGCAAAGCCCACGTTCCTAACCAGCAGGCCATCCTGCCGGGCCCCAACACCGTGGACGCGTGATGCTCTCCACCTCCAGCGCCTTCCGCCCCTGCTCCCCAAACGCAGACTCGTTCCCTCTCGGTGCAAGTCTCCCAACAGCAAGGATTCGCCCAGTGACCCAGGGAGGCCAGCACCAGGGGCCGCGTAAATACATCAGACGCAGCCCTACCTTCAGGCGGCTTCTGCCCACCAACAGAAAGACCCGGATGTGGGTCTGAAGACACCAAGTGGAGAGGGAGCCGTCGTTATTGACGACCTGCCGCACGCTAGACTAGGGTTTTCCTTATTTGCCCCTCGCTCGGTAAGACAGTGTTATTATTCCCATTTTACAGACGTGGGAACCGAGGCCTGGGGAAGCTAAATCACTTACCCAAGCTTGCACATGGGGATGGAAATAAGGTCGCCTGATTCTGATCCACTCAAATCACTCCGAGCTGAAGGATGACGTACTGTAGCACGGATAAGGGACACCGTGCAAGGACACGTGCGTCCTGAGGATGCTGTAAGGTAGGGTCACAGAGCCTCGGGCTGAGAGGAACTCTGTGGGAGGGCTCGGATGGAGGTGACAATAAATGAGCCCAAAGTGTCTGTTTTCTAGAAATGCATGACTTATCAAAATGGACTTGAAGAGAAATTTAAACCTGAAGAGATCTATAACCGTTACAGAAACTCAATCAATGATTAATATCTTCCTACCAAAAAGCACACATGTGCACACACACGATTAGTATGAGTAACGCTGGGGAAATCTTTTTCTTTTTTTAAAGATTTATATATTTATTTATGATAGACATAGAGAGAGAGAGAGGCAGAGACACAGGCAGAGGGAGAAGCAGGCCCCATGCAGGGAGCCCGACGTGGGATTCGATCCCGGGTCTCCAGGGTCACGCCCTGGGCCAAAGGCAGGCGCCAAACCGCTGCGCCACCCAGGGATCCCCAACGCCGGGGAAATCTAAATACAATGGCTTGTGTTCACGCCAATCCCCTCAACGTGATCGTCCACTACTATTTTGCAAAAAGTTACCACTGAGGGTCGCTGGACAGAGACGTCTATGGATCCTTCTGTATCATTTCTTATGACTGCATGTGAAGTGACAGTTACGTCAATATAAAAAATTTCAATTAAAAAAGCAGCAAGACAATAAAATCCCAACAGGAAAAGCCAGCAAACTATATGAACAGGCAATTCGAGGGAAGAGAAAAACAAAAATGGCCAATAAACATATGTGGAGACCGTCGCATTGAACAACGAGGTGTCATTTCACACGAAGTTAATTGCCAAGTTTTTCCTCAAATCTGATAATGCCAAGAACTGGCAAGGACGTAAGGAAAAAGGTGTTCATCCGCTGCTGTTGAGGATATAAATTGGTACAAGCACTCGGGAGAGCAATTTGGCAAAACCCAGGCAGCCGCAGATGTGACGATCCCACTCTTGGCAACCGTGCGGGAAGCCCCTACCCTAGACACACGCTCATCCACACACACGGGGAGACACGCGTAAAGACATTCACTGCAGCCCGGTTTACGCCCCAAGATAACCCTACTGTCCCTCGTGACAGACTGGGGAAACGGCGACTTGTTAGGACGAGGGAATCCAGGGCAGCGGTTAAAATAGGGACATAAACTCAACATCCAGACATTAAGTGGGGGGAAAAGCAAGTCGCAAAACATAATAGGTCACGATAACATTTATTTCATTTATATAAAAATTAGACTGACAAATGGATACGGTATCTATATTACATGTATTATGTATTACATCTATATGTTATATGAACATACACACTACACGTGTGTCCATATTGTGTATGTATATTGTACATGGACACATGTATGTAATAGAGGTTCGAATGCACCTCTATTATATAGTAGTAATTCATTATATCATTATTATTAATATTAATTATATTAAAATTGTTAATATTAATTATTAATTATATTATAATTATTATATTATATTATATTATATTATTATATATTATATTATTATTATATTATATTATTATAATATTAATTATATATTATTAATTAATTAATTATATCTTATTAATTATATTATATTTTATTATATATTTTATTATAATATATTATATGTTATTAATTATATATTAATGTTTTTGATTTTTTAATTTATTTATCATAGTCAGAGAGAGAGAGGCAGAGACACAGGCAGAGGGAGAAGCAGGCCCCACGCACCGGGAGCCTGATGTGGGACTCGATCCCGGGTCTCCAGGATCGTGCCCCGGGCCAAAGGCAGGCGCCAAACCGCTGCACCACCCAGGGATCCCCTAATTATATATTAATACTATTAATCATCAGTTATATTTCATATAATAATATGAAAATATTTATGGAAATGACTCACACGGGAGAGCGAGTAACCCTGCCGTAACTCTGCCAAGGGACTGGGGAAGAGCCCAAGGTGTGCTTTCCGTGTAGCCGCGGTGTTTTATTTCTTTAAAAGAGAGATTCGAAGCAAATAGAGCAAGACGTATGTAACATCATTATGTTTGGGACATGAGAACGCAGGTAACAGTTATGTCCTTACATTCAGTACAGTTTGGAAAGCTTCAGAATTAAAAAGAAAGACAACAGTCAGGAGAGCATACAATCCCGGATCCAGCAACTGCACTTCTGGGAATTTAACCAGCAGATGATCTTGTGCGTGTGTTCACGAGCAAATACTTTTACCGCAGCGTTGTTTGTAACAGGAAAAACTTGGAAACAACCTAAAAGTCCACCCACTGGCGCCCGATGACACAAAGTATGTAACATCCCTGAAACGGAATACTACACGGCTATTAATAGGACTGACCTACAGTACGGGCTGACCCCGTGTGATTACGCAGGTACCTGTGTGTTCTAAGGGGCAGTGCTAAAAATACCTTGTACGCGTACATGCAGCAATTTATGGAACACCGTGAGGTGGGAATAGGATGACAAAGAGAGATGTTAGTTTTCACTTTAAGGTCTGTATGTCCCGATTGAACATTTTTTACCAGGTTGCTATGCATTATTTAAGTTAAAAAAGAAACATAAATAAGTCAATCGGAGAAGGAAATAAGTCAATCGGAGAAGGACAAACATTATATGGTCTCATTCATTTGGGGAATATAAAAAATAGTGAAAGGGAATAAAGGGGAAAGGAGAAAAAATGAGTGGAAAATATCAGAAAGGGAGACAGAACATGAGAGACTCCTAACTCTGGGAAACGAACCCAGACACTGGGCGGCTTTCCCTCGTGTGCCATTTATTGTACCGCATTGTGACACTTTTTGTGCAAAATAAATTTTTGTTTTTTTGTTTTTTTTGTGTTTTTTTCAAAATAAATTTTTCTTTTCCTGCTTATAACCCGAATTCCATCTAAAGAGGGTGGGAAAAATTAGAGAAGGAGACAGACCGTGAGAGACTCCTGACTCTGGGAAACACACACACAGGGCAGAGGGGGGCAGGGTGACGGGTGATGGGCACTGAGGGGGCACCTGACGGGATGAGCACGGGGGTCAGACTGTGTGTGGGCAAATCGGAAAAAAAAAAGTAAAGTAATAAAAAGAGGAGGTTCGCAGTCCTTATCCGGAGGAGATCCAGGTGATAACTGCCCGAGAAGGAAGGAAGGAGAGCGGGTCCCTTAGCAGGCAAGCACCTGGCCAGGTGAATCCCCAGCCTCGGGCAGAAGCCAAGTGGACCCAGCGGTCAGAGACTGTGCGCTTTGGGGTCAAATCCCAGGTCTTCCACTTACTGATTGAGTCCACTCAGGCAACTTGGTGGCCTCAATTTCACCATCTGCCCAAACAGGGCAATAATACCTACTTTAAAGGGATCTAGGAGGGGCCGACTGTTTTGAAGTCCACCCACTGTTTTGTACAGTCCCTGGCACGTGGTAAGCGCTCGTGAATAACATTTTTATCAATGGCATTTTTTTTTGAAAGAGAGATAACATGAGTGGAGCGGAAGGAAGGGGCAGAGGGGGAGAAAGAATCTGCAGCAGGCTCCATTCCCAGGGCAGAGCCCAATCCAGGGCTCGATCTCACAACCTTGGGACCATGACTTTGATGGGGAAACAAGGGCAGAAGAAAAATTAAATTTCCTTAAATTTCCATCGATGCCTCGATGTTACTACGTTGCTAAGGGCAAGAGGCAATCTTAGCCCGACCCCCAGGACCCCGTGAGTCCACTTCCACATACAAAAATTCCTTGGGAAGCTTCCTTTATCTCTACTCCCCAGTCATGCCCCGAGCACGTGGCCACCCATAGACTCCTGAAGGGTCTGAGGACTAAGGTTTTACTAGACAATAGTAAGTGACCTTTTCCCAAAAATAGCCCCCTCAAGGTCCTGGAAACCGTGTTCCCAAAATTTTGTGTATTATTACTAATCATAATTTTCTATTTACTCGTTTGTCCTGTTTCACATTCATCTATTCAACCAACATTTCCCGTGCGTGCAGTGGTACGTGCCTGACCCCCATTGCACTACCTCAGTCCTGAGGAACTCGGTTTCCAATAACGAGCGCTCAGGTCCCCGAACCAAGGTCCGGCTGACATCCTCAGTTACCCTACAACTTTACACACAGCCTCACCCTCATAGGAGAGTCCTGAGGATGTTTCCCTCTTGGCCCGTTTCCATTTCAATCTAAGGAATCCATGATGACTCCAGTAAAGGAATGTAGGCACATAAAACTTTAATTAGTTTCATGAAGTTAAAATTGCTTTCATGGGTGGAAGGAATAAGGTAGGGGATGTTGAGACTAAAACAAAAAAGAGAGAGAGAGAGAGAAAAAAGAAGCTTGTAGGGAGCAGCAGGAAACTCTCACATGAGGCTAAAAATGAATTGTCTGCATTTTGCTAAAAACACTGCAGATGTCAGCTGATTCTGCTAAGGAATTGTCTTCCTAACTCCCTCGGCTTTTCAAACGAATGAGAACAATGGGAGCACCCAGAGCTGGGTGGCCGTGCGTGTCTCAGCCCCAAACAGTGGAGCAGACAGTTCCCTTGAGGACAAACGGACGGAGCAGAGAGGTGCCCTCCCACAAATGCCTCCAGCATCTCCCAGGCAGTTTGATTTAATAGAAAACCCACAAATCCCAGCTCTGCCTTTACCATCTGTGTAGCCATGAGCAAGCTGCTGCTCTGCTGTGCGTCTCAGTCGCCTCCAATGGTGGGAAGCAGCTGCAGGATCCCCTTCTCAAGGCTTTTGGAGGATTAAGTGAGATACTGTGTGAAAAGCACCGAGTCAGTGCCTGGCACCGAGGGGCCAAGTGGAAAGGGTTAGATTCCTGCCCTCACTGCATGGAGAAGGAAACCCGGCTCGCTTCATTCAGAGTTGGGTGATTCCCGGATTAGACAGGGGTCTCCAGAGAAACAGAACCAAGGGGGAAGGGGAGAGACTGTAAGAAATTGGCTCATGTGGTGGTAGAAGCTGACAAGTCCCAGGACCGGCTCTCTGCAAGCTGGAGACCCAGGAGAGCCAGTGGCGTCGTTGTAGTCAAAAGACCAGAAAGAGCCTGTGTTTGAGTTGGAGTCTGAAGGCAGAAAAAACCACCAACGTCCCAGCCTGAAGGCAGTTAGGCAGGAGGAGTTCCTTCTTACTCACAAGAGGCTCTTGTTCTATTCGGACTTTCAGCTGATTGAGCAAGACTCACCCGCATAAGAGAGGGCAACCTGTTTTAAGCAACCCATTGGTTTAAATCGCAAATGGCATCCAAAAGGGCCTAATAGAAATACTCAATGTTTGGCCAAATTCCTGGGCTTCCCACGGCCCCACCAAGTTGACACATAAAATTAACCATCACACCTCCTAAGCCTCCTGTCCAAAGCCCAGGTCTCCTACGAGGATGGTGTCACGGTTGCAGGTAGGCACAAATCAGGTCACTCTCTACTCACCATGCTACTGAGAGGGTCTCAGCAACCCAGAGAGGATGGCACCATGATCCTATGTGGTCAAGACCATCTCTCTGAGCCTGTTTCCCTCTCTATTGACAGAGGCAATAATGTCTTTGGTTCTAACAAGAGACTGGAGACGTTGAAAGGAAGAATTTGATGCGTGTGTGTACAGGTCACATCCTGTGCAGCAACACACGTGGCAGGAGGAATCAGGATGTGGCCCTTGTACCAGGTGTACCAATGGACACGCATCCCGCTGCAAGTAACAGAACAAGCCCATCAGCTATTCCTTGAGGAATATGTTCCATGTTCAAGACATGGAATCGTCTCTCATGCCAAGAAGCCTGGATCTGTGCCCAGGATTGGCTTCTTCAGCAGCTCAGCGGCATCTGAGCACTGGTTCAGCCCCTTTGGGGTCCATGTGGCCTTCTGGTCGAGGCCTTAAAAGGGCTAACGTAGCTCACGTTCCTCACAGGACAGACCAGCGCTGGAAAGGAACGACCGAGTAGGAAAAAGGCTTTCTCCTCCTCCATCTCTCTCTCTCTCTCTCTCTCTCTCTCTCTCTCTCTCTCCCTCTCTCTCTTTCTCTCTCTCTCTCGACAGGAATATCTTTCCCAAACTCCCTCAATAGACTTCTCCTCACGTCTCACACTCATGACCTTGGCCAGGAAGAAGAGTATCTCCACCACGGTGGGGGCCGATCCTGACTTATCCCCAGAGGCTTGGCATATTGTCCTTAACTAAGATCGGGATTCGATCAGCAAGAAGGAAAAGAGAATAACTGGGTGGACAATCACCCGCGGCCACCATCGCTTTCTACTAAGGCTTGCCAATTAAGAGCAGTAGGACAGTGTGAGGCCGGGTTAGCATGACGATGAGAATAAACAGGATGGGAGAGGGGGACATAGAAAAACTTGATCCCTAGATGAAACAGACCATGTTTTATTTAAGGACTGTGCCTCCATCTTGAGCCAAAAAGGTATCAAAAACATCAGTAGACATGAAGGCAGCATGAACTAAAGAGAATCTGGTTCTAACAACACAGCCAACTCAAAGCAATATCAAACAACTGACATCGTATGGTCATCAAACAGAGTTTTTTTTTGAGAGGGGAGGGAGTTGAATTCTCAGCAGTAAATAGTAGTTTATTATTAATTCCTTCACTTTGCTCTAAAAGCTCTGTCTTATTAATTTTGTATTATGCTTACTTAGTTCTGCTATTTACTCATGAATAGCTCATCTTTTGTTCATAAAGTTGGAGAATCCAGAGTTTTTTGTCTCCCTTGTTTCTGAATCAAAGAAAGAAGATATGAAAGCTACCTCCCCAGACTCTTAGATCATCCATTGTCAAGCACCTGACACTTGTTTGCCCTTCGGGGTATATAACACCTGTTTGCCCCAGGGGGTAGTAGCACAAAATAGAGGTAAAACTCTTGTCCGAAATCTGCAAAGCCAAGCCAAAGAGATACTGCTTGTAGTAGGTGCTAAATAAATATTGTTGAATTAACCAATGCTCAAGCACAACAAATAAACTCCAGCAGGGAAATGACATCTTCCTCGGTTTTTCCCTGGGGCAGGTTATGTAGCGGGTTGGTTGGTTGGTTGGCTAATTGGTTGGTTGGTTGGTTGGTTGGTTGGCTGATTAGTTGGTTGGTTGGTTGGTTGGCTAATTGGTTGGTTGGTTGGTTGGTTGGTTGGTTGGTTGGTTGGTTGGCTAATTGGTTGGTTGGTTGGTTGGTTGGTTGGTTGGTTGGCTGATTAGTTGGTTGGTTGGTTGGTTGGCTAATTGGTTGGTGGTTGGTTGGTTGGTTGGTTGGTTGGTGGTTGGTTGGCTGGTTGCTTGGCTGATTGGTTGGTTGGTTGGTTGGTTGGCTGGTTGGTTGGCTAATTGGTTGGTTGGCTGGTTGGTTGGTTGGCTGATTAGTTGGTTGGTTGGTTGGTTGGCTAATTGGTTGGTGGTTGGTTGGTTGGTTGGTTGGTTGGTGGTTGGTTGGCTGGTTGCTTGGCTAATTGGTTGGTTGGTTGGTTGGTTGGCTGGTTGGTTGATTGCTCGGTTCCTACTATGTGTCGAGCACCCTGCTCTGTGCTGATTCTCAGAAAGCATCTGGCAGGAGTGGAACGTGCACACCATGCCATCCATTCCTTCACCTTCTCCAAGCCAGGACTAATGCTGGGCTGTGAAGAGAAAGAGAGATACTCAGCCCCAGCTGCATGAAACGAATAACAAATAACCCAAAGGGGCACTGTCAGGATAGGGAGCTGGGCGAGCAGAGGCAGTAGATCAAGTGTTCAGGTGTATGGGCTCTGGCGTCCGATGCAGGATTGAATCTCCTCGCCATCCCTGACTTGCTGAGTCACCTTCTGCAAGCCATTTAACCTCTCTGTGCCAGGACTGTGGTAGGAAATATATAGAACATGCATGAAAAGTATTTAGCACAACATCTAGCCCAGAGCAAGAGCTCAAGACACATCGGTTATTAGGATTATTATCAGGAAGGTCAGAGGAGATTTGATGTGGGAAAGAGGGGCACTTGAGCTGAGCTGCAGAGTGTAAGGGGATGTTTGCCAGAAAAGGTGTGACCCAGGACAGAAAAGTGAGAAAGGATAAAGTATGTTCAGGAAACTGCAAGACGTTTAGGGTGCATGGAGGTGAGGTTGGGCAGGACAACGACCTCAAATGCCAAGTTCACACCACACTGGTTCCCTCCCCCCAGACAAGCACTGAAGATCTGGAGAACAAACGACCACTACACTCCTCTAAACGCTGCTTCTCTCTGCAGGGACCTGAGGACCTATGGGGTGCAGTGAGGGTAACTAGCTGTGGGTTTATGATGCAGTGTCCTGTCCACTTCCCCACTCTGCTGGAGTCCATCAGGTCTAGAGCTGACCTTCCCCCAACCACGTGGCCTGACAGTAGCCCACATCCCTGAAGAAAAATAAGTTTACAGACAAACACAAGACATTTGAGAAGCACAGCTACACCAAAAGGAAAAAAACCGACAGCATTTCATGATACAAATGCCATCAAGAAGCAAAAATATTAGACCAGAAAGGTAAGAATTTACAATTAGCCCAATCAAAATGTAGAAGAGCATAGGGGAAGATAAGAGCAATAATGAAATAAGAACAAAACAAAAATAAAAGGACCCAGTGGAAATATTGCATATAGAAAAAAAAATTGCTCATATATTGAACAGAGTAGTGGGGATAGATAGTGGAAGAATGAATCAGTCGATGGGAAAAAGAGATGGAGCGAATCTCCCCAGAGGAAGAAGAATTAATTAATTAATTAAAAACTAATCAAAGTGGGGAGCTGTTTCAGGACACAAATGTGCAATGAGGAGATAAATAAGTTCTGGAAAGACAATGCACAGCGTAGTGATCATAGTCGACAGTACCGTGTTACACGCTTCAACTTGCTGAGACATCAGATCTTAATTGGTCTCACCGCAAACTAGAAGTAACTATGACACGATGGACACGGTAGCCGACGTTTAGGTGGCAGCCATTGCGACATGTGAATTATCAAAGCAACACACTGTACACCTTAAACTTTGACAGTGTTATGTGTGAATTATGTCTCAATAAAGGATGGAGGAAAGGAAAGAAGGAAGGGAGGGAGGAAGGGAGGGAAGGAGGACGAGGGAAGGGAGGGAGGAAGAGGGGAGGGAGGGAGGAGGGAAGGGAAGGGAAGGAAGGGAAGGAGGGAGGAGGGAAGGGAAGGAAGAGGGTTGATGGTGATGGGGAGGGAGGAAGACCACCCATGACGGAGGTACAGCGCTAACATCTGGACAGGAGATCCAGAGAGAGAGAAATGCAAATGGAAATGAAACGATAGTTGCGGGAGTTAATGGAGATAAATGTCCTGCAGTTTAATAAAAGGTGAAAGAGTTCTGATTAAAAGGCCTGAGAGGAAGGAAGAGGAGGAGGGAGGAAAACCCACAGCAGACACCTCGTGGGAACACGTGAGCCTCGTTCAAGACAAACGATGAAGAGTGCCCGGGTGGCTCAGGGGGTGAGCGTCTGCCTTCAGCCCAGGCCGTGACCCCAGGGTCCCGGAATTGAGTCCCCACATCGGGCTCCCCGCATGGAGCCTGCCTCTCCCTCTGCCTGTGTCTCTGCCTCTCTCTGTGTCTCTCATGAATAAATAAATAAGATCTTCAAAAAGGAAAAAGACAAAGAATGTAGACAAGAGTTGGAAGAAGAGGAGGGAAACCGCATTTCAAAGCCAAGTGCAACCTGCACACACACACACCGCACCCCACCCCCCCCCCCGCCGCACACCCCACACTGGGAGCCCTGCCCCTTCTTTACGGTCTAGAGATCCTGTGGCTTTGCCCCAGCTGAAGTTTACCAGGCTGGCTCCATACGTGATCATTAAGCTCAGGCCTCCTCCTCCTCCTCCTCCCCCTCCTCCTCCTCCTCTTCCTCCTCCTCCAGAGCATCAAAGACTCCACGGCCGTGGCTTTCCAGATATTCTGAGCACTTTTCTTGGCCACTGAGCCACCAGCAGCCAAGTGCACTAATTCACACCCCAGGCTGAGCATCTCACTGCCCAGGGACCCTTCCTTGTGCCCGTCTCCCTCCAGGGCTCTGGGCTGCGTGGCTGTGGCCCGACACTCACCTGGTGGTGGGCAACCCCTTGCCTCAGAGGACTGGACCCGGCCTCCCGAGCCCCCGGCCATGGACAGGTAGGGTCTAATGGGATCAGACCAAACGTCTGAAACAGGCTCCTGCGGCCGCCATCCCCTTACCCCAGGCTGGGCACCCACCTGGAACCCCAGCCCCAGTCCCGATTTCATACTTGTCACAATGCCCAAACCTTAACTGTGCTTGTGATGGTCACATGATGTCAGGGTGAGAACCTTGGGTCTCCTGGACCAAACCAGGATGCTCTGAGCTGCTCCACATCACCTTTGGAAGACGCCCAAGAAGGCGAGTTCTCCTAGCTGTTACCTTGTGGCTCTAGGTTTGAGGCGGTGAGAGAACACAGAGGCTTATGAGGCCAGAGAGCCACGGCCATCCCCTTCCTGTCACTCCTGTGCGTGGGCTCTGAGTCCAACACACCAAGGTTCCCGACTCGGCTCTACCACTGACCAGCTGCATGACCTTCAGCAATTACTGCTCTCTCCCGCGCCTTCCTTTCCGCCTAAGGATGGGCATTAATCCCTGGGTCTCAGGTGGGAGGGCAAAACCAGATCTTGTGTACCACCCAGGCCACACAGCTGGCGCTCAGTCAATCTACCTTCCCTACCAGTTTCTTCCTGCGGCCGTGCTGCACGAGCACTGACGTAACATCTCTCTAGCTCACCACTGTGTCTCCACACAGCATCAGAGGTATGGACAGTGCCTGCTAGATATTTGTTCAATGGGTGGAATGGGTGGAACAAATATGGATGGGTGGGTGGACGGATGGTCGGATGGATGGATGGATGGATGGATGGATGGATGGATGGGTAGATGGATGGTTGGATGGATGATTGGATGACTGGATGGATGGATGGTTGGATGGGTATGTGGGTGGGTGGACAGGTGGGTGGGTGGGTGTATGGATGGATGGATGAATGGGAAAGTGGATGGTTGGATGGCTGGATGGATGGCTGGATGGTTCAATGGATGAATGGATGGATGGGTGGGTGTGTGGATGGGAGAATGAGAAATTCTTCATTTTGAGTATGCTGGGGAATTGATGGGAGGTGTTGGTTGTATAATGACCTTTACCAATGTAGAATAAGTCACTAAAATGACGCAAAGGAATCTTTTCTGTCATATTACCAAATCCAAGGCAATCCTCACCCAAGTATTTATTGGGCCAAGCTCTCTGGGTCAGGAAAATGGCTAAATTCTCAGAAGAAGAGTAATATGTTATGCCACATAATCTCAGCCTCTAATACTTAACATTATAAGCTCCGCTAATAACTCCAGGTCACTTGTCTGCGAAAGGAAGATAAGGATTTGAGAATTATGCGCATTAGCATATGTAATCTACCTCCCAACGTTGTTGACTCTGAGACAGAGATATTTTAATTCACTTCCCCCCACGCCTGCCCTCTGACAACACCATCATTTCAGGAGTTGTGAATGGAGAAGGATGATTTCCATGTGAGTCCATTCTGGAATTTTCATGGCATTCCACATAGCACGGGTCTCCACACATATTGGGAAGATAAGGCCCTTCCCTGGAAGAAGGAAATGTTTCTGGAGCTAAATATGAGCAATAATAATCCTTAAGGAATGTCTGGGCTCACCTAGGATCTGCTGTGTGGCTTTCTGCAAATTGTCTAGCTTCTCAGTGTCTATTCATTCATTAATTTACACCCTGCCTTCTTCCACCCTCTGAACCCCTGCTAACTTATTATTTTTTAAGATTTTATTTATTTATTTAAGAGAGACACAGAGAGAGAGAGAGGCAGAGACACAGGCAGAGGGAGAAGCAGGCTCTGCGCAGGGAGCCCGACGTGGGATTCGATCCTGGGACTCCAGGATCACGCCCTGGGCCGAAGGCAGGGGCTAAACCGCTGCGCCACCCAGGGATCCCCCTGAACCTGTGCTAACTTAATCGTGGAATACAGAGATACTCTTTTGAACGGGATGGAAGATGGCTGCTAATTCCTTGACCCTCCTCTAATGAAAAAGTGACCTGTATGCCCTCTCCTTGAAGCTGGGCATGTTCTGTGGCTGCTTTGACCTACAGAACACAACAGAAGCGTTGCTATGCAGGCTTCCAGGCCCAGCTCTAAGGAACCAACAATTCCTACTTCTTGTATCTGAGACACTCTCCCTGGGAGCTCTGGAGGTCCTTGAAAGCAGCCTACCTTGCCTGAAGCCACCATGCCGGAGAGGACGCACGCAGGTGCTGTTGATCATCGATGGTCCCAGCTGAGCCCAGGCTTCTGGCCATCCCCACCAGGGCGCCAGCAGATGCCACACTGTTCAACAACTAAATGCCCAGCTGAGCCTTTCCCAGATTGCTGACCCAAAAGTCATGCAAAAATAAAACAGTTGCTTTAAGTCCCAAAGTTTTGGAGTAGTTTGTTACATAGCCAGTTGCCAAAACCTCTTTTCTATAGGGAAACACAGAGTACATTGCAATTCAATGTAAGGCTTGTTTGCTCTTGAGTTCTTGTTTGTTGTTCATTTGGGGAGCCCTTGTCTGTGGACAAAAAAAAAAAAAAAAAATCCAAAGAGAAAAGAGCATCTAGAAAGAAGGGGATGATCAAACATAAACAGACAATTCCAGAAAGAGTAAATGCAAGTAGCTCGGAAACATTCTATTATTTATGTGCCCACGCTGCTAACGGAAGAGATGCAACCAAAATAAGAATGGATACTCTTTTCCCCTATCAGTTTAGCAAAGTTTCTTTCTAACGATAATATGCTGGTGAAGAGGAGTGGGGCATTGAACATCCTCACAGACTCCTAAGGAGAATAAAAATTGAGCACAATATTTCTGTAAAGCCAACTGACTAGTAAGTTTTAGATCTGGGGATCTATCCTAGGAAAATAATCTGACATATGGACAAAGATTTATGTTCAAAACATGTTCGTCACAGTATCATTCATAAAAGTAAAATATTATGGGTAAAAAAGCTTAAATGTTGGGTTTGGGGGAATGGCTAAGTAAATTGAACTGCCTCCACAAGATGGAATATCGTGCCACCATTACAAATGATGCTTATGAAGTGTTCTTAACGACATGGAAAAAATGCTTAATGATATAACATTAAGTAAAAGAGCAAGATAGAAAAAGGTTATAAAGTATGATTTCAGCTACTTTGAAAAGCATAAAAAGACTGGAAGGAAATACGATAAAATGTTAATGGTGTTTATCTGTGGGTGGTGGGATTATGGGTGGTTGTTTTTCTTATTTATTCTTTGCCGTATTTTCAACATTGGGGACCCATTACTCCTGCAATCCGATTTTTTTTTCTTTTAAAAAGAAAAGAGATGGTCAACAGGTCCAAGTCGAGAAGCATGAATACGGAGAAAGGGGTATTGGGAGGCTTCCGAGAGTCCCTGGAACTGAAAGCCGGTGGTAACGCAGACCTTCAGGGTGAAGTTGACTTCGGTCCTCGTCTGTGATAGGAGCAGCATTTGCAGAACACACGAACGGTGTAAACAGGGCGTCCGCTACCACGGCTGGGCTGGGAAAATAATCCCCACCCCGGCCCCGGAAGTAGCTCTGGGCTCACCACACACCGCACACTGCTGGGGGCCGGGAACCTTAAACCCACTGAGGCAAAGGGAAATAGGTCAGAATCCAGGTAAGTTGCCTCCAGACTCAAAGTGACAAAGTCCTTGAATTTCAGACACCGGGAATCTGTTTCTGTGGCTCCTTGGGCACCTGTTTGGGGCTTTTTGTGGCAATTTCATACAGTGTAATTTATGGAAAAAGAACTGAGAGAGCAGAAGTTTTGTAAGGACTCGGAATTATAGACTCTTGGGGCCAGCAGGGGCTCTCAAGGTCATATTTCTAGTCCGAAGTGTTGTTTCACTAATGAGAAACAGAGACGCAAGAGATGAGGTGCTTTGCCCAAGGTCAGCCTGTGGGTCAGTGCACAGCATGAGCAACACCCGGGTCTCCTGCCTCTGGCTGCGCTGCTTCTCAGGGCTGTGTTCCCCGGGGCCTCGTGGCGCCAGTTCACCAGGTGATACGCAGCGTATTTATTTGTTTCTTTGTCTCTCATCCCGTATCACCCTGTGGGGGCATGGGCCTTAGCTGCCTGGCACAGGGCAGGTACTCAAAAAATATTTGCTTCATGGATGGATGGATGGATGGATGGATGGAGGGATGGATGGATGGAGGGATGGATGGAGATGGATGGAGATGGATGGATGGAGATGGATGGATGGATGGATGGATGGATGGATGGAGATGGATGGATGGATGGATGGATGGAGGGATGGATGGAGATGGATGGATGGATGGAGATGGATGGATGGATGGACATGGATGGATGGATGGAGATGGATGGATGGATGGAGATGGACAATCTAAGGTAGAACAGTGTCACGGAAAGACCATCAGTTCTGGAGTCATGTTGACCGGGGGTTTAATCCCGGTCCTGCGGCTCATTGACTGTATAACCTCAAGCAAGTCACTCAACCTCCCCGAGCCTCAATTCTCCCCTTGTAAAATGGCAGCGGAGGGCTCCTGAGAGTTAAATGAAACACTATAAATAGTGTCAAAGGCTTTTTCCTAAATTCTTGCCACCAAAGAAATTGCTGATTAGGGGCACCGAGGCGGCTTGCTCGGTTGAGCATCTGCCTTTGGCTCAGGTCATGATCCTGGGGTCCTGGGGTCAAGGCCCAAGTCAGGTGCCCTGCTTGGTGGGGAGTCTGCTTGTCCCTCTCCCTCTGCCGCTCCCCCTACTTGTGCTTCCCACCCCCCAAATAAATAAAATCTCTTTTTTTAAAGTTATCTGCTAAGAAAAAGAGATTGCTAATTAAATGCTACTACCCCTTCTCCCTTCCTGAAACCAAGTCTGAGACGTGGCCATTGTCTCCTGAGTCTTAACACGGAGACACCAGTTTTGTCCAGACTCCAGCTACCCATGTGTGATAAACCCACCTGGACGTTCTGGGACAACACCTTCACACATTGCATCCATCAATATAAGAGTCAAGTCGATGCAATGGAATTCAGGAAGCATGTGGTGGGTGCCCAGATCGGTGCTGAGACCGAGACAGACACAGAGGAGAACAAGGTACGGTCTTTGCCTTCGGGTTTTTGTAAAGAAAGAAACCACACGTGTTCAGCCAACGAGGAATTCTCTGCATCCACAGGTCGTCGGGTCAGAGGAGCAATAGCAACGCCGCCAGAGCAGGCACTTAGAGTCATGACGAGAGCTCCAGCCTTGCTCGGGGTCTCCCCGCCTGCACAGAACTCCCCGAGAGCTATGCCTCATGAAGTCAAACTCTTAAGAGACTGAAGTCAAACTCCAGGTGCAGTGGTGATGTCAAGACTCCACGAGCTCCAAGGAAAGAACAGCTCACTGGGTGATAAGTGGTTAAAAATATCTCCAGGAGGAGGTGGCCGTTGGCTTAGACCAGGGATAGTCGATTCCTGTCGCTGGTGGCTCCACCTCCACCCATGCCACCGGTCACAGCACACGCTTACTACTGAGCTCGGGATCCTACTCAAACCCGAGGCCGTTATCAATGGCAGGTAGGAAGATACCAACCTGCCACCTCTGAACCGGTCACTGGTTTGGGGTCACATCTGGGGGGCAGCTGATGCAATGACAGAAGAACATCTAAAGCCCCAGAGACCTGGGTGTGACTTTCTAATTTTTCCTCTAACCTGCTATGTGGCATTAGCTGCACCAACTTAGGAAACCTCCCCTCTCTGGCCCTTAATCGTTTACGTCTAAGAAACATGTTTGCAGCCTTCACGATACAACAAGCACCCTTCTAGCCACTTTCTAAGCTTTAGCTCATTTGTTCTCTGCCACCCTGCATGGTGGGCGCCATTATTATCCTGATTCTACAAATGAGGAAATTAGGACAGAAAAAGGCTAAGCAGCTTTCTCGAGATCAAACAGCCAATAAGCAGGGGAGTCACGCTTCAAACCTTGCTCTTAACCAACATACTATGATTCTTTAGTTCCTTTACCTGGAAAAGGGGGGCTTTACGAGGAACCTTGGAAGAGCCCCCGTGAGAATTAAGTGACTGAGATCAAGATAAAGGGAGAAGCAGGGAGCAAAGCCCAATGGAGATCATCAACAAAGCCGAAGATTGATCTTTCTGATTTGCCAGAACTAACCACATGCTGGGCTAAACTAATGCAAATCTCAACCAAATTTCAAGAATTGAAATCCTGCAGGAAAAAGGTGAGAGTCCCCTACAAATTTGTATGGAAACAAAAAGATTACTAGAAAAGTCTCTTTTGAAGTCAAGAAATGTATGTTTTAAATGACTCTTGGGCCAAAGAAAAAGTAACACGAGAAATTAGAGAGCAACTGAATGACAATGAGGACACGGCTTTTCAGAACCAGCAGGGTTGCAGCTAAAACCGTGTACGGAGGCAAAATGCTAGCCTCTGTCGCATCTACTAGAAAAGAACGTGTCTCAAAATCAAGGATCACTCTGTATCTCTCATGAATAAAAAATAAGATCTTAAAAAAAAAAATCAAAGACCTAAGCCTCCATCTCAAGAAGCTAGGAAAGACAGGAAAAGAAAACAGAAGGAAATGGGAGAAAGGAAATAATGGGCAGAAATCAATGAGACAGAAAACAGAGTACAATAGAGTTGATGAACAAAGGCAAAAGTTGGTTCTTGCGATACTAACAGTATTGATAAGTGCCGGGCAAAACCGATCAGAGTCAGAAAGTGTGCTAATAACCAACACCCAATATCGTAACAACGAGGGGAACGTCACTGCAGCGTCCTACAGGGATCCAGTATATAAGAGGATAACAGGAGCAACTTTTTGCCAATAAGTCTGAAAATATAATTGAAATGAACAAACCCTAGGAAAACACAATCTGCTAAAATTGAAGCAAGAGGACAAATAATCCGATCTAATAGCTAACCAAAAAAAAAAAAAAGAATTCATCACGGAAACCTTCCCACAAAGGAAAACGCCAGGGCTGCCCAAGAGGCTTCACTGATGACATCCGTCCAGGACGTAGGGGACACAAACTCTCCAAAGCAATATAAAGTCTTCTCATGGAGCCAGCGTTATCTTGATACCAAAACCTGAAAAATAGATCAGAAGAGAGTACAGACTAATTTCTCCCGTGAGGCCCGAGGCAGGAACCCTCCGCAAAATACTAACGAACAGAGTTGGGGGAGTTGCTCCCTGTCCCGAGTCCGAGGCGGCTCAGCACAGAGTGTTGTTGGTGGGTGGCAATGGAGCAGGGCTGTGAGCCAGGCCCTTTGTCTCCGGGAAGCTGGGCCCGGCGCCCCCCGCAACCCCCCACAACCCCCCACCCCCACCCCCCCTACCTCCCCCCGGGGGGGGGTCAAGGCAGAAAGAACCAGCACAACACTTGAGAGTCAATGGAGACACTGTGGGCAAAGGCACCCACTGGGGCTGACCGGCCCTCGGGGAAGGGGCCCACCAGCGACCCGGGCCTCGGTGGCTTGAGAGGCAGGGGTGTCGGAGGGAGGGCCCGGCGCTCGCACACCCACAGGGGAACGCGGAGCCTGGGCCGCCTCCGCCGTCCACGCAGAGCGGGTCGGGCCCTGTGAGCTCAGCACGGGGAGAGGGAGCTGGGGGAGGCCCACACGGCCCCCCAGTCCCAGGAAGGTCTGGCCCACCACCTCCTTCTTTCCCTGGACGGACTGTGTAGCCTCATTCCTCGCCTCCTTCCCAGTCCCTCCAACTTTCCATTCACTCACTCACTCACTCACTCACTCATTCACTCAACAAGCACGCACCCAGCTGGCTGGAGTCGAAGCGACCTCACCTGAGAGCCTGCCAGGCTACTGAGTCCCCTGATTTCCACGCTTGCCTCTCTGAGCCCTTGTCCTCACCTGGAGGCTGACTTCAAGGACCCAACCTGGGGCATTAAGGGCGGGCTGCGCACGCGCTCGCAGAGCCTGTGATGTGCGGCCACCGTGTAATGGGTAACGGGTGCTCAGTTAATGCCCTTTCTTCCCCTCCTGACGTACCTGGCGGAGCGCGACGTCCTCGTCCGACCTCAGGGAGCACATGGTACACTCGGGAGACGCAGGGTGTACGGGAAGGCCGGGGGGAGATGGGGCCCCAGGGCTCAGCGGACCGCGTCTGCTTGCAGCTGAGGGCACGACCCCAGGGTCCCAGGATCCAGTCCCGCATCAGGGTCCCCGCAGGGAGCGGGGATCCAACGTGCCACAGGGCCGGGACGACAGCCACTGAGGACCCACTGCCTAGTGAGCCTCCATCGTCACCGCACACGGAACCTGAGCCCGGGGGCCTCAGCGCCAGGCTCTCCCTGAGGCCGCACCCAGCCCCGGAGACCCCCAGCGCCCCGACGACACGGAAACCAGGAAACCGCCCTGGAGCGCCCTCGTCCCACCCCTTCCCAGCCAGCCCACCCGGAAGCCCCACGGAAGCTCCCTCTCCGAGCTCCGTCTGCTCGTCCCCCTCACCCCTGCCTCCCTGCCAGCCTGGACCCCCGCCCCGCCCCCACGGCCACACAGTTCTCTGCGTGTCACACCCCGTCCTGCGTGACATTCCCCACGGCTGCCAGATGAGCTGCGGGCTCCTCTCCGTGCCTCTGGGATGCCCCCAGACCTGACCCCGCCAACTTCTGCAGCCTCGCCCCCGCCTCCCTGTCTGACCCCACTCCCGCCCAGCCGGACCCCACAGCCTTTGCTCCTGGAACACCTGCTTCCCCTTTTGCCTCCGGATGTTGCACAAATGCCCCCCCACCTGAAGCCCCCTTCCCTCTGCCCTTGCCCTCAGCCCGCAGCAGTTGCCCTCACCCGACGTGTGTCCCCTCAAAATTCATGTGATGAAGTCCTACCTGCAAATGTACCTCATTTGGAGATGGGGTGCCACGGGGGTGACCGCGTCTGCATGAGGTCCTCGAGGTGGCCTCCAATCCTACATGACTGCTGTCCTTACACGCCAACAGGAGGCCGCGTGAGGAAGGAGGTAGGGATCAAGGTGACGCTTCCGCGAGCCAGGGAACGTAAAGACGGCGGCCAACCGCCAGCAGCGGGGACAGGCATCCAGCAGCCGCTCCCTCACGGCCCCCGGGGGGACCAACGCGGCTGCAGCCTTCATTTGGGGCAGTAAACTGGGGGTGCAGAAGCCACCGTGCGAGGTGCTTTAGGGCCGCGCAGCAGACGCATAGAGCCAGCCAGACCCCAACCACCCTCCAAAGCTCATCCGCGGTGCTCTTCCTCCGGGAAGTCTTCCCTGACCCTGGCCTACATCCCAAAGCATCCCGTCCCTCCCATATCGTAGACCCGTCGCCCTGCGGGGCCTGGGCGTCGGGGCTCATCGCCCCCACCCCCGCCGGCCTGAGCGCCTCCGGCGTCAGCATCTGTGGGGGGACCGCGGTGTCCCAGAGCACAGCACCCACCCAGGACGGAGAGGGGTCTGGGCTGTGCTTCTGGATGAATGAATGAGTGAATGAATGAGTGAACAGAGGCTGATAACAGCCGGGCCGAGATCACCCGCTTCCGTGACCCCAGAGGTGTGGAGCGTCGGGCTGGATGGCGGCTGTTCTGGGAGCTGGAGGCAGACCGGGTGCGAGACACGTTCAGACCCCGCCGGGCTCGGGGCGCGCTCTGGACGGGGGGGACAACGTGCTCCCCAGGGCTGGGCTGGGCGGGGGCAGGAGGGTCACCAGGAGCCGCCTCATGAAGGGGGGCCCCTGAGAGCTCGGTGTGGCCGCTGGGCCCCCCCAGCCCCCAGCCCCGGGCGACAGGCTCAGATCTGCCAAATCCAGACTGGAGTTTGACGGGCCCGATCTCCTGGCGTCATCACTGACCGCGCGGCCAGTGAAGGAGAAGGGGACGGGAAGGGCACCTGCGGGGCGGGGGGTCCGCAGGCCGCACCCTCCACATTGAGCCGAGCGGGTAACTTTCAGGGCAAAGTAGCGAGCAGTTGGCGCCCCGGAGAGGGAGCTCAGAGCGGAGACCGGCCCCAGACCCCGCACGGTGTAGACCAGCCAGGAGGGCAGGGGTGTAACCACGACGGGGGAAGACGGGACGTCTCCTGGCCCCTGGTGCCCCCGGGGTCTCCTGATGCTGATGCGATTGACCAAGGCAAGCACCTGGGGCTGCGAGGGGGTGGGGGCTCCCGTCCCGGAGGTGGGGCAGCCAGCAGGTGCATCAGCAGGTGCGGGTGCGGGTGCGGGTGGCCCCAGGCCGGACGAGCCTTGTGCCCTGCGTCTCTGGAACAGAGAGGGAGCCGCCGGCCGGGCCAACCGCCGCAGCCAGGAAGGACCACCAACGTCGGGGAAGGGGCCGGTGTCCCGTCGGGCCTCGGCTCCGAGGGACTGGGGATGTCACCCTGACACGGTGGGTTTCACGCGGGTGAGCGTCACGATCGATTGCCTTTTGAGGACGACCGGCTGCTACGGAGAAAAGACCCCATAAAGGGCACAGCCTGTGTCCTCAAAAGCACATACGTTCTGGAAACGCATCTGGGTTCAAATTTCTGCTCCGGAGCCGGTGAAATCCCGAGTGTGGGAAATCTCACAGGACGAGTTAGCTGGTTCCCATCAACGAGGTCTTGCAAAGAGAGAAAAGAGGTGGGGGGAGGTCGATAGGTCAGAGCCGAGCCATGCGCCAACCTCTGGCAACGCGTGGTCCCGGCCCCAACCCCAAAGCAGCGGCGGGTGGGCAGTGCGGACGCCGTGGGTGTTTCGTAGGTTAAAGGACCCTTGTCAACGGTGTGCAGGTGGGACAGCGGTTGTTGGGTAGAAATCCTGCTCTTTCAGAAACCCCCGGAGCATTCCGAGGTGGACTAATGCTTCGGACACAGCTTGGCTACCCGCGGGCCGGGTGACGTCCGGGAGCCACTTCCACCCGCTGGGTCCCTTTCCTCGCCTCTGGCACGGGCTCTCGGGCACTCGGTGGGGACGTGCCTGGCCCCGGGCTCGTTGGGGCCAGTGCCTGCCTGGAGGAAGCCGCCCCCGGGACCCTGACTGCTCTCGGCCCGGGAGCCCCTGGGACAGCCCCGCGCTGCGGCCTCGGAAGAGGAAGGACTGAGACGTCCCGAGGTGCCCCGGAGTCCAGGCTGCGGGCGTCTGCAGGTTAGCGGTCCTGCCCCGGGCCAGGGCCCAGGCTGCTCCCTGAACCCCTCCACGCCGGGGCAGGGAGGCCGGTCAGCGGACAGCAGGTCCTCCTGGCTCCCGGGTCCCCTGCAGAGTCCCGGGGCCCGGCCGCACGGCCCGCAGCGTGGTTATGCCGCATTCGGCTTCCCGCGGCCTGGGGGCTGCCCCGCCCCCTCTGAGGCCACTGTCCTGGTCAGCGGGTCCCCAGGGTCCTGGCCACTTCTCGGAATGGCCTTTGACTAAAACCCACTGAAGCTGAAAACCGAGCCAGGTTCACCGGCGACGGAAAGCTCAGCCGCCCCCGGGACTCACAGGCACGGCCGGCCGTGGACGTGGGCCCAGCCCCGGGTTCGGGGGCCTGCGCACCTGCCAGTGCACGGACCGTGCTCCGCCTGTGGGGCCAGCGTGGGCGGCCTCCCCGCGTCCCCTCCTGGGAGCCCCTGACGTCAGAACACAAACCGCCTCTGCCCCCGCTGCTCGGGGAGAGGGGATGGGGGTCCTTCATGGCTCCTGTGCCCCGAGTGTCCTCCTCCCCCCAGTCGGACGCGACCCCCCAAGCCCCAGAGCGCTGACTTCTCCCCCCACCCCCTTCCCAGTGCTGAGCCCGCGCAAGGCCGCCTCCCTCCAGGCCACAGGTTCCCTGGACGTGTTTTCCGAACCGGAAACGTCGCAAGGAGGATGGCGTGGCGGCCCACGAGGACGCGGGAGCAGCTGGGCTGGAGGGGAAGAGCGAGGAGAAGGGCGGCTCGGGCCACGCGCGCCTGCACCCCGGGCGCTGAGGTCCTAGGGCTCCGGGCCTTCACCCCGCGGAGACCAGACACAAAGCTCTGGACCGAGGACGCTTCTCCTCCTGCACGAGACGCTCTAACGCAGATGGAATCCGGAGCCGGCGTCACTTAGGGGACGCAGGGGACAACGTGCTCCTCCCGCTGCAGGGCGAGCTAGGGGCGAAGGACACCCACGTTGAGCGGGTGGCCTGGGAGTCGTTTCTCCTGTGCTTGGGCCCACGTTGGGGACCCTCCTTTATTTCGATGGTGAAAACCCACCGATCCCCACGTAGCACAATGAGCGGTGTAGACTCCCCTTGCCCGGGTTGGCCAAGCAAGCTGTTAGGGGAGGCGCCATGACCATGCCCCCGAGGGCTCTCTATACCCCCCACCTCCAAGAAAATAACTAATTGGGGGCCTTAAATGTGGTGGCCCTCCCCCCTTTTTTCTTCCTCCTCTTATAAAAAAAAAATGCTTCTGAAATACAAGTCTCGAGAACCCGAGGTTTCTTAGGACGCCGCCGTCCCGGGAGGGCCAGGCAGGCTGCCCCCCTCCCGTGTTGCAGACGAAGGAGGCAAGTCACAGTGCAGGGACGACATCATAGTCGTCCGAGGCACAAAATCGAGGTAATTTCTAGTAGATGCCTCCAAAGAGAGTTGTGGGCGTTAAATATCCGTGAGTCACCCCCCCCCCCGCCCCCGCGTCAAGGCACCACCGTCCGCTACGGCGACACGCGCGCTGCCCGGGCTCCCGGTTCTTTCTGCCTAGGGACCATCAGCAGCATAAACAGCGAATTCGCTTTCATTTTAGATTCTGTTTCTGTAATTACGGGTGGGGTGGGTGGAGCATCTTTTCAGACATTTGTTCCTTTTTATCCGGGAAAGGGTCCGCGTAAGCCCTTTGCCCATTTTTCTCTTTTGCTCTTGCATTAGGATTTCTAAGTGCTTTTCATTAATGAGGAGACGCTCCGTCGTGTGGCGCGACTGTTTTTCACCACTTTGCTTACTGAGGCTCCTCGCCAGGCAGAAATATTTTTTGAATTGTCGGTAGCGGGCTTGTCGGTCTTCTACGGCTCCGCGGTTTAATGCGGCGAAGAACCCTCGTCGCTCCAACGTCCTTCTAATGTCACCCTCGCCCGCTTCTTTTACCGCGTGGTTTCATAATTTACACTCAAGTCTTCATGAAACGGCGACTTATTTTTGCACTACGGGTGGAGTACGACCGCCGCTTGCTCACCCCGACCACCAGGGACCAGCCAGGCGACCCCAGACCATCCGCCCGCCTTTTCCACTCGTAGCGAAACGCCGTCCCGTCGAACACAAAACCCTTCACATTCTGAAGTCTGTTTCCGGACTCTCTCTCGGCCTCCATCCAGGACCGTATTATTTTAATTGTGGCCACTGCACGCCGCCTTCTGGAATCTCGTGGGCTTGGTCACCACGCCCGGTTTTCAGGTTTCTCCCGCCGTTTTCCCTTGTCTGCATTTTCATACGAGCCGTCGAATAATCTTGTCACCGCGTCTCACAACGCTTTGCTGTTAGGGCACTGAATGTATGAGCAAGGGTTCCGGGGAATCGCCCGCTTTACGAAGTTGGTGCTTCCTCTTGCAAACGAGGGGCACCTTTCATTTAGAGCTTCCTAGAGGTCGCTGCCCATCACAGGCTGACGTGCGTCCTCCCGGAGGACTCGCGCGTGCAAGTCCTCGGAGCAGGATGTATTTGGAGACCGGCCTGTGGCGGCGACAGAATTTGAACCGCGGAGCCGAGGGAGGGGCGCCCGGCAGCCCACTCGCCACTTCGATGGCTGCCCGGGCGCCGCGTGCCCGCCAAGGTCGCCGCGTACAGTCAGGCCGGGGCTCCCCGAGGGGCCGGGTGTGCCGGGGGACCGGGCGCTGCGTCTACACTCCACGCAGACCACTTGGGAAGCCTGGAAGGTAATCCCGGCGTCGCAGGCACGTTCACGGGCCGAGACCCAGACTCAGGGGACTGCGGTCCGCGCGGCCGGTTCCCACGGCACCCAGCTTCCCGGCCGCCACGCGTTCAGTGGCCGAGGCGTGAGAGCACCCACCTCCGCGTCCCCCCAACCACGGGGCCGGGCCGGGTGTCAGCGTCACAGGGTAGATGTGACTTGAGCAGCAGCTGGGGAAGGCCGGGGAGGGGACGAGGCCTGGGCAGCCAGGTGCACCGGGCAGGGGCTCTTGAGGGCCGCACCCCACACGGTATAAATAAGCATCACTGGGGATCCCTGGGTGGCGCAGCGGTTTGGCGCCTGCCTTTGGCCCAGGGCGCAATCCTGGAGACCCGGGATCGAATCCCGCATCAGGCTCCCTGCGTGGAGCCTGCTTCTCCCTCTGCCTGTGCCTCTGCCTCTCTCTCTCTCTCTCTCTGTGACTATCATAAATAAATTAAAAAAAATTAAAAAAAAATAAGCATCACCAGCTCCGAAGTGAGTTAGGATCTCATCCTCCTAGTGGAACGAGAAACCTAGGGAGGGCATTCGTCTCGCCTTTGTATTGGGGTGAGGGCTCCGGCCTCGTGGTCCCGTCGGGGAGCATCCATCTGGCAGGTAAAGCAGGTACCACCAGCAAACCCGTTACCAATTCACTGGAGCGGCTGCAGGTGCTGTGCCGGCAGCCTGCCGTGTCCCTGCCCGGGCTGGTGCGTGGCCGTCCGCCCCCAGCTCCACGCAGCGCCCTGGGACCCCCCGCCCCGGGCACACACCCACGTCCTGCGATTCCGGCGCATCTTGAGCACAGGCTGCACCACGGTCTGTTCATCTGAGTGAGCAGAGAGGTCAGCCAGCAGCCAGGGAGGGGCCGGCGGGGGCCCGAGCCAGGGCCTGGGGCAAGGACAGAGCGACTGCTGCCTCCGGGGAGGGGGGCCACGGTCCAGGTCCTCGCAGGACAAAGTCCCCAGGCGCCACTGCCCCACTACAGGCAGCGGGAGTGGTGCTATGGAGGGAGGGGGGGGGCACAGGGGTGGAGGAGGGGAGAGAGAGGGGAGGGAGGGAGGGATAGAGGGATGGAAGGAGAGGGGGGAGGGAGGGCGAGGGAGGGGGAGGGACGGGGGGGGAGTGGCAGAGGACGGGTGGAGAGCAAACTGCCCTAGGCACGAACAGGTGAATAATTGAAGGAAGGTATGAACTCTGCACCTCCCTGCGCGTCCTCGCCCCCCAGGCCGCCCCCTCCCGGCCCACGTGGCAAGACGCCTGTGCCGTGTCCTCCTCATCCCACCTGGACACAGACTCCACCCACCACAGCCCGGCACCCGTCACCCTCGCCCCCACCCTCACCCTCACCCTCGCCCCCACCCTCACCCTCACCCTCACCCTCACCCTCGCCCCCACCCAGCTGCTCTTAGCGCCACAAGCAGCAGCAGCTGGACCTCAGTTGTCCCCCCAGGCAAGCTCAGCGCAGGGAGGGGACACTTATGCACACGCCCTCCAGGAAGCGCCGTGGCTCAGCCGCTGCCTCCCGAGCTCCAGGCCCCACCACTGGCGCCTGTGGGTCCGCGGACCCGGAACCGAGGCCTGGACGGAGGGGTCCACTGGGGAGCAGAGGCGGGCTGCAAGGTGCAGTGGGACGGGCCACCTCTCTGGGCCCCGGGAGGCCCCCACCCGCGCGGCCGTGGAGCAGGAGCCCAGACCCTGGGAAGCCGGAGGCGCTGCGACAGCAGGAGGGGGGCCCAGGGCTCGAGGCCAGACCCCCCCCCCCAAAGACCACTCTTGGGACCGAGCGTCAGAGGAAGGCACACTGGGGTCGCGGTGCCCACGGGCCCCGGGCCGGGAGCGGAGATGGCCACGGGCCTCCCCTGGACCTGAGGCGGCACATCAGCACCTCACCTCCCCGCGGCGCGAGCGGGGCCTCCGCAGGGTCACGCCCAGGCAAGGGGTCGCTAACCCGCTGCCCCAGGGCAAGGGGCCCGGAGCCCAGGCCCAAGGGAAGGCAAAGGCAGAAAGTGCAGCCGCCGCGGCCTGTGGCGTAACAGCAGGTCCCCGTTCCTCCGTGCGAGCTCCGGGCACCAGCTAAGCCTCTCCCCGTACACGGGGTCCACAGCCCCGGGGGACACAGTCCTCGTGCCCCACATGAGGCTCAGCGAGGTTAGGAAGTTGCCCGGAGTCACGCAGCCGATGCGGCACGGGGCACACCCAGCCCTCGTGTTTCACCGCGTCCCTCCCTGCCCAGGGCACCCACCCACGGCCAAGGTGCCCCAAGTGCCAGGGATGGGGGTACTTCACCCAACGGATGAGGTTGGAGGAGGACGAGGAGGGGTTCGGAGGCTCAGAAGGAAGCAAGGGGCATCCTGCGTGCTTGATGGCACCCGGGGACGGTCAGGACCCAGGGACGGTCAGGCACCCGGGATGCTCAGGCGCTGGGGGCTGGGGTGTCTGCGGCTCAGGGACGGGGCAGGGATAGAGGTGACAAGAGACGCGGGGCCGCCGGGAGCTGAAGATCACGGAGGGCAGAGCTAAGGGGCTGGGGCTCTCGCGCCACCCCCGCCCCCGAGGGGTGACAGGTGCTCGGGGTCTTCGGGAGCCCCCGAGAGGCTTTGGGCAGGAGGCTGGGGCAGAGGAAGGACCGTGGGGGCTGCGGCCTGGTAGGGTCACGGCCCAGCAGACCCCACATACTCAGCACCTACCGCCCCCTCCCGCCTTTCCTACACTCGCCTCTGGTGTCCCCGGGTCCCTTCCGTCCGTCCCCTCCCCGTCATCCTCCCGTCAGCAGGGACCATTTCTCCCACCCCTGGTGAGACCAGGAGCTGAGAGGGGTCAGGCCGGGTGTGGTGCCGCCCCCCCTGCAGCTCGGCCCCACGCAGGAGCAGGAGCAGGAGCAGGAGCAGGAGCTCCCAGGGCGAGGGGGTCACATTGAAAGGAGTTTTGAAAAGGGGTCCCCGCAGAGGCCTCTGCCAAAGCCACCGGTGGGGAGGGGTGCGGGGAGGAGGCCGTGGCTTAAAGGGGGGCCTTGGGAGAGAGGAGAAAGCAGAGAGGGCGGGAGGCAGGAGGGAACGTGGGAGGGAGGAGGGCGGCTGCTCCCACGGAGCACAGCGTATTCCCAGGTTGTGCACCTTCGGACACAGTCTGTGTTTGGGGGGAGCCTTCCCCGTTCGCACAGCGGGACGCCGTCGGGCCCTGAGCGCCCCGGGAACAGGTGCGCCCAACGCAGACTCGCCCCCCGGGACCTCCAGCCCCAAGTTCACCTCCCGAGCCGGCCCTGAGCGTCCCAAGCACCCTGAGCACCCTCCAGGCGTCCGACGCCGTCTGTCTGTGGTCGGAACCCGAGGCGTCCGTGGGGCCCGGGGCCCAGGTCTTCCCAGGCGCCTCCCCACGGCCACGGGTGGAGCCACGCCCTCCTCACCCTCCCCTGCAGAAGGGCGGGAATCTGTCCCCAGCCCCGGCCCGATGTGGGGGACGACCAGGGGCCCCGGGGCTGCTTCCTGGATCCACGTGAAACACCGAAGCCCAGAGACGCAGTGGGGGGCAGGGGGGGCGGGGGGCTCGTCCACGGCCGGGCTCGGCCAGTACAGGGAGCTGGGCTTCGGCTCCGCACCCAGGGGACCTCCGCAGCTCAGCGGCCTGTTCCACAAGCACAGGTCCCCACCAGCCTGGGCTCGGGCACTCGGGTCCCCACCGGCCTGGGCTCGGGCACTCGGGTCCCCACTGGCCTGGGCCCATGCACACGGGTCCCCACAACTTAGCTCGTATTTGGAATTTAAGACCCAGAACAAAGAAAGAAACAAAACCCAGCAACAAACCAGAAAATAGCCTCAGGGTCAGCGGGGCACGGGGTGCACGGGGTGTCGCGAGCAGTGGGTCACTGCGTCTCAGCCCCGGAACTCCTAGGACTCGTGGGGAACTGCACGGGCACCGATGTCTTTTTCAGGGGACGCCCTGGCGTGGGTTCGGTCACAGGCACCGCCCGGGGTTGGCAGAGCCGGGGCTGCGGGGCTCACGGGACGACCACCCGCCGCCGCGGGGCCCCTCGTCCTTGGCCGCCCTGACGAGTAGGGGGGACTTACAGGGTGACAACGTCACTCACGGGAGACCTCGGGGCGGCCGCGGCCGGTGCCACAGGTCAGGTCCCAGGGCGGCCTCTGTCTCCCAGGGCGACCGGGCCGGCTCTGCGTTTCCTCCGTGAGGTCACACACGGCCCGGTACCTCCGGTCACTGGCTCGAGGTCACGTGGAGGAAAGGGGGCGACAGGAAGGGAGGTGACAGGCGTGAGTAGGATGGAACCAGAGCTGCGCCCACAACCTGGGGCGAGCTCGACGCCCGCATTACACGCACCTGCGGGTCCCGGGCCTCGGCCTGACGCCTCCAGGGGGCGCGGGCGACACAGCGACGCGGTGGCAGGTGGGCGGTGCCTGGCGGGAGCCTGACCCTTCCCCAGGTTCTCCCGGTGGATGCATAAACCCACCGCAATCCTTACGTGGAGACAGAGTTTAATTATAAGAATTTAATTTTTCAGAAGCAAAAGCTGCCTTTATACAATTACAGTGAGACAACTTTTAATTAACTTTGGAAACTTCCTTCTGCTTGGGAAACCTAATTAAAAATACTTAGGGAGCTCGGGACACAGGCGGGGCTCAGGAGGGAGCGGAAACCCTCCGGAGAAGGCACGGGAGAGACGCGGGGGCCACCAGCCCGGCCGCCTGGGTTCCCTGAGCGCTCGCCCTTCCCTCCCCCCAACCCTGGGACATCAGGGGCGAGGCTAGAGCTGCGGGTCTGTGGGGACCCCCCGGGGCCTGGGGACACCCCCGTCCTCCCTTCCTCCACCTCCGGGACGCCCCACCTGTGACACACGGGACACGGGGAAGGCCTGAGCCGCCAGCATGTCCCCTGGGAGGGGACGGCCAGGAGGATGCTGTAGACCTGGCAGCCGGTGTGCCCCGGTGTGGGGGGGGGCGGGTCAGCCACAGCCCAGGACGAGAGCGGGGTCCCCAGCAGCAGCGGGAGGCGGCTCACAGGGAGCCTCTTGGCCCTCGGCCGTGGGACAGCCGCCCACTCGAGCCCGGGCACCCACCAATGCGCATTCGGTGCATCCACGCCTCACGGAGTGGGAGGCACTGCTGAGGCCACGGGGCTCCCCACGAGGCCATGGAGTTCCCCACACGGTCATGGGGCTCCCCCCACGGTCACGGGGCTCCCTCCACAGTCACGGGGCTCCCCCCACGGTCACGGGGCTCCCCCCATGGTCACGGGGCTCCCCACGCAGCCACGGGACCCCTGACCACAAGGTGCCCGGAATGCCTTGGGGGAGTCTGTTTACAAAGGTCCCGCCCCCAACCTCTGGTGTCGGGGTCCCTGGAAGCAGGGTTCAGGGACTGACGTTTCGTAAAAGCTCAAGAGTTTCTGGCGTTCGCTGGAGTTTGGGGCGCGCTGGCAGAGTGCGGAGCCCCCAGCCCGGGCCCGGACCTCCACCTGCGGGCCGAGGGCCCCTGAGCTTCCCGCTGGGGCCTCCCACCTGTGACTCCCGAGACCACTGCCCCCAGGGTGGCCGAGACCGTGGGGGGGCGCCGAGCCCCGCGACAAAGTCCCACAGTTCACAGTTCTGGCCGATGGCATCCCCCCGGGCTGGTCCCACGGAAGTCACAGGCCCCTTGGGGGGAGCCCACCCAGAGTCCACCTGGCGGCCCCGCCCACGCCCCAAGCACCGGGGCCCATCGGACCACTCTCGGGTCTCAGTTGCTCCACGGCCACGAAGCAGAAAGTCACACCGCGCAGGCTCATGGGAGAGGACGGTCGTCCTGGGGCTCCCGGGGTCCTGGCGACGCCCTGGGGGTCACCCCACCCTCGCACGTGAGAGCAGCCGGTGGAGGCCGTTCCGACAAGGGGCTGCGCCAGTGGCCTCGAGGGGGGACAGGAGGGCGCCCCAGTGCGTCACGGAGAGCCGCTTTCCCAGTAAGTTCCCTCTGCGCCCCCAAAGCCCAACCCAGAAAGGAGAGCAACCAACACACTGGGTCTGAAGCGGCTCTGGCCCCGGCGCACCTGGCGGCGCACCTGGCCACGGGGCTCCAAACGCAACCTGCCCACGGATTCCCGGGGCCTCGCAGCCAGGGCAGCGGTGCAGGAACCTTAATGTCACACTGACCCCCTGTGGAAGTCCCGGCGGTGGCGGCTCCAGCCCCCCCCCGCCCCTCCCTACAGGACCCTGCGGCCGCGCCCCTCACCCTCCCGAGGACAGGACAGGATGGAGGATGGAGGATGGAGGATGGAGGATGGAGGATGGAGGACGGCCACCCCCCGCGGCCACCTCCCCGGTGACACCACTGGCAAACCTGCCTGCCGCCTGCAGCCAGCCAAGGTCACACAGGGGACGAGGGAGGGGCCCTGCCCTCTGCTCCGGAGGGGCCCTGCCCTCTGCTCCGCGGCGGCTCCCCGGCCCCCCCCACTGCAGCCCCCACCGTCCCCCAGATGTGGCTCACCGAGGGCCCCTGCAGCCCCCCAGATGCGGCTCAGGCATCCCCACAGCCCACCCCCCACCCTCCCTCCCTCCCCGCAGTGCAGCCTCGCCCCTCCCGGCCTCAGAGGCCTAGCGGGGTGCCTGAGGGTGCGGGTGCCCCGGGGAGGCGGGGAGCGCGGGATCAGGCCCTGGCTCCGCTGTGCCCCCCAGAAGCCTCCTGGCCTCCCGGCTGACCGAGTCCCCAGGCGCCCGCCGCCCACGCCGGCCCTCTGCTTGGCTCCCACGGGGACACGGCACCTGCACCTGCTCCTGTGCCCGCCCAGGGCGGTGGCCGCCTGCGCCCACTCCGTGCCCGCATTTTCTCACCTAGAGAAGAGGGGTCCCGACTGCGGCCGGTGGGGCCTGTAGGATGCAGTGGGGGGGCTCAGCAGGGCACCCCACACCGTGGCCGCCTCCCAGCGGGAGCTCGTGGGGCACAGGTGCCGGGGAAGGCGGGGCTGCGGGGTCGGGTCGGGCCTGGAACCTGGGGCTACGGTGCCAAGTGCCCAGGACGCCAAGGGTGCGGTGGGGACCACGGGACTGGGCCAGAGGGCGGCACACAGTGGGGCGCACAGCCGGGTCCTGAAGCCCAGGGAAGGCCCCCGAAGGCGGCGACCCCCGGCGGGGCGGACCCCACGGGCGAGGTGGACCCGGGGTCAGCGGGGCGAGGGCCGGGGCCAGACCGGGTGCGCAGAGCGGCAGCCCCGCCCGTCCTGAGCACAGAAGGGACACGGCCAGGCTCGCGTCTGCCCAGCAGGGCACAGAAGGAAGAGCGGTGGGGGGGCGGGGGGGACGGGGACGGACACTGGTGGGGGAGGCGGGGCGGGGCTGGGCACCCAGGGGACACCCCACGGGCCTGGCGAGGGCCCCACGTGGAGCTGCACACACGGGAGCCGCAGGTACCCTCAGGCTCGCACGGCTCACGCGGCCTCCAACCCGCGTCGCCCCTTCCCGCCTGAGCCCCAGCGCGTGACTCGGTGTCCCTGGTGTCAGTGCCGGTGTCGGTGTCACCAGGCTCACGGTGCCAGTGCAGTCCCTCCCCAGGGCCGCATGCAGCTCTCTCTGCACCAGTGAGCGGGGGTCGCTGACCCGATGTGCTCCCCAAAACGCCAGAGGGGCACCCCCTGAGCCCAGGGCGCAACGGGTGCTGGGCCCGGAGCAGGGGACAGAGGAGCGTGTGCCCTGCGCCCCGGGCCCTGCTGGGTGCAGCGGGGCTCCCAGCACTGTGGGCGTCGCGGGCAGGATGGGGCGGTGACAGGTGGGCGTAGGGCCGGGCAGCTGGGGACCGGAGCTGAAGGCCGGGCGCCCACAGGGGCAGGTCCTGGGGCGCAGCTCCCTACCCCCCCCACCCTCCTCCGTCCCCGAGTTCCCAGGCCACAGGGTTCACACTGCAGTGGGTGCAGGTCAGGGGCTTGAGCACTGGTCCCCGCCCAGCAGTCCCCACCCAACCGTCCCCCCCGCGGTCCCCACCCGGCCTTCCCCACCCAGCAGACCCCGCCAGGCCGTGTCCCCCCGCCCCGCGGCCCCCACCGCCTGCTCTCGGGAAGGTGCCCCGGGTGCCTGTCGGTGCCTTCGAGGGGAGCTCGGCCCGCGCCAGGTGTGTGGGCCCACCTGCTGGGCACCTGGGGCCGCGTCAGCGCCCTGAACTGCCCATCCCGCCCCCACGCCCTCTGCCGCTTTCCCCCCGATGGTACCTCCGCCTGCCCATGCAGGACCTGCACGGTGGGGGTCCCCACGACGCGGCTCGGACCCGGGGTGCAGTGCCGTCCTGCTCCTGCTCCCGCTCCCTGGGGCTCGGACACAGGCTGCCGTGCGGCGCTTTCCTCACCTGCCAAGTCCCGCCACGGCCCGCCCCACCCGACGGAACAGCGGGTGGGCTGTGCGAGCGCGGGGTGCCCGCCCCGAGGACACTGGGGGTGCCCGGCCCGAGGACAGCAGGGCCCCCAGCCCCGGTGCCGCCGGCCTCTCTCCGCCCACGGAGGTGCCAGCCTTCCAGCCCCGCCCTGTCCCGGGCCCTGCTCCACTGCAGCCGCTCGGCTTCCCGCGGGCCTCGGGGAGTCAGGCCGAGCCGCCCTCACGCCGGCGGTGGAGGTGCCGGGGGGGCAGGGGGGCAGCGGGGCGGGCCATCAGGGACGTCCTCCTGGAGGAGGTGGCATCTGCGCCCTAACCCAGAAATGGGAAGGGAGGGCTGAGCGCTGAGCGAGAGGAGGAGGGGAGCGAGCCGAGTGGAGAGCACAGCCTGGGGAGGCGGGAGGACGGGGACGCGGAGGATGGGTGCTCACACAGCCCGCGGCACCTGCACATCATCCCTTGTCGCAGCGGACGGAGGACGTCATCCCAGGGTCCCGGGGGACGCGGAGGCCCAGCGACGGGGAAGCTGGTCGGGGCCACACGCTGGGCCGTGCGGTGCGGGGCCCAGGAGCCTGGCCCTGCTCAGCCAGAGCCGAGGCCGCCCCGCCGTGTCGTGCAGCTCCGGGGCTGGGCCGCGGTGACCCCCCCACCCCCCGCCGCGGTGGCCCACGTGTCCGAGGCCGAGCAGGAGGCGCCCGTCCCTCCCCGCGGGGCAGCCCGCCCAGCCCACAGGCTCTGCAAACACGGGGAGCCGCCGGCCCCAGCCCTCCCGCCGCCTGCACCCCTGCCCTCGGGGGCACTGCTCTGCCTGCCCGGGGCGGGGGCACGACGGCCAGCAGTGGGGAGTGGCAGCGTGTCCCCAGGCGGTGACCCGGACGGTGTCGCGCGTGCAGCAGGGACAGCGTCTCCCCGACACTCAGGAGGGCAGGCCCTGTCCCGGTTCTCAGGGCGCCCGGGGCTCCGCCGGGAGGACCCGCCCTCCGCTCCTGTGGCCACCCCTGAGGATCAAGGCCCGCGTCGGGCTCCCTGCCCAGCGAGGAGCCTGCTTCTCGGCCTCCCTCCACCCGCCGCCCCCTGCTTGTGCTCTCACTCTCACTCTCTGTCAAATAAATAAAATCTTAAAATAAAATGCTATGCCTTCTCCGGGCAACAGTGAAGAAGCTGGAGATGCTTCTTTCCCTCTTTGCTTTGGCTGCTGGGGAGCTCAGAGCCAAACCTCACCGTGGCCCTCCGGCTTCACTGAACAAAAGTACAAGGTTCACGGAACACGGCATTGGCACCGTAGAGCTGCTCGCGGGTGGGCCGCGGGGGCTTCTGGGGCCAGGACCGCGCACCGCAGGGCCACGCCGCCGGGAGGGCTGCCCAGACCCATCTCGCCGGAGCCCGGGTTCTGGGGCCGAGGCGCTTTCTCCCCTTGGCAGTTCCGACACGAGCGGCCTCGAGGCTCCTGCGGCGTCACGTCTCCCACCGCGTGATCTTTCTCTAAGGAAACCTCGTCGCGCGCCGCCTCCGCTTAGTGTCCTTAACCCGGCCGGGCTGAGCGTTGGCGCCGGTAGGCCCTGGGGAGCGGGGAGAAGGAGATGTTCCTAAAACGAAGTGAATGATGGTCCGTTTCTGCACCGAGCGGAACCCCGGTGTATTATTCGGCCCCCACGGGGGACGCACGGGCCCGCGGGTGAGCCTTGAAGCCACTGCACACGCTCGGGGAGACGAGCACAGGCGCTGGGCGCCGCTCGCACGCAGGGTGCACGGTCGGCCCGGCGGGGCGAGGCCCCACGGTTTGGCTTTTCAAAAACGAACATGTTTGAAAGCGGGTGGGGAGCGCACGGCACAGCTGCGGGAGCAGCACTCGAGTGAAGGCGCGGGTGCCGTGGGCCGCGCCTCGGGGGGCGGGTGTCGGCCTGGGTGTCTTTTTTTCTTTTTGTAAGATTTTTAATTTATTTATTTACGAGAGACACACAGAGAGAGGCAGAGACCCAGGCAGAGGGAGGAGCAGGCTCCCTGCGGGGGAGCCCGATGCAGGACTCGAACCCGGGACCCCGGGGTCACGCCCTGAGCCGAACCCAGGAGCCGGACGCTTACAGGACGGGGCCACTCAGGCACCCCAGGGCCTGCTCCTCGCCCCACTGCATTGGGCTGGATCCTGGGGTCGCCGGGGCGGGGGCTCCCCCAGCGCGCAGGGACCACGGTGTCAGTCCAGCCACAGCTCCATGCGGCAGCAGCGTCCGAAGCGCCTGGCAGGGAACGGCCGAGGGGACACCCCCAGAGGTCGAGGTCACGGGGTGGAAGCACCTGGCTGCCACTAGCTAGGGGGCCTCTGGCTCTTCAGGACTGTCCCCCCTCCCTGTCACCCCCGAGGGCCTCGCCAGGCCACCCCCTGGGCACTGGACTGCGGCAGAGGCTCGGGGCCAGGCCGACGCTGTCATCCCACTAATAGTTCCAGGGCCCCAAGCAGCGACACCCTCACCCTGTGCCTCAGTTTCCTTATCTGTCAAATGCCGACGGTGGCCACAGTCTACATTTCGGTCAGTTCTCCGGATGGGGTGACCATCCCACGACCCACTGGACAAGGATAAAAGGACTTAGGGCAGCAGACCCTCAACCCCAGGCTGGCGGCCGCAGGAGCCCGTGGGCACGTAATGAAATACAGATTCCCGGGTCTCCTCTTAGACCTGCTGGCTCGGCTGCGGGGCGGGGCCCAGGCACCTGGGCTGAGACCCCCTGGTCCCCCGGCGGGCGGCCGGGCACCGGGACCCTGTGCCCCACACACCGCAGGGCAAGTGCAGGGCCCGAGGAGCAGAGGCGGTGCAGGCCGACGCTGGGGAGCTTCTCGACCCGGGGCCTCAGTGTCCTCTCCTGGGAGATGGGGACGCCGCCAACCGTCCGGGTCTGGTAGACGGAGGCTGTGGGGACGAGCACATAGCGAGTGGCCGTCGTCAATATACAGTGGCCGTCGTCGCCTTTACGCCAGTTTGTACTTTGTATTGTTTTTACAGGTTTTCAGCAAGTTCTCCAGGTGACTTACAACCCAAAAGCCATCATTTTAAAGCTCTGCCTACAACGTTTTTCTATTTTTTTTCTTTTTTTATTACACAAGTAATGTATGTTCATCATAAAGATGCAGACAATAGGGGCTCCTGGGGGCTCAGGGGTTGAGCATCTGCCTTGGGCCCAGGGCGTGACCCCGGGGTCCTGGGATCGAGTCCCACATTGGGCTCCCTGCATGGAGCCTGCTTCTCCCTCCACCTGTGTCTCTGCCTCTCTCTCTATATATATAACTATCATAAATAAATAAATAATCAATAAATAAATAAATAAATAAATAAATAAAATAAAATAAAATAAAATAAAATAAAATAAAATAAAATAAAATAAAATAAAAAAGATTGAAACAATCGAGAAGGACTGAGTGCTGCTACTTACAGTTTGGGGCGTAGCTTTCCAGACACCGTTTCCCTATAAACAGGAATAAACCCACAGCTGCCGTGTCACGCACACGCACACACACCCAGGAGTATCATACTTTGTAAGTTGTGCTGAAATTTGCTTTTCTGCACTCAACAATCTGCCCTGGACACCCCTCCATGCCGCTAGGTTGATCCGTTGGCCTAAGGGCTGAAAAGCGTTTTACTCCATGCCAGTGCCTTGATTTACCTAACGAGGCACCTGATGGACGTTTCCGTCGTTTTCTTTCTGGTTTTCCGTTCTTATAAACAGGCCCACCGGCTCGTCTTCGGACGTTTATCCCTGAACCTTCGGTCGCCGCCTTCCTGGGCGCCGGGGACCCGTACCCGATACTCAGGACGCGCTGCTCTCATTCAAACCTCCGCGGTCTCTGCCCGACTCGACGGGGGCAGGGGCTGAGGCTGGGGGTGTCGGGCCCTGTGCCCTCCGGTCCCGGAGCTGGCGAGTGGCAGGGCCAGGCCGGCGCCCGTGGGACACGGACGCGTCGCCGGCCCCGTGCCCGCCCCGGCCTCTAGCAGGGGCCCATGGGACACTAGCAACCCCGGTGCAGGGAGGAGCCGGGACGCGCGTTTGCACACCTGTGCCCCCGCCCTCCGGCCCCCGTCCTGCGGCGATGACACGCCTGGGGGAGTCGGACCAGAGACGGAGCCAGTGCGTGGAGCCCCCCCAGGCCTGGCCACACCAGCGAGCCCCCCGGCCGCCGGCCAGCCGCTCCGAGGGGGACGAGCCCAGCCAAGACCAGCCGCTCCAGCCCGGGCGGCACAACGGCACAGCCCACACCGGGGGGCCTGGAAAGGAACCGACACCTCTTCCCTGAAGCCACCGAGTGTGGGTGAGTGCTGCTAGGATCTGGGACGGTGAGTGACCCACACGAAGCCCCCCTCCGGCTCACGTCCCCTCGCACCTCAGGGGGCCGGGGGCCTCCTTCGGGGTCAAAGCCTGTAGGGAGCAGCCGTGCCGACAGGTGGAGGGTGCAGCCCCCCGACAAGCCCCGCTGGTGAGCAGCTGAGAGTGGGTGAGAAAGCACTCGGGGGGCTGCTGTGCAAGGCCAGACCTGGGGCTGGGGGGCGGGGGGGGGCTGTAACGACCACGATCACGCGGCACGTTAGGGACGAAGGGGAGCCTGGGGCTCCTGACCCTAAGCCGAGACTTCCCGGGGCCACTGGGAACTGAGAGCATCCTTCGGGGCCAATAAAAGTTATTTTAGTGGCTGAGGTGCCACCCCTGATGACACCAGGAAGCAACCCCAGGGACAGCCTGTTCCCAATTTAGTGAGTCAAGTAAAAGAGCTGCAGTTTCCATCTGAAGGCATTAACTGCAGATTTATATTTGAGGCCCCGTGTGCAGTTCTTTATGCATCCTTAAATACCAAAACATAATTACCAGTGTCAATACATAATGTTTATTTCTTTCAGAACCGACATTTTAATTTTCCTGAGCAGGCGGGAGAAATGATATGCATAAAAATAATGACAAATATTAAAAGTCTCCCAAATAAGGGACCGGGATCACCCGCTTAATCCTAAATTTAAATGCATTCACGATCACAGCCATATTAAAGGTCTGATAAGCCAAATTAGGTTCCATGTAAGCATAATTAATCTTCCTTTTCAATGAAGATATTACAAGGGCGTTAATTTGAATCCCAAAGGCCTTTGGGAAATTGAATTATATAGATAAAGCAAATATTTGACCTTTTACAGATAATTACTATTTAAAAAAAAAGTTCACAATGCAAATGAACAGCAAGTAAACCGTGGGTGTTCCTGGGCCGAAACACAGCTCTTTATAAATATTCAGCAGCGGGAGAGGCAGGGAGTGTGCTCGCCTCGGCCTCCCGGTTTTTCCATTTCAGACGGGGAGGCTACGAGTGCGGCCAGGGGCCCCGCTGTCCAGGAACAAGTAACGGAATGGGCTTGGCCAGGGCGGATTGTGCCAAATTCGCAAATTCTCTGTGACGGTGCACAGGTCGCAGCCGTGGAGCCGCAGCCCTGACGCCAGGGCCAGCGCCGGGGGAGGCCACTGTGCAGGCCAACGCCGGGCCGCAGGGACGCTGCTCCGGGTGTGGGTCCCCCCCAGGGTGGGAAGGGGGGGCCGGCCCTCCCTGAAGCCAGCTGGAGGCGGGAAAGGGGACCCGGTGACGCGGGGCCCCCGCAGCCTCCGGCTCATCAAGGGGAACGAGTAGGGCGGCGGCGGCGGTCAAGGCCCCTCGGAATCCGGAAGGAGACTGTGGGGGCTCCTGGCCGGGCCCTCCGACGTGCACGGGTCGGCCTTCGCACCCGGTCCCCATCCCCGCCCCCCGGGTCTCCCGGGCTCCCCCAGCGCCCCTCGGTAGCCTGGGGTTCCAGCGAGGACGAAGTCAGAAGGGGCCTAGGGCGCCCTGGACAGCTCCGTCCCTCCCCATCCAGGGCCTCGCCTCCAGCCCCAAGGCAACGCTGGGGGCTCAGGACCTCACACCTCCGCCCCTGCAGGCGGGAGCTCTGCTCCCTCCGGCCCTCCCGTGGGCGCTTTGTTTAATCCCCACCTTGGAGACGAGGGAAGCTCTAAGCGCCCCGAGATTAAGGAGGTCCCCGAAGTGCGGGACCAGGGCCCTGGCTCCAGGCGGGGCCAGCTCCACCCTGTCGCCCAGCACACAGGGGGCCCGCTCCTCGCCCAAAGCAACGGCCTGGGTCCCCTCCACCCACCAGCAGCAGCAGGTCCCCGGCGCCCCGGGCCGTGAGCATGTGACGCGAAGCCGCCGGCCCAGGACCTCCCGGGCCTCCTGCAGGGGGACGCTCTGGAACAGCGTCTACTTCGGTCTCCTCGGAAGGCTGAGCGCGGCCCCGGCCACAGGGGACGGAAAGGTCCAGAAGCTCAGATCTAAGCTCAGAGCCAACTAAGGGGCTTCCGTGCAGGAGGCAGGCTTGTGCAGGAAAGGGGAAGAGAATTCTGCGCCTGTTCCTGGCGGAGGGGCGCCGTGCCTGGGCTTTCCGGGGGCACCTGGAGCCGGTTCTGCAGGACGAGCACGAGGCCGCAGGTGAAACACGACAACCCGGGAGCAGCGAGGGGCCCCGTCGCCCCTCAACCTTGCGGCCCTGGACTCGCCCGAGGCTCCCCCCACCCCGGGCCCCCAGGCCTGGCAGGGTGCGGGGCGGGGCGGCTCCCGCTGGGCGGGGGGGGGGGCGCCCCCTCCCACACTAGTGGCCGTCGCGTCCCAGGCTCGCCCGAGCACCGCTCCGAGGCCTGCCTGGGGCTCTGCGGGGAGCAGCCCGGACCCCGAAGCTCCTCCAGACCCCGTCTTCCCACGGCCCAGCCGAGCGCGCCCAGAGGCCTCAGCGTCCCGGGAAGTGCTGGGGGGACACACTGCAATGGCCAGAAACAGAGTCATCCCTGTCGCCGTCACACTGGAGGCTTCTATCGCTCTGATTACAGCAGAATTGAATCTGGGCGGCGGAAATTGAGTTTGTCCGGTAGCCTGATCGCACAACCTCCAAACACGGAACGTCCGGGGCCAATTAGCCTGTCCTGGCCCGGGGGGAGGCGCCATCCTTGCTGACAGGAGGGGAGCGAGCTCGCAGAGCCTGGAGTCCTCGGTGACTGACCGCTGAGTCCCAGTAAGTCAGGGCCTCGGGGGCGCAGGGCTCGGGCTCCCTCGCGGGCAGGGGACGGCCTGGCGGGAGGCCTGCAGCAGGCCGCCTGCCCTTCCACCATGTGGGCGGGGCCTGGGCCTTCCTGGGACGCGAGATGCAACCGCCCGCGGGGGGCCCGGCCAGCAGAACCCCCGATCCCCTCCGACTGGGCTCCGAGCTCCCCCGTCGCCCCTGTCCACTTCCCCGGGTGGTTCCCCTGCAACCTCTTCTTGCACTGAACACACTTTGCTGGTTCAATCTGCCCCCTCGGCTTCCCTTCCCGTCTCCACCCCTGACCGTCCTCGAGCGCCGGCCGCGGGGCCCCAGACGCCCTCCGGGTCTCTCCACCCTGGGGGCCAAGACGCTGGCTCGACGCGGCCCGAACGGGGTGGGCAAGGCCGTTGCCCCAGAGCCCAGCGCCTGTCGGAGTGAGCGCGAGCCCCCCACTGCCCGGCCCCGTCCTTGGCCCCGTCCTTGGCCCCGTCCTTGCGTGGCATTCCATGGGGCCCCTGCAGTCCTGAGGACGGGCTGCGCGAGCCCCGTCTCACCCCCCGTCCTACCCCGTCTCACCCTCGTCTCATCCCGTCTCACCCCATCTTACCCCGTCTCATCCCCCGTCCCACCCCGTCTCGCCCTCGTCTTACCCCATTTTATACCCCATCTTACCTCTGTCTCACCCCCACATCTTACTCCCCTTCTTAGCCCCCATCTCACCCCGTCTCACCCCTGTCCTACCCCATCTCACCCCATCTTACCCTGTCTCACCCCCATCTCACCCCGTCTCACCCCATCTCACCCCCATCTCACCCCCCGTCCTACCCCGTCTCACCCCCCATCTTACCCCGTCCTACCCTTACACCCCATCTTACCCATCTCACCTGCCCCCCATCCCCTTCCTGCCGTCACAGTCCGCCTGTCGTCCTGCGAGAGGCCGTGGACACTGGAAGGGAGCCGGCCCGCGACGGCGGCGACGAAGGGCGTCTGAGGCCAAGCCCGAGCTGGGCGGCCCGCGAGACGCTGCCTCCCTCCTGGTCCTCGCGCGTCATCTGCTTTGCTCCCTTCCCGGGCTCTCCACACGTTACCCCCAAGTTATCAAAACGGGGGCCTCCCACGGGCTCGGGCAGGAGGGGGCCTCGGCCCTGCTCGCTCGCCGCTAACTTCGGCCCTGGGCCCACTGCCTCGCTCTTCCACACCCACCGTCCCTACGGCCGCCCCGTGTCGTCTGCCTTTAGCCTGGTTTCTCCTGCCTCCTAAGGAGGCTTCCAAGTTTGTCGTCCACGTCGCTGACGTGATTCTCCGTGAAGCCGACTGCGCCGAGGCCTCCAGGACGCTGTAACGGCTCCACGGCCTCGAGGCCCCAGCCGGGCGTCCTCGTCGCCTCCATCCCTCCTAGTATTTCCCGGAGGCATCTCTGCAGCGGAGCCTCCTCTCCTTACCTCGCGCCGCTCGGATTTCAGGAAAAGCCGCGGTCCCTGCACTCACTCGAGGGTCCACATGGGGGCCTCAAATTCCCTTCTGGGCCCAGAGAAGACCCCTCTCAGAGGTCTAATCATCCTCCCAGTTTTGCACGATATTCTCATTTAATTACTCAGCAATATTGTTCCCGAAGTCCCAACCATTTCTTGGAGAAGAACGTGAAACCACACGGCTTTAGTCCCCAAACACTTACTAAGCGTCATTATGTCCGGCCGTGCGGAGGCCTCGGAGGCCGCCACGAGCTCCTCGCCGCCCACGGAGCAGAGACGGGGGCCTGGTTCCCTCGGGGGCAGCGGCCCCTCCGCAAGGTCAGGGACCAGGCCTGTCTGCACCTGCCACGGGCCGTGGGATCCGGAGTAGGACCCGGCGGTGCTCATCATGCGGGGGCAGAAGGGGGACCCTTGCCGTCCCATCAGGGCTGGACTCGCACAGCCAGTTCCCAGGAGACGGTTTCCGCCCCGTGTGCGGAGCCAGCTCTCTTCTGCGCCTTGGCCCCACCTGTTTAAAGGAGACCAAGCAGGGGGGCAGCCGGGTCCTGCCGTGCAGAGGGGAAGCCGGAGCAGCTGGCTCCCAAGTTGGGTTGAGGCGCGGTCACGGCCCGGGCTGCCCAAGCCAGGTCCCCACCACGTACGGGGCCACGGCACGGACACTCGGGCAGCAGCCGGGCCTTGAGCAAAGCACGAGGAAGAAGTTCTGCTGTCAGCAGGGGAAGCAGCTCTTTCCTTAACCCCTGTGCTGAGGCGTCGTCGATACACCAGAACGTGCACATTCTTAGTGCAAACGCTCTGACGAGTGTGGACATATGTGCACACCCAGGAAACCGTCCTCACAATCAAGGCAAGAAACAGACCCATCACCTCCCAAAGTTTCCTTACATCCGTCGTGTTTTGTTTTTAAGATTTTATTTATTTATTTGACAGATTCAGAGACAGCAAGAGAGAGGAGGGAGGAGGAGACGGAGCAGCAGGCTCCCCGCGGACCAGGAGCCCGATGCGGGACTCGATCCCGGGACCCGGGCTCACGCCCTGAGCTGAAGGCGGATGCCCCACCGCTGAGCCCCCTGGGGCCCCAAGAGAAGCATTTCTTAATCTTGGGGCAGTGGGAGGTCGTGCAGTCCCACGGCAGGGGCAGAGGCTCCACGGGAGGACGCTGTGGTTCTCGGGGAGGAGCTGGAGCTGTGCCCGCCGTCGAGGAACGGGTAAGATTCAGGAGAAGTGGGTTAGACTCCACGCGGACCAAGAAACCACACGCGTGCGCCTCGGATCATTCTGGAAGCACAGCAGGCCCTGCAGTGCCAGGCGCTGGGTGCGCCGGGGTGGAGACCGTGGGGGCAGCCGGGAACAGCTTCTCCCCAAGTGGAGCCTGCCACGAGGCCAGTCCCCGGGCCACCACGGCCCCGCCACGGCCCCGCCACAGCAGAGCCCGGACTCGCCCAGGCCTGGGCAGCCGCCGGCACACCACGCCGAGGACTGACTTGAAGGGGGGCGGGCGCCGATTTGAGAAAGCGGAGGGCGCGAGGCCAGAGCGGGGCCGGTAGCAAAGCCCCGACGGCCGAGGAGTCCAGGCCCCGGGCTCCGGGGCTCATGGCCCTGTGTGCTGTGGTCACGTCGGCTTGAAATGTCCGGAGCAAGAAGGGAGATGGAGAAACGCACCAGTGAATGGACGGGAGGTGGGCGGCCGGTCAGCGGGGGCCGAGGGGCGCTGGGCCCCAGGGGGAGAGGGCCAGGCCGGCGCCGGGGCGGGACGGTCCCCAGGCTGCGGTCAGGCGCTGTGATGGGGATGGTGGGCAGGTGGCTGCGGCCTCGAGGACCAGAGAGGGCCCCTCGGCAGCACCGGCCAGGGTGGCAGGAGGGGGCTCGCACCCACAGTGTCACCCCCATGCCCGCCGAGAGCCCCCGCCGACGGCTCCCGAGCCTGGCCTCTTCCACCCTCGGGAGCTGCATCAGGCTCCCCGCCACCACCTGCATCGCAGCAGCCGCCGGCCCTGCCCCGTGGACAAGCTCGCCCCCCTCGTGTAAGGACACCTGGGGACACCTCCAGGGCCGGCCTGCACAGGCCCCGCCTCAAGGTCCTTATTCACACCTGCAAAGCCCCTGTTGCCATGCGGGGTAACACGCACGGGGCCCAGGCACGGGGCCGTCACTCCGCCTGCCAGCACCGTGGTTTCCATCCCAGGGTTCTCGCCGAGCCACCGCGGTCTGCGGACGCACAACAGTTACCCCTCTGCTCCGGAATTTAAGGACGTGGATGTGGAGACGCTTCTATAGCAAGATAATTATTTTTTTTTAAATTAGAAACAACGGAAAGACAAAATGCAATTCACAGAAGTGCAAAGGACCTGAACAGATAGCACTCCGAAGAAAGTGCACGACGGCCAGCGGGCACAGGAACGGGTGCTCCAGCATCATCGGTCACCGGGGAAATGCAAACAAGCCAGCGACCCCTTCACACCCCACAGGGTGTGTCACCCCAAACCACCAAACAGGGGCACCTGGGTGGCTCAGGGGCCAGGCACCTGCCGTGGGCTCAGGTCGTGGTCTCAGGGTCCTGGGATCGGGTCCCCTGTCGGGCTCCCTGCTCAATGGGGAGGGGGGCCCGCCTCCCCCTCTCCCCCCCCCCCCATGCTAGGACTCTTCTTCTCTCTCATAAATCAAATTCAAAAAAAAAACAACCGGAGAATGGCAAGTACTGGCAGGGACGGGGGGGCCCCTTGTACCTCACTGGTGGGAGCGTCCACTGGTGTCCCCCGCGGGAGACATGGAGGGTCCTCCCCAAGCTGGGCCTACAGTTACCCTGGGCCCCGCAGGTCCACTCCAGGCTGCGAGCCCCGGGGAGCGAAGGCGAGGACTCACGCCGATACGTGTTCACGGATGTTCACAGCAGCACCGCACCAGCCGCACGTGGAAACCCCGCAGGCGGCCGTCGCTGGCTTCCGCAGGATGGGGGGGGGGGGCAGTCATCCAGGGACGAGGCCCTACGGCTGCGCGCCCGGGGCCCCGTGTTGAGCAAAAGAAGCCGGACTCGAGTGGCCACGTGCCGTCGGGTCCCATTTCTCCGAGCGTCTGCTGTGGACACGTCCATGGAGGCCGAGGGATGAGCAGTTGCCAGGGGCTGGGGGGTGGGGGGCCGAAGACCGACCACAGCTGGGACAGGGTTGCTTTCCCTTTGGGATGATGGTTCTGGAGGAACTGGGGCCCACTCAGGGACACAGGACACCATGATGTACTTAATGCACCGCCCGAAAAGTGAATTCTATGCTTAAGAAACTTAGGGAAGAGAAAAAGGAGTGGACACAGGAAACGGTAGCCGCTCGGGACAAGCGCGGACGGGGACCGCGACCAACGCACGAGAAGCCGCGGGCCCTGGGGTCACGACAGTCCCTGAGCCAAGGCCTCCCAGAGCAAGGGCCGCCGTCTGCCCCCCACGACGAGGGCCTCGAGCTCACGTGCGTAAACCGCATCTCCTCGGGCTCGCGGTTCAGGGCCCGCCCGTAGACATCAGGACGGAGCCCGGTGGTAACGCGGAGAACGCAAACGTCACGAACCCGGACGATGGAAGAACCACTATTCAACAAGGACGGGGCGGGCAGGAGGCCCCGCTGCCCCCCAGAAGGGGGTGTGGGTACACTGGTTTCTTCACTGTCAGAGGGGTCCCTGCTTACCACCCAGGAGGGGGAATCGAGGAAGGGAGACTAAGCACGGGCCTAAGGCACAAGGGCAACCTGAGCGAGACTCGGATTAGCGCCGCACCTGGCCTCGGGACGGAAAGGGGAAGTGGGACATGGTCAGGTATGCTCGGCTTCTCATCTGTCTCTTTTTAACACTTTATTTATCAGTTCATGAGAGACACCGAGAGAGGCAGAGGCACAGGCAGAGGGAGGAGCAGGCTCCATGCAGGGAGCCCGACGCGCGACTCGATCCCGGGACCCGGGGTTGTGCCCTGAGCCAAAGACGGGCGCCCACCCCTGAGCCCCCGGCGCCCGGTCTCACCCCCTAGCAGAGGGGAAACCTACTGGCCCACGAGGCAAGTGGGCAGATGGAGTCACGTCTAAGACTTCGGCTGCCGGTGACGGCGGGTCTTTCCTTGGCCTTGGGTCCCTTCTTTCCCGGGGGTGACCCAGCTGTGTGGCCCGGGAAGGCCCCGACCCCCAGCCCCGCGGGGAGCGTGCGAGGGTCAGCTGGTGGCCCGGCTGCAGGCACGCGGCTCCGGGCCCCCCCGCGCCCCCTCCCGCTGTGGGCCACGCGCCCCTGTAGGAGTGAATCCGAGCCCACGGCGTCGGGGCGTCCCCAGGCGCGCCCGCAGCGTCCGTCACCCTTCGGACTCCTGTCCTCTTACCCACCACGTGCTCCTTTCACTTTAGATATAGACGAAGCACCGTGGGCCCGCCCCTTGGCTCCGTGCCGGTGAGGGTGCCGGGAAGCGGTGCCCCCAGCTCGTCACAGTAACGCGGGCGGCAGGAACTTGGCATCGGGACGGCCACATGGGACCCCGGGTCGCGCCCTCTGGGACCCGGGCACCTCGGGCAGGATTCCTCTGCACTCTCGCCTCCGCGTCCTCGTTGCTGAAACGCGGGTGCTGCTGTCACGTCTGTCCCACGGGGCCCCGGGGACGGTACAGTAGCGAGTCTGCAGGCACTTGGCCGCGACGTGGCTTCCCTTTCACGCCCCTTCGGTTGGTCACTGGGCTGCTCAGGTAGGCGGCTTGTGTCGTCCGCTGTCCCACCACCTGGGTGTGCCGTGGTTCCCAGGGGCTGTGACCCGTTCGCTGCGGCCCCTCCCGAGGACGCCGGGGCAGGACCACCCGAGGGTCACCAGTCACTTAACAGCTGGTCATCGATCGCTCGCACCTCTTCCCACGGGGCACCTCCCCCTCCGGCCACGTCTATCGGGGCTCCTCTAAGTGCCACCCCGCGAAGGGGCAAAGGGCCCTGCTGGGAGCCCAGGCCGCCTCGGGCGATCTGTGCCCCGGAGCCCGGAAGAGAGGCCCCGGGGCTGGTGCTGGCTCGGAGCCGAGACCGCGACTTGGTCACGGGTGTTGGCCTCCTTCCGTAAACTTGTTTCCTCTTATTCTAAATGTACTGGGGCCCCTGGGGGGCTCCGCGGTGGGGCATCTGCCCTCAGCCCAGGCCGTGACCCCGGGTCCCGGGATCGAGTCCCGCGTCAGGCTCCCTGTGTGGAGCCTGCTTCTCCCTCTGCCTGGGCCTCTGCCTCTCCCTGGGTCTCACGAATAAATAACATCTTTTAAAAAAATAAACATGATCTTGTATCTTGTAATTTCTTTTTTTTTTTTTTTGTAATTTCTTCTTGTAAGTAATATTGTTGATTATAGGAAACAGAAAAAGAAGGGACTAGAAGTCACCCACGATCCCACAATCCAGATTTAAACCCTGTTCAACCCCGTTGAAGTTCCGTAGGTTTCCTTCCACTGCTTTACTAACACTCCTGAAACCATATCCTGGTTCATGCCCCGCTTTCCCATTCACCGTTATATCCTAAACCGACTCCCACCTCATTAAAATTTCTTTAAAATTTTTTTTTACAATACTCCAGGGCATCAAAATCTATTTAACCCAGCTCCCTTTATTAGATATTTTAGATTTTAGTCTTTCACTACTGATCACTTGCCCTAATTTTTATTATTTTTTTTACATGTATTCAATAAGAGGCTTCAGCCACGAGTGCGCTGTAGCTCGAGGGCTCTGGAAACAGCACCGCACAGGCGCAGCCACGGCGTCCCAAGGCCGCGTGTCCTCCCTGGGTCCTGACCCTCCAGGGCCCACGCCAGCTCCCCCCACCGCCCTCCCCCAGCTTGCATGTGTGGAGCAGAGGCTGGCCTCCGCCCGGCCTTCGGGAAGGCTCTGGGCTCCCCTCTCCCTCACCCCCAGCCCAGAAGGGAAACACGCAGCTGTATGAACCCCGCCCCCCAAAGCAGCAGCAGTCGATGCCCCAGCGCCCGAGCATCAGGTACCTACGGTCTGCGGGAGTGTCACTGAGACCCTGCATCTGTCCCCCCCACCCACGGAGGGGGCTCAGGAGGCAGAGACACGGGGGACACAGCCAGAAAGATCTGCAGCCAGGGCCCCCCCCCATCCCCCCAGCAGCCAGGACATGGAGCCCAGGTGGAGAAGGGACAGTGCCGCTCGCCTTCTGGAGCTTTCTGTCCACCTGGCATCTGCGCAGGGGGCCCTGCCCTGCAGCCCGTCCTCCGGGCCTGGTGGGACGAGCACCTGCGGGCCCCGCGGCTGCTGCGGGCAGGACATCCACGTGGGGACAAGGCGGGAGCGGGACACGCGCTGGTGTCGAGGCCGCCCGCATCTGAGCCCCACGCACAGGCCTCCACGTGCAGCCCGCGG